>JASDQU010736698.1:260115-292092 GCA_032191745.1 Picea mariana | reverse complement strand
AGAGGACAGTTTAAAGATGCTGGGCTAAATAAGAATCTGCAAAGGTTAAGATACATTCTAAAAGATTTCACCTCCTTCAAGTGCTACCATATTCTCAGAGATTCAAATAAAGAAGCAGACAAACTAGCCAACGAAGGCTGCCTTTTGCCCCAAGGAGAACTCAGCGTTAACGGTGAGGACCCAGTTAAAAAATGTATTCCTTGAAAAGGACACCAGCTTGTAAAAGAATGTAGATGGCAACAAACGTCAGAGAAAGACAGCTGGAACAGAAGCTGAAACACAGTGCTGTAATAGAGCTGGAACACAGTGCTAAAACAGAGCTGGAACACAGAAGCAGAAACACAGATGCTGGAACACAAATGCTGGAACACAGATGCTGGAACACAGAGGCTGAAACACAGTGCTGAAATAGTGCTGGATCTTATGCTGAAACACGATGTTGCAACAACTGAAATACAATGTTGTTACATATGCTGAAACACAGTGCTAGAATAGTTGCTGAAACACAGTTTTGTTACATACGTTGAAACACAGCGTTGGAACAGATGTTGAAACACAGTGTTGGAAATTATATTGAAATAGCGATGGATCTTATACTGAAACAGTGATGCATCAAAATTTGTAATTGAATTTGTGGCTTTGCCACCCCTCTAATATAAACTATAACCGTTTTCGTTAAAAAAAAAAGAATGTGATTGGCACAAAGTGGGTATACAGGAATAAATTGAATGAAGATGGACAAGTTACAAGGAACAAAACTAGATTGGTATGTAAAGGATATGCACAGGTTGAAGGAATCGACTTTGAAGAGACATTTCCCCCAGTTGCCAGAATGGAAGAAATCTGATTTCTTTTAGCTTATGCATGTTCCAAAAATATTAAAGTGTATCAGATGGACGTAAAATCAACATTTCTGAATGTGGAACTTGAAGAAGAAGTCTACATTGAACAACCAAAAGGATTTCAGTTGTCAGAGAACACAGATTATGTATGTAAATTAAAGAAGGCCTTATATGGTCTAAAGAAGGCTCCTAGAGCATGGTACTCTAGACTGGATAAATATCTTTAGTAGGCAGGGTTCAGAAAAGGAAGCACAGACAACAACCTCTACATCAAGGTAAGTCAAGATAGTATTTTATTAATTGAAGTTTATGTTGATGATTTTATTTTTGGTAGTGATGATGACAGGTTAAGCCATAAATTTGCAAAGGATATGAAAAATGAATTTGAAATGTCATTACTTGGAGAACTATCCTTCTTTTTGAGACTTCAGATACGTCAAAGCAACCAAGGAATTTTTATTTCTCAAACCAAGTATATCATAGAAATACTAAAGAGGTTTGGAATGGAAGATTGCAAACCAGCTATCACTCCCATGCAAACCAGTTGCAAGTTGAGAAAAGATGATGATTCAAAGTCTACAGATCATAGGAAATACAGGTCAATGATTGGTAGCCTACTATATGTGACAACATCCAGACCATATGTAATGCAGACAGGTGGACAGGTGGCACGATTTCAAGAAGCACCAAAGGAATCACATGTATTAATAGTGAAGAGGATTTTCATATATCTCAAAGGAGCAGACGATTTTGGATTATGGTATCCAAAAGGAAACGATCTATCACTTATTGCCTACACATATGCAGATTGGGTAGGTTGTATTGATGAATGGCGAAGCACCGGTGGAGTAGTGTTCTGCTTGGGTGAGTGTTTAGTATCATGTCTAATGAAGAAACAATCATCAATATATTTATCTACTGTCGAGGTAGAGTATATTGCAGCAACAACATGTTGTACATAGGTTCTTTGGATGAAACAAACTCTGATAGACATATAGGTTGAGTATGATGAGCCCATTCCAATCTATTGTGATAATACAAGTGCTATCAGTATCTCAAATAACCCAGTGACGCACTCCAAGACGAAGCACATTCCAATCAAGTATCACTTTCTATGGGAACAGGTTGCAGAAAAGAACATCAGAGTTGAGTATGTGGGCACAAAAGAACAAGTGGAAGACATCTTTACAAAACCACTTACACAGGAAGCCTTTGAGTATCTTTGTTAGAGACTCAAATTTATTTCTACTCCAAGATGAATTCTTTTGAATGCTTATGTTATATCTCTTAGATATAGACGAGGAAGCACCATAAAGAGGACAGTTCAGTTAGGGGGAGCAACCCCGGATGGAAAGATACCTTTGTTATTGATTACAAAGGGGGAGAGATTTATCATATGCAGAGGGCAGAGGCATGATTCCAGAGGGAGAAATGGTCACAGAGATGTAGAGGACAGAGGCATGGTTCCAGGGGGAGCATGAGTGATATGACTTCAATATTTCATCAAAGTGTTTCCATCAATGCCAAAGGGGGAGATTGTTAATTAAGGTTGGTTGTCATTGATGTCAACCCTTGAAGAAAGTCCGGTAGCAAATTCCAGTAGCATAAAGGTTTGGGTAATGGACCCAATTTTTTTTTATGTAAATATGACTCATTATTTTCTTGTCATAGTTGATAAGAAGTACAAATGGATGAACTCCAAAGTGGTCCCCTTATGGTGAAATCCCTCATGGGAAGACGCTTTGCAAATTTAGTTATCCTAGAAGTATTGTTAGAGAACCCATGTTTAATTGTGGAATAATGAGATGAAGTTCAGTGAATTTGTTAGTGAAACTATCCTAGATGGATAGTATTTGTCATGACATTCCCGGTGGTATGCATAATGTCACGTAACTCCTCACGGTTAGAGAGTTATGGCCATGTTAAGTTGGAGGACCCTCATGACTCATCTAGAAGCCCCAAAAAGTCAAAGTGTTTGCAAAAGAAATTATTTAAATAATAAAGTTAATGGAGAACTACCTAAAATAAGGAAAGTGGGATGCTACATGAAATTATAAATAAGAGGCAAGGCTCTCTCATTTGATTACACTTGAACACATTGAATATCTTTTGTTGTGTAAGGCTTATTGCAAGTACTCATTAATACATCTAAAGTTGTGAAAGCCTGAGGTAGTACGAAGGGATGACAACAGAAGTTTTAGAATTACAATGAATATTCAAAAACTCTAGTTTCTGAGGCATACACAGGCTGACAATGTATTAGGGTGCATACATAATGAGGCGTACGCGGGATGACAATGTATTAGGGTGCATACGTACGCGGGATGATAGTGTATTATGTCAGTAAATCCATGGAAACTTGAATAGATGAATATGCAGAGGTTCTAGATTTTGAGGTCAAGCTCCCAGGAAGGTCTACAATGATTAGATACAACAGATCTATCCATTCGTTCAAAATATATGTCTTATTTCTATAAGTAGTTGGATTTTGATGTATGCATGAGAAATGGTTATGGAGATTTGAGAATTCTCCCTAGAGAGACTAGTGGTTGCATGGGAACTTCTGTATAAGTTATAACTACAGAAATAAAGTGCTGGTATAATTTATGATTGATACATATTGTTAGAGTTGTGGCACATCTTGTATTTCTTGGCATATAGTTAAGGGTTTTTATGGTACATGGTTGAGAGCTTCTATTTGTGAAGTGGTTGATGTATTGAGAGGTTGAATACCAGAGAGGGTTTGATGTCTGGATCATGTGAGGCATATTATACTTATTTATGATTACACACATTTATATGGCACATGACTAGAGAGATATATAGAGCTTTTGGGTAAAGAGGATGCGAGCACAGGGTACATATATAGTTTGGATATATTGATAGGTTACAGATCTTTGTGAAAGAAGTTACAGAGGGTCAGAAGTTTTCAATAGAAAGGAAACCCTAGTTTTCAGAAGGCATACATAGGTTGTATAAAATTTTGGTCGCGTACATACGCGGGATGCATAACAGATAGGGCACATACATACGCGTGTTGTAGCACTATAGGTCGTGTACCTATTGTATTTTTGTCGATACATGTTTAGTTCATGTACAAATTGATTACATGGAAGTTGTACAGGTTGGATGCAGGTCAGTGGTAAAGGTTGATACAGTTGTACAGTGGTATATCTCACAGTGATAGTGTGATAGTGGGTCCATCATTCTACTTATACATCAGGGCGGTTGGATGGGGCAAGGACAGGTGGTTGTAGCCACCTTTCGGTTGTAGCTGGAGAACATAGGGGGTTGTAGCCTCCTTCTGGTTGTAGCCAGAGAATTGGGGAGTTGGAGATTCCCTCAGGTTGTAGCCTGAGAAACTAGGGGGTTGGAGCCTCCTTCCAGTTACAGCTAGAAAAAAAAAGAAGTTGGTGCTTCCAGTAAATGTAATTATTCAAGACATATAAGAAAAATCATTCTATGGTTTTCTCCCGCTTTGGTTTTCCACATAAAACATTGGTGTATTGTGTATGTGTATGATTTTTCATTTGTTCATTGCTTATTTACTCTGCAGTTATTGGATGATAATGCTACATTGATATTTCACTTGGATTATATGGTTAAAAAGGATTAAATTTCTCTATTATTGATTCACCCCCCCTCTCATTAATCCAACAAGGAACTCGCAGAGAAGTTCCACAGTTTGGAAAAGGCTATACAAGGCGCACGCACTACCTAAGTGGCTCAGGATGAGCCACATGTTAGTGTTGGGGTCTTGTTGGGCGCAGGCCTATTTTGAGAAGGAAGTTTATTTTGGGCGCAGGCCTATTTTTGGAGAAGGATTTTTTTTGGGAAATACCTATTTTTGGAAAGGAAGACCTAATTTTGGAGCACATGCAACAGGTGGCAAGAAAGCAACATGCAAAAAAAGAAGGAAAAGAAACACGCAAGAGGAAAAGCAACATGACACGCAGGCATACAAGCCTAACCATGATAGGGTTAGGGTTTTTAGTAAGATTGCAATGGCTATAAGCCATAAATTAGTATAAATAAGGACCTAGGAGGTCTAGGAGAGGAGAGGATGTTAGTTAAGGATATAGAGAGTTGATTATTATGAATTTGTGGGTTGTTGATTGTAATAAGTCTTGTAGAAGATTCAAGTAAGGTAGTCTTTGAGGGTTAGGTCACAGGCTGAGGATCCTGGTGTGATCTAGTCTACCTCACATAGGGTTCTTACCCTCAATCTTGATTGTATTACTAAATATGTAATGCACGCAGTGCAATATTTTGTAGCAGAATTAAAAAAAGAGAAGAGAAGCCAGATCTTTGTGGAAGTAGCCCCACGAGGGGGTGAACCATGGTAAAACTTGTGTTATGTGTGATTGTTGATGAATGTTTACCTTCTGTTGATCATTAGCTTATGAATGAATGGTTATATTAGCTTTATTAGCATGCATGCATAGTTTTAAAGATGAATAAATCATAGAAGTAATTGAATGATTAACAAGGATAATGCATAAGGAAGAAAGAACACAATCACATATCCCCATTCATTCTTAGACTGTAAACACCTAAGTATTACAGTCCCCCATAAAATCTACCTCTGGTGAGATTGCATTGTGTACCCTGTGTGCAACATTGCCTTTTGGTTTACCAGGAGGGATGATAGTTTTTAACGGTTTTATTGGAAACCTATTGAGATCCGAACTTGGGTCAACCCAAGAAGAAGTAAAAGAAGACCAACATTTATCACAGGTATTGCATACATAGATGTATTTCGCATCATACCACCTGTACGGGTTCGTACAATCACGGGTTTCACTCAGGGTGGTCGTACAACAAAAAAATTGACTACAATATAGCTGGATTTTACCTTAATCTTCAACAAAAACACTGATAAACATAATGTCTTTTATATTTTCAGACTTGGTATGATTTCCTTTCTCAGCTGGTGATTCATACAACCTGTACGGTATCCATACCACTCATACAGACTCCTTTTCTTGGGAATTTGTTGTTTTTACTTGCAGGTAGCCCTAGCTCAACCTCCTTTCCACTTCTTAGCCTCCTCATCTTTCTTTGCTAGACCGGACTTGGTCTAGTCATTGACCCTACTTGACCCTCCTTTTCTTATATCCTTGATCCTACTCAACCCTCTACTACTGGTTTGAATTAACCCTATTATTAGATCTCCTTAGAGGTGCCTCTCTATCTTAGTCAGATTCCTTCACTTGAGAGATGATTATGGAATGAGGCCTTCTAGGTTATTTGTGACCCTAGCCTTTCCTCTCATGCAATCCTGGCCCTTGGATCTTCTTATAAATATCTTGATCTAGTGGTGGGGACTTAATAAAGCATTGATATCACTTAATTAACATCCAACGATTGTGACTTAATCTCATGTTGACTTGAGTGGTATCCACCAGTATAGTATTTTCTAGCAATAAGTTGGGCCCCTTCCACACTACTAGACACCCCTAGCATGGAAGTACCTGCCCGAGCTACATAATCTAACATTGAGGAGTACATTTGAGCTCTTGGGAGAGATACCTAGCATGATGGCCATCTTTCTGAACTCAGTGGTGTAATCATATACACTCCACCCTTGCTTCTGCCTAAAGTAGTGTCATTGGATCCATTGATCCTCTACATACCCGATAGGGTAGAATTGGGACTTAATGAGGGTTTTGAAGTACTCCCAACTACTTATTGGTGGATTACCCTCCAACCTAAGTTTTTTGTATGGATCTCCCACTAGGTTAAAGCATGGTCCTCTAAGTTTAGTCTGACAAATGATATCTTTTGTTCTTTGTCTATATTGTGAAGATTGAAATAAACTTCTAATTGTTGAAACTAATGATTCAGTTTTAATGAATTGATCTCTCCTTTATATGGATTTATGTCCACTTTTTCTTCCATCTTTAATTAATACTGTGAAGGGTTTATGGTAGTGGAACTCGACTTCTCTTTCTTGGGTTCTTTCCACAAATCCTTTTTCGGGTCTTTGTTATCCCCTGGTTTCCAATTTGATTTGATCTTTGAATTTGAGCCTCCAACTTCTCTGAATGGTCCAAGATTTCTTTCTAGAGCCTCCATGAGGAGGGACATATTGCGATATATGTAAGTGACTTTCTCCTCTAACCTTACAATTCTCTCCTATGTTGGATCTCAAGGGCTATTATGACTAGATTCATTGGTCATGGCTAGAGTTATATGACTTTCTTCTTAAACCAATTCTTAGATCCCTGCAACTTTCCACAAATAACCAAAGAAATCCTGTTATGATACCAATATGATTTGTAAATTTCCATGGACATTCCACTGGATAGTTCGTAACAAGAAATCTAACAAAATATTGAAATCTTTACTGTGAAGGTTAATTTCCTTTAGATCTCATATTCTTTAATTACTGGTTTTATGTTTAAAATGTATGAAATAGCTGAAAGGAAAAAAAATAGAGAACATATATAAATACTCACACACCATACATAAATAAATAGAAGATATAACCTAGGAAGCACAATACTAGAGAAAACCTAGCTAGAAGGTGAGGCCACTTTGCTATCTTTTCTTCAAATGCAAGTACATATAAAGAGGCACTCTATTTGGAGTTTCCTTTGACATTGTGGCCTGTATGGCTGTTACATAATCTCTCTTCCTCTGTTATTCTCTCAAAATACCACTCCTAAGTGTTCTTCTCAACTATGCAACAAATATAGTACTAAAGAATGGAACCCCTTCTCCTCCTAGTGGCCCAATATTTAAATATCGTATGATAGCCATCTAGGGGTAGGGTTCTGACTTCCTCAACTCTTAATTGTGATAAGGTTTTGGACCTTATATAATCTTATTGAAAGTCCATATGCGTCTATCCCCATATGCATGAGTAATGGAAGATGATGTGGCATCCACTCGTACCATGGTGGTCAACATGATAGGTCAACTTGCAGGAGACATAATATTTGCATATGAGCTCCGATTGACGCAATATTTGCAACATTGGAAATGTATTGATTTATAGAATAACATCAAGGGGCATAGCTAAAGTTGAGAAATTATTGACCCCAAAACATGTCATTTGATGCCTCAAAATGGCTCTGAAAGGTTTCAAACCCCAATTTTCCAAGCTCAAACCTACCTTTAAAATGACCTTGCAAGTTGATTCCTCCAATTGTTTCCACTCTGAAAGCATCAAGATAGATGAAAAGTAATACAATGATCCAATCTAAATCATCTTGAGTGAGGTTGCATAACCACTCATTGGAAATTCCCACCCATCCTTTTCACACAACAAAATACGACATCTCAATCGAACAACGTATGGAAAAATTATAGGTTTTTTAAGCCAAAATCAATTAGGCTAAAGAAAGGTTCTCCTTGATGTGGGGAACAACGCTCTAAATTTTAGAGTGAATATAATGGTATTGGTTGACACGAGTTTTCCAATTATATTAAATCAAGATTAAATAATCTATTTATTCTATTCATTGGGATGAAAAAAAGGTTCTCCTTGATGTGGGGAACAACGCTCTAAATTTTAGAGTGATTGTGACCA
Source organism: Picea mariana (assembly GCA_032191745.1). Classification (NCBI taxonomy): domain Eukaryota; kingdom Viridiplantae; phylum Streptophyta; class Pinopsida; order Pinales; family Pinaceae; genus Picea; species Picea mariana. The sequence continues at coordinate 283,713 of JASDQU010736698.1, read as the reverse complement.
AGTAAGCACATACTTCAAATTTTTAAATGGTGTATCATACAAAAAGTCTAAAATCATGTGACATGTCACATCAAATCTCCTTTTGGTGCGATACACAAAGTTTTAAACCAAAATTTTGTGGAGTATGCATATTAAGCCAAGGTATTAGTATGCATAATTCGCAAGGTATTTAGGAGGCATATAAGAAATTTTTTTATGGTGATACATACAATGACAAAGGTTTCATGAGAGGGACACAATAAACACATTTTAAAGGGGCATATAAAGACCGGTTCCCCACCATGTCACACCTAAAACTATTTTGCATGCGAAACCATGATGTACCTACAACTCTTTTGCATGTGATACCATGAGGCAAGGTGCGAGTGAGACAATTCTTTTATGTTGGTTTTATCATTCTAAGACAAGGTATAAAAGTGCACACATAAGACAAGTTTTGGCGAGCGTGCAGGTGGCACATTAACACAAGTTTTAAAGGGATACATAATCTTATGGTACACATAAGACATGTTTTAAAGGGAGGACAATAAGACAAAATGTTATGAATTGTGAATGAGGTGGGATATTAAGATACATTTCAAAGGAGGGTATCCATACCATGGTCCATGTTGCACCACCAAGAAAATTATGTGAGTGTTATACACTCAAAGGTCCATACCATGTCACACCACCAAGAGATTTATGTGAGTGCAATACACTCCAAAGATATCGTATTGCACAAAAATGTAAATAAGTGTAATACACAAAGGAGCATATTACACAAATGAAAAAACATTTTCAAATGAGCACATGAGACAAAAAAAATATTAAAGGGCACACAAGATAAAGTTTTAAGGGGCACAATCCTCAAGTGTAGAATAGTGGGCGATAGAGTGTACTGTTAAAGCACTCTGTTATGTGAAGTCACCAATTTGAAGCCCTCAATTTATCTTGTGTGTCGTGTGAGGTGTCATGTTGGCATGCCTAGAGTTTATAGTGGTAGCACCTATTTTATCCCTATAAACTCCAGGCATGCCAAGGGATAACACATAAGGGATAACGCATTTTTTGGTATTTTCATCATAAATTTTGATCTCAAACTTTGTTTTGTGTTCTCTTTATATTGTTGGAAAGGTCTTGACGAGCTTTACAACTTTTCTATGATAAGTTTTAGGAGAGTCCTTACCATTTGTTTCAATTTTGGCACAAATTTTGGATATGGGGACACTATCAATAGCCTGGAAACTCGATAACACATCATTTCAACTAATGTGTCTGCAAAATAATTATGAAAGGGACCAGAGGTTGAACTAAGGGAAGTAAACGCAAACCCCATATTAAATTGTCATTTGAATTATTTATGTTAAATGCATTTTTTTAAAATATAATTTGAAGTTTTGTATATTTGCAACTTACATATCTTGTGGTGATGACATACATGTAATAACATTGAAAAATAGATGGTACATTTTAATTTGAAGACATTATATGTGTGAAAGTGAATAACATAAACATGAAGGCTAAACATCATGGCGAGGAAGACCCATTGATATGGAACAATGGCATTGCAAATGTAATAAATAGAGTCACACTCATTAAGTAATGATGAGAAAAGAGAGCATTTAAATGGATGTGGATGTAACAAGGATAGAGAATGAAGTACCAACACATGCACAACAATCAGAGGTGGGGCCAAAATGATAAGTGACAAAAACCTGTGGCCCAAAGCTTGAGCATGGGAGAACCCATAAGTTACTCATGTTCATCAGTGAACCTAAGGCAAAGGAGTTACACTCATCATTACTTCAAGAAAACCGATTCTTTCCTTGGGATTCATTTGGACTCCTCAAGCATGTATTTAATGATAAGGGGGGAATGAGGTGGCAACAAATTAATGTAAAATTAAGTATAATAAAGTCACTTTGTAGAAAAGAGATGAATATGTAATTTGGAAGGTCAAGATATGAGAGGTAGTTTCTTGAATGAACATGAAATTGCCACTTGGCCACCAGGCCAAGAGAGGGCAGGTATTTTGTAAATAATTATAATTGCTAGAAACTCTAAAGAGAAAGGGCTTTTTGGCTCTTGAGCTTTCATGTATTATTTCTAGAACTTTAATGACACGAAACCGTTTTTGGCCAAGCCATTTTTTTGTTCTACATTGGAGTTAAGTAAGAATGCATTTAACACTGTAAACTATTCTTATGTGTAGCGATTGCATTCTTATTTATGTTTTCTTGGAATGTTTGTTTGCACCTATGAGCATAGGGTTGTAGATGGTTGTTTTAATGCTGGACTATTATGGGTTTATAGTGATTTACTCATTTTCTTGGCTTTATTTTCACCAAACTAATTCATGGGTTATTTACAGAGCATGCCTGGTTTTGTAACTAATTCATGGGTTATTCAAAGGAGCATGCATGGTTTTGTGCTTGTTTAGTAATGTCTAGATGAATGCATTTGTATCTTAAACTAGTTGCATTTCATTCTTTAGTTTAGAAAACCATCAACCATGGATTGAACCACAACCAATAAACCCCAAAATCAATAATAAATGTAAAGCCAAAATTCATATAAATTCCTTATTCCAAATAGTATGAGATCTAATTGAGTCTTCTCACCTCAGGGAATCCCTCTTTGATCAAAATCATTTCCATTCGTCCACATAAATTATTGGTAGTGAGATCTATAAACTTATACGATCGCCTACACATTGAATCATGCGTTGTGCATTCTTTTTATGAGTTGAACATCTGTTTGATTGCCAAACCACTTTGAGAAACCTCAGAGGATAAGTAAAGTGAAGTTGTACGATTATACGTTATCTTGTACCTATTAAGATAAATTCAGCAATAACATGTTACTGACTCTAATAAATGTGTCTCTGTCTACTTCCTTTGCATCTAATGCCCCTCATCCCCCGCCTTAGCAACTTGTCTATCACACATCCACCGCTATAATGTAAAGGACGCCTTATAAAATTGGTCCCAGAAATACTGTCTAAATCTGTGTGCCAATACCAGTGGGTGTGTTTCAGGTTTTTTTGGCAAAGGAGTATGCCAAGCTTGTAGCATTCTTCTCTCCGGGAGGATTTGTCGACTGTCCTTCCCCCCTGGTGCCCGATCCAGGAGTTTCTATGTCTATACCATGGGCATTCATTCTACACTCTGATGGGATATGACAACGGGACTGTTGCAAGGACTTCCTGCAGATTTATACGGGACTGTTGCAAGGACTTCCTGTTGTCCACCACTAATGTTGAATTAAATTCTTCACACTCCCTGAGCACCGCTAACTACCTGACTGACTGTCATCTCACCAACGCGTAGGACACCATAAATAATTAGAGTAAAATATATACTTACAAGGTCTAAGATGAATGCATATCAATTATTGCATAAACTATATGGTGAGAATAAGCTTATGTGGAGTTGTTTAACTATTTTAAGAAAAGTTTTTTTTCACTGGAATTAGTGAAATAATCACTCAAATAAATAGATTTAATAATTTTTCACGGATTTCAAGCAAATGTCCCTAGAAAATATCATCGGAAAAAAGTAATTTTGTAGGATCATTGTGAACACTAATAACAAAAGAGGAGTGTGCATTAAAATAAGCAAACATAATAACAATAATAATCCTATCAAACTCAATTAGCATTGAGTAAAAGAAATGAAAATCCCCCTCACAAATTTTTTTCAACTAGCAACATTGTGTTGAGTAAAAAAAATGAAAGTTGCCCTCACAACATTTTTTCGAATCTTGTTTAGTTAAAACAAGATAAGTCAGATTATCACCCTAATTTATAGCTTTATTGCAAGTTCAATTAACCTTCAAGTTATTTGACTTAAAGAACAATTGCTGTTTTAAATTTATTTATCAAATGCAAAATGAAGTCTGATTTTTTAATATGATAATTTAAATAAGAAGCAAAATCACATGATAAAAATAAAAGAGACCAAGAGAGTTGCAAAACCATCAATAATTTTATTAATTCATTCTGTAACAACCAATACACTTCTCGTAGTGTCAAAGTAAATTAATAATAAATAATAATAATAATAATAATAATATGATAAGAGTATTAAATAAAGCTAACAAGTGGGTACCCCCTATTTCATTTAAACCAATTAATTAACCATTTCCTCCTTGTAACTTCCATCTTAAATACAAAACACATCAACTTGTCACATCAAACAACCATGTGATAAAAGATGCATAAGATGAAAGGCCCCTTGTCACTCCATGTGGCAATCATTAAATTTATCCAAATTTAATAATTATGTAGATCTATGCAAAATATATAGCATAAAAATATAAGGCTGTCCAAAATATAAATTGTCAAAGTATGAGTTGTCCCAAATAAAATACTATCAAAATCATAAGCTGCCAAAAATAATATGTTGTTCAAAATGAAGTGCAAATAAGTTCATACACAGACGCCAACAAAATCAAAATTGTGAAAAACCATATTTTTTGTGAGAGGTTGCTCCTCTCTTTCCATGACTACTTTCATCCCTTTTGTTTCTCCCAACTGATGAACCTAACTTAGTATATTTATGATCATTTCCCTGCACATGTGAAGTGACTGAATGTGATGACACATGTGAAGTGATTGAATGTGATGACTCTGGACTATCCTCAAGTTTAGTGATCTTGGCCTTGGCATGATGGGCATGTGAGGCTTGGGATATAGGTTGTTGATGCAAGGGAGACGTAGTATGCCAAACATGAAAATGAGGCTGTTGAGGGTGATCAATATTTGACCAACTATGTGATTGTCCAGAAGGAGGATGTACAACATTTTTCCAGCCATCATGTTCTGGTCTAACTAGAGGAGTGGAAACATGGTTTGGGATTGGAATACCGATACTTGGGTGAGGGTTCTCAGACATAAGTGGAGGTCTATAGGCTTATTGGCCATCCAAATTGAGGAATAATGTCTGCAACAACTGATTGAATTCTTCCAAATCTGCATCAAAATGTATGGAAAATCAGAACCTTTTATTACCCCTTTGCCAAGGACCTAGTCCTCTACCTCTATTATTTCCTCTCCTACCATGACTGCCCCTGTTAAAAAAGATCATACCGATATATATTTACACAAGTCATAACCAAAGTTCAACTAATCATTCATCTAAAACTTTGCAAAATAAATAATTTAAACATGGATCTATTTATAATAATACACATGCAAGCAATCATCATGCAATTCATGTTCTCAAAGCTAGCAATCACTTAGAACAGGGATTTTGAAAGGGTTTTGGGATTAAATGATGGGATTTGTAATCAACGAAAAATGGTAAGTATGGAAAGCATGTAAAATGGATTGTTCTCTTCCATGGCCAATTTTTAAAACACCTTATTAACTCTCAATCATATTACTTCAGCTAGAAAACAGAGTTAACCCTGAAAAGTTAATATCTCTCTTTTGATCAATTTAGTTATGCAATTACATAACTATAATTAAGCATGGGAGTAAAAGAGAAATTTGGGAAAATGAATTGGGATTGTAATGAGCAAAAAGTGTTACTTATGATAGGGGAATGTAAAATGAACATGCATTAATTACATAGTCTATAATGGTATGTATTCTTTGAGAAGAATTATAATTACATGCAATCACAAGGTTTTAAACATGTATGAATCTGCAGCTTTTCATATTCTATCATGTTATAACCAAATTCTTCATTTAACCTGTGTAATGTCCCAATTATTTTTTTTTGTTGATACCTAGTTGTTTATTTAAAATGCTTATTTTCTTTTATTCATCACACTAATGTCCAGTAGTCACAATTTATTAATTTCTATGCAATACCATTGATCTTCCATGATTTTTTAAATACACAGTGCAAACCATCAACATCAATCCTAGCATAGACAAATCATTATGCTAACTTCGTCATAAAACCAAAAGTTCTGAAATGCCACTTCATTATAACCCAAGCTTAATCCATCAAGAAAGATCCAAATCGAAACTAGGAAAATTATTTTTTCAACAACATCTAATTTGTCCAATCCATTAATCCAAATATGCATCATATGCATTGAAATATCATGACATAAATGATCCTTAAACACGACGAGGACTTAAAGCCCAAAATCTATTTTTTAAACTCAGTTGGGTTTGGACTAACGCATCCAGGGATTACAAACCCAATTCATAATCAAACTCGTCTACTCAACTTCATTCGTTGAGTGTTGTGAATATGTTTGTGGGTCTCTTGATTTTTGATAAGTGTTTGGCGCAGACCTATTTTGAGAAGAAATGTTATCTTGGGCACATACGTATTTTTGGAGAAGAACAGGTGGCAGGAAAGCAACATGCAGAAAAAGAAGGAAAAACAATATGCAAGAGGAAAAACATCATGTAAGAAGAGAAGCAACGTGGAGAGAAGGAAGGAAATCCTAACCATGATAGGGTTAGGGTTTTTGACAAAGGTTGTAACGACTATAAGCCTATAAAATAGTATAAATAAGAACCTAGGAGGTCTAGGTTAGGGGTTCAATTGAGTTTGGTTATTATTGATTAGTTGATGACGATTATTATGATTGTAATAAGGATGAAGAAGAGTCAAACAAGCCATATTTTGAGGGTTAGGTCACAGGCTGAGGAGCCTCGTGTGATCTAGTTTGCCTCACAAAGGCTCCTTAACCTCAACATGATTGTACGATTGAAGATGTAATGGGCATAGCGCCATATTTTGCAGTAGACTAAATAAAAGAGTAGAGAAGACAACTCTTTGTGGATGTAGCTTAGGAGGGGGTGAACCATGGTAAAACCTGTGTTCTATGTGATGTTTATTGAATGATTACTTTTTGTTAATGATTAGTTTATGAATGAATGGTTAAGCTAGATGTATTAACATGCATGCATAAGGATAAAAGACGAATGAATCTTAGAAATACTTAAATCAATAACAAGGTTAATACATAAAGAAATATAGGATACACTCCTAGATCCCCACTCATTCATAGATTGCAAGAACTTGAGCATTGCAGTCACCCATAAAGTTATCTTGGGTGAGACTGCACTATGCACTCTGTGCGCAACGTTGCCTTCTGGTTTACCAGGAGGGACAATAGTTTTAGAGGGTTTTGTTGGAAACTGGTTGAGATCCGAACCTAGTTCAACCTTAGAAGAAGTGAAAGAGAGATCTAACTAACAAATGGTTTTGTTGTCGGTTGGAAATACATAGGATTGAGTGGACAAGATCCATGGAAGAAATGCACAAATAATGAAAGTATAGAAGGGAATGTTCAGGCCATGTAATCCAACAAAGGCAGAGATCGAAAGATGGTTGAAAATAAAGGAAATTGAGTTTGAGCAGAAGGATAACATAAACCCTAAGTTAACACCGCACAAATATATTGAAAAATACGTGTTTAGCGACTTGCATGAGGTATTTTTCTGTGATTTCACGCATTTGTTGTAGGAGGGGTTATTGAGGTTAAAATACAACCACCCTACAAATAGAATCAGACAACTGGAGTGGAATCCTGTGGAGATCACGCAGTGACAACAAGTTGATAACAAATTTATGCATGGAGTAGATTTTTAGTTAGACAATATTGTGAATTTGCAATAGATACAGTGACGTCTTACACTGCAGCATAACAATATTTTCTAAGAGGAACCAAAGGTAGGTACATCAAATAATTGTATATGTCAATCAAGATTTTATTACATGACAACGGTGTGATGACTATAGAATCAGACAACTAAACTTCCATGTGTGCATGGGGGAAGGGGGGAAGCACTGACAAGAGGCTAAGAAATGGAGGAGGAGATGGATAAGGGAAAGAAGAAGGAGGACAAGGACCCAATCATGATGGAGGAAGACCAGATAAAGCAGATAATGTCAACAGCTGGAAAGACACGCATTGGAGTACCCTACCAATATACGATGAATAACAAGAAGAGAGCCATAGTTGATAGAGAGGGATTGGAAAGCAATGAAGAAGAGGTAGAGGATCTTCAGCCTATGGAGCATATTGAGGAAATCCTACATGTAACATATGAAAGGAAAAAAGGAGGTCCAAAGGAAGGATCAAAAGGAAGAACTCCAATCCAGATCGTCGTCAGTGTGGAACCTACAACCCCATGTGCGACTAACACACCAGAAAGAACACCACTGTTTAGACAACTAAATTTTAGTGGAAGAAAAGAAATAGGACAAGGATCCAATCAAGGAGCATCAACTGGGGGAGCCAGTTCTGGAAGTAACAATCAAATATCTACACTACGTTGAGGTAGTAGTTCAACACAATTCAAAATGGTAGAGCATGATCCCACGATCAGATTACCAAAATTTTGGGGAGAGGCATTAGAAGACACTAAAAAGCACTTATTCATCTGTGAGAAGATCTGGGAAGCAAAGAAGATCACATATGAGGAAACAAAACTCACACAATTATCTATCAAGCTAAGAGACCACACACTAGAATGGTACATGAGCCTAGATGTAAACAATGCACCAAGAGTAACAAGGACTATTGCAGATGTGAAAAAAATATTGATAAACGAATTTAAGAAGCCTAGCTCAGAGGATCAATATATGAATGAAATGACTGAAATTAGGAAAAAACTAGGTGAGTCTGTTTAGGATATTGATTAGAGGTTTAAATGTTTGAAAGGTACGTTGACGTATGAAATTACTGACATGCAACATAGGCACTTATTTGTGAACTCTTTGTTACCACATTTGAAATACCCATTAAGACATCAAAAGTTCCAAACTCAGGAAGAGGCTCTGCAGGCAGCCTCACAACTGGAAGAAGGACATTATCATAAGACCGATGTAGTGATAGAGGAGCTAAAGGAGGATTTGAATAACCTAACATTTCAACTCAACCAGAATAAGGGAAAAGAAAAAAAAGAAGTTGTTTGGTGTGTTGGATAGATTGTCATTCATGTGTTGTCATTGATGTCAACAACAGTCATTGTAAGTAGAGTAGAAAGGTTAATCTCAGGAAGAAAAAGAATTGACAGAAGAACATCACCTTAAGGTTGAAGAAATTCGTGATTATTATTGATCAGGATAGGATCAACAATGTTCCTGTGATAAAATCTCAGGAGGGTTAGCAAACACAGAGATCAAGCTCAGAAGAGATGGCTCGTTGAAACTAAGTAGGTATAACACGATGAAACACAGAACAAATAAAGACCGTGGATGTGCAATCACAAAATCTATGGTAGAGATAAATTGCGGAGATTGGAAGCAGAATTAAACTACTCACTAGTTACAATCCCACAATCTGTCTAGATCGTCAGATCTCATAGCTTTAAAAATCTACGATTGCGGTTGATTCAACAAAAGACCAGCTTAAGTCATATTAAATTGTAACTGTTGGATGCACAATCTCCAAATCTACGGCAGGGATAGATTGCAGAGATTGAAAGGAGAATTAAACATCACACTTGTTCCAATCCTGCAATTTTTCAGGACCGTCCGATCTTGTAGCTTTGAAGATCAACGATTGTGGTTGACTCTCCAATAACGCACATATTCCCATTGTGGAGTTGGGTGATGAGTTAAAACACTTGTAGATTGTGGTTTCACAATCATTCTTGACCGTGGATCTACTCCAAGAATCTTCATAGCCATTGGATCATTCTAAGTGGAAGGATACGATAAGCTAGAGGAGCTGCAATGCTGATAGATCGTGTTATTGATCTAAGTTCATGATCAACAAACAACAATTATTTCGAGTATAAATCTACGAGGAGGCTACGCTCTGGAAAGTTTGAGATTTGAAATACCGAAGCCCAGAAATCCAAAATGATTAAGGATCGTCGGATTTGGAGGTCAAATGAGGACTGTTGGATCAGGGTTGTTGGTCAGCAGACCACGTCAGCAAGGACACTCAACAGACCACATTGGCAGACCACGTCAGTGAATACACATGGCATAATTAGACGATGACGAGCGTCAAGAGAAAATTGGCTCATACCATGTCAATAAGTGACGTAGGCAAGCTACATCACTTTGGGAGAATTGCTTCGGGAGTTTCAAATGTCAAAAGTCACGAAGTCCCGAAGGACAAAGATCTGAATTCACTCTCATCCGTTGATCTAAGAATACACTGGGATTTAGGACAACCGTTAGATCCAGGAGAAGAGCATGTGCCACATGAGAATCCACATCAACAAGACTACGTCAACAATGACACATGGCGCAATCAGAGTACGACAAGTGTCAAATTGAAATCAACATTTTAGGTCCGTGCAAACCACGAATCTGAGTGAAACGTGGCAATTTCTTGGCTCGTGACACATCATCAAGTGACGCAAGTAGTTACATCACTTCGGGAGTTTTGATTCCGAAGTTTTGAAAGGTTGAAAACCCGAAGTTCTGAAGAGAAAAAATTCGTCAGCCGTCCATCTCATCAAAAGATTGAATCATAACCGTTGAAATGATAAGGGTTGAAGTGCTCGTCTCACTTAGCGTTTGATCACCACCGATGGTCATATGATATAAGAGATTTAAATGAGAATATAACGTGTCGATGTATTTGGTAAGCCCGTGGTTTGGTAACACATAGTCATATGTGATGGTTTGAAGGAAGTGCCTCCAAGGAATTTGGTCTCTGTGAAAATAACAGAGATTCTGGATCAAATTTAATGGATGAAAATGATCCATAAGTGATCAATTTATGAAAATCCATCACAGTGAAAATAATAATAGAGATTATGGTTAAGTTAATTAAAGAGGTGAGATGGTCCAAACGAAGGGACACAATGTTTCACACTCATGTTGTTTTGAAGAATATATAATCAAGAAAGAGTGGGAGAATAAAGTGTCTCTATAGTCTAGATCAGAAGATTAACAGCTAAAGAAAATTCCAGAAAGAAAAGCTAATACCTATGCATTAAGGGTGGTTGGGTGGTGCAAGGGCAGGTTGGTGCCTGCAGAGGGAGTTGGTGCTTCCTTGTCAGTTGTAGCTGACTAAACAGGGGGTTTTAGCTTCCTACCAGTTGGTGCTGGTAAATTAGGGTGTGGGTGCATCCTGATCAGTTGGTGCTGATAGAAAAGGAAGTACATCTTCCTTCTATGTAACATGTAAAACACATTTTACAGTTAATAGAAAAAGAGATTGTGGTTTTACCATTTGGGTTCCATGATAAAATACTGTGTTAAAATTTTGTGTGCATTAATAAATGAAAAATTGATATAATTGTTGTGTCACTGATTTACCCCCGCCTCTCAGTGACAGGATCTAATCCTTCAATTGGTATCAGAGAAGGTTCCTTCAGCACAATCTAACAAACTTGAAGGTAGATCCTGAAGATGGATCAACAAGAAGGAATGTCCAACAACAAAGCACCATTATTCAATGGAGGAGGCTATGCCCTGTGGAAAATAAGAATGAAAAACTTCCTGTTGGCTCTTGGTTTTGATATCTGGCAATATTTTGTAGATGGTTACACTGTACCAACTACTCCACCCAAAGACGTTGCAGGAAAGAAAATATGTAATGACAAGTCAAGAGCAGTTAATGGAATTCTAACAGGGTTGACTAATTCTATATGTGTGAAGGTTATGCATTTCAAATCAGCCAAATAAATATAGGAAAAGTTGGAGGCTGTATATGAAGGAGATGACAAAGTCAAAGAAGCCAAACTATAGACCTATAGAGCTTAGTTTGAAAATCTGAAAATGAAAGAAGAAGAAAATATTGCTGAGTACTTTCATAGGGTAGATGAAGTGGTTAACTCAATTAGAGTGGCAGGAGAAGAGATTACAGATAAACCCATTGTGCAAAAAATACAGAGATCATTACCTATGAGATATGATGCAAAGTTTCTTCAATTGAAGATAGATCTGATCTAGAGACACTCACAGTTGATTAACTCCATGGAATTTTTACAGCATATGAAATGAGAACAAGGAATGATAAATCAACAAAAGATGAAACAATTTTCAAAGCATCTAAGACAAAGATAAATCAAAAGAAAAATCTGCAATCTTGCCATCATGAAGAATCTGATGTGGAAGAAGCCAATTTCATAAGAAAATTTTAGAAAGGATCAAGAAAGTACAAAGGCAAGCTTCCTTTCAAATGTTTTAACTGTGGCAAAGTTGGTCATTTTGCATCCAAATTTTCCTATCCCAAAGAGGACCCTAAAGATGAAGAAAATAAAACCAAACAATACAAGAAGAAGGAAAAGCCCAACTACAAGAAAAAGTTTTACAAAGGGAAAAAGAATTTCTACTCAAAAGAAGAAAACAACAACTCGTCAGAGTCTAGTGACAATGATGAATCTGATGATGATGAAGTCCTTTTCTTAGGTATTGAAGAATCTAATGAGATAGAAAAAATTAAACATAAGAAGGAGTTAGAATATGAAGCAAAAGTTAATATGGAGGAAGAACTTCTCAGTGCCTTGGATGAATTAAGAAAATACAAAACTAGATATAGACAGTGAAAAAGTTTTGTAGTTGAACAAAAGGAAAAACATGAACAAGAAGAAAAGGAGATGGAAAAACTCATGAGCAATCTGAAAAAACAAATCTTAGAAGAAAATAAGATCGAAGAAAGTCTGGAGAGGTCTCTTAAGGAAAAAAAAATAACTTGTGAAAGAATGGAGGCAGAAATAGTTCATCTAAAAAAGGAACTGGATGCAAAAATCATTTAAACAAAATCTGAAAATAACTCTAAAATATTAGATAAGATTATTACCATGCAAAGGGATTCAGGTAATAAAAATGGAATAGGTCATTCTCAAAACGAAATTCATGTTAACTCAAAATCTTATGCAGATGCTCTCCTCAGTACATTCAAGAAGAAAAATGAAGAGAAGATAAGTAATGATCAGAATTCCAAAAGATTACTTCCACTCATCAGGAAGGAAGACAAGACAATACCAAAGAAGTTTTATCAAAACAGGTATCCTCACATTTTCCTTGGTTATTGATTTGCATGCTCTAATTTTGGACACAAAGCTATAAATTTTAGAGCATATAGAAATAAAAATCTGAAGGTGGAGAACTATATCCTCAAGGATAAACAAGTAGAAAATCGAGTAAAAAGCAGAAACTATAACTCCTTTGCACCTCTACAAGAAGGGGACTTACAATGCTTCAGATGTCATAACCATGGACATAAGGCCATTAATTGCATATTAATGGAAGTCTCAGAAGAGACAAATTTCATTAGAGAGCAAAAGAAACTTTGGAGAGAAAAAACATCAAAAAGGAAATGTATTATTGCCCTAAAATCTCAAGATAAAAAGGATCTCTGGTATGTTGATAGTGGGTGCTCAAAACATATGACAGGTAACAAGGACAAGTTTTTAGAATTAAAGAAACAAAAAGATAAAGTTACATTAGGTGATATTGCTTCAATTAACATACTTGGAAAAGGCACTGTGAGCTTGGGAAAAGACAAAGCCAGAAATGTGCTACTTGTCGAAAACCTGAAGCCTAGTTTATTAAGTGTCAGTCAAACCTGTGATCAGGGGCACTTATGCATCTTTGATTCCCAAAAATGTGAGATCAGGAGAGAATACACAGGAAAATTAGTTGGAACTGTTGATTAAGGTTGGTTGTCATTGATGTCAACCCTTGAAGAAATCCCTGTAGCACATAGGTTTGGGTAATGAACCCAAGTTCGTTTGATGTAAAGATGAATCATTATTGTCTTGTCATGGTTGATAAGAAGTAAAGATGGATGAACTCCAAAGTTGTCCCCTTATGGTGAAAGACCTCACGGGAACATGCTTTGTAGAGTGAGAGAACCCATGCTTAATTGTGGAATAATGAGATGAAGGAAAATGAATTTGTTAGTGAAAGTATCCTATATGTATAGTGCTTCTCATGCCGTTTTCGGTGGTATGTGGAACGTCACATAACTCCTCACGGTTAGAGAGTTATGACCATATGAAGTTGGAGAACCCTCATGAGTCTTATAGAAGCCCACAAGAGTCAAAGTGGTTTTCAAAAAGCAATTATTTTAAATGAAAAAGCCCTAAAATAAGGGAAGTGTAAGGCTACATGAAGATATAAATAAGAGACAAAGCTCACTCATAAAACACACTTGTACATATTGTATATCTATTTTCTTGTGTAAAGCTTCATGTAAATACTTGTGGATACATCTGAAGTGGTGAACATCTGAGGTAGCACGAAGGGTTGACTGCGAAATTCTCAGAATTACAACAAAACCCTATTTTCTGAGGTGTACGTGGGTTGTCTGTGTACAAGGTGTGTACATGCTGAGTTATACATGGGTTGTCTATGTACAAGGTGCGTACATGCTGACTTATATATGGGATGTCTGTGTACAAGGTGCGTACATGCTGAGTTATATGCGGGATGACAGTGTATTAGGGTGCGTACATGTTGGTAAATCCATGGAAAATTGAAGAGATGAAGATGCAGAGGTTCTAGATTTTGAGATCAAGCTCCCAGGAAGGTCTAATGTGCTTAGATACATCAGATCCATCAATTGGTTCAAAAGGTATGTATTATTTCTATGAATAGTTGGATTTTGATGTATGCATGAGGAATGGGAATGGAGATTTGAGAATTCTCCCTAGAGATACTAGTGACTACATGGGATCTTCTGTATAAGTTAGATATACAGAAATACAGTGTTGGTATATTTATCATTGATACTTCTTGTTGAGGCACATCTTGTATTTATTGGCATATGGCTAAGGGAATTTATGGTACATGGTTGAGAGCTTGTACTTGTGTAGTGGCTAATGTATTGAGAAGTTGAATATCAGAAAAGGTTTGATGACTAAGACGTGTGAAGGATATTATACTTGTTCATGATTATAGATACATATATGTCACATGACTAGAGAGAGACATACTTGCCTTGAGTAAAGTTTATGTATGAGGATGCATACACATGCTACAGTTATAGTCTAGATACAGTGACAGGTTACAGATCTATGTGAAAGAAGTTACAAAAGGTCAGAAGTTTTCAAGAAAAGGGAAACCCTAGTATTCATAAGGCATACGCAGGCTGCATAATAGATAGGGCGCGTACATACGGGGGCTGTATAACAGATAGGGTGTGTACATACGTGGGTTGCATCACTACAGGTCACGTACATGTTGTATATTTGTAGATACATGTTCAGTTCAGGTACAAATTGATTACATGGAATTTATACAGATTGGATACAGGTTAGTGGTATAGGTTGATCAGTTGTACAACAGTATATCTCACAGTGAGAGGTTGATAGTGGTTCCATCATTCTACTTCAGGTTGGCAGGACGGGGCAAGGACAGGTGGTTGTAGCCACCTTCTAGTTGTAGTCGAAGAACTTAGGGGGTTGTAGCCTCCTTCTGGTTGTAGCTAGAGAATTGGGGAGTTGGGGATTCCCTCAGGTTGTAGCCTGAGAAACTAGGGGGTTGGAGCCTCCTTCCAGTTGCAGCTGGAAAACAAAGGAAGTTTGTGCTTCCAATGAATGCGATTCTTCAAGACATATAAGAAAAAGTATTCTATGGTTTTCTCTAGATTTGGGTTTCCACATAAAACACTGGTGTATTTTGTATGTGTGTGATTGTTCATTTCTTATTGCTCATTATTGGATAATAATTCTACATTGATATAACACTTGGATTATTTGGAGAAAAATGATTATAATTATGCTATTAGTGATTCACCCCCCCTCTCAGTAATCCAACAATTGGTATTAGAGCAGGTTCCTTTAGAAATCAGTTTAACCACTGAAAGGTAGATCATGGAGAGTACCAACTCATATAAAAATGGAATACCACACTTTAATGGACAAAAGTATGCTTTTTGGAGCATAAGGATGAAGACATATATACAGGCACATGGGTTTGAAGTTTGTCAAACAATTGTAGATTGATACACTGTACCAACAGTTCCACCAACAAATGACAAAGCAGTGAAACTTGGTCAGAATAATTCCAAAGCTACAAATGCACTTTTGAATGGTCTCAGTGAAACAATATTCACCAAAGTTGCACATTGTAAATACGCTAAAGAGATTTGGGACAAGCTTTGAAATATTTATGAAGGAGATACAAAAGTCAAAGCAAGAAAACTTCAAACTTACAGAGGTCAATTCGAACAACTAAAAATGAAGGAAGATGAGAATATTGCAGCCTACTTCTTAAGAGTTGACGAAACAGTGAATGCAATCATAGGATTGGGAGAAGAAATCGAAGAATCTCTAATTGTTCAAAAGGTACTAAGATATCTTCCTATGAGATTCAACCGTAAGATATCAGCACTAGAAGAAAGATTGGATCTAAACTCAATAAGCATGGAATCTTCACAACATATGAAATGAGAATTGAACAGGAAAATCCAGATGTAAAATAAGTAGCCTTCAAAGCATCCAAAAGATCAAAGAAAAAGAAAAAGGAACAAGAAACATATAGCAACAACAACGACGTCTTGGAAGATGATGAAGAAGTGGCCAACTTCGTCAAAAGACTGAACAAGGGAACCAATGGTAGGTATAGAGGTAAGCTTCCTTTAATTTGTTTTAATTGTGATGGTATTGGTCATTTTGCTAACAAATGTCCTCATAAGAAAAAGAGATATGATGAAGGTTACTCAAAAGGAAAACACACATATAAAGGCAAAAGAACTACAAAGAAAGACTTCAAGAAAAGCTTAAGCATCAAAGAAGACATCTCATCACCAGATGAAGATGAAATCAGTGACAGTGAGATAGGAAGAGTTCTATTCATGGCAGTAAAATATTCTGACAAAGAAGACTCTGAAGAAGAATATGAAGAAGCCAAAGAAGGATATGAAGAAGTCAAAGACAAAATTCAAGAGGAATAATTTGAATATCGAGAATAATTAATGTGTGCCATAGAAGTTATCAGAAGAGAAAAGAAGAAAAACAAGAAACTACAAGCAAAACTAGACAAGAAAAAGGACACTCAAGAACTAAAACAAATGATCACAAGATTGAAGGTTCAAATAGAAGAATATAAAAGAATTTAAGAAGCACTCAAAGAACAACTAGAAGAAAAGGACAAGATCATTGGAAACTTGGAAGCAAAGATTGTCACACTAATAAAGGATATTCAAAAAAAAAAATGCAGAATAGCTCAAAAGTTCTGGATGACATTATCAACAGTAAAAAATCTCATCTTGACAAGTCTAGACTTGGATACAATTAGAAAAAAAAGGGATCAAGCTCCAAAACAACAGAGCAAGAAACAAATCCAAAAAGCTATGCAGAAACAATTAAAAGGGAGAGGAAGATATACAAGGAAGATTACAGGGACACTCCTCCATTGAGAAGATTCAGATTTCAGAATCAACAATAGACAGATAGGCCTCAAGAAGAAGGATTCATAAGAGCACCTCCTTTCATAAGATCTTCAACTCCCAGGTATCGAACTATATTTTTTGGTTTATGTTATGCATGTACTAATTTTAGACATAAAGTTGTGAATTGCAGAGCTAACAACATGAACAATAACAACTTTGAGAGTCATACACAAAGGGGTCATTCAAGAAGACCTACTGAAACACAAAGAAGAAGTTACAACAGGTTTGAATCTTTGAGCACTAAAGTGGAATGTTACAAATGTAACAATTTTGGACACGTGACCAAAGATTAAAGAATGACAGTGCCTCCTAAAGAACCTCAATAGAATAACAACAGTCACAGACAAGAACCTTAGAAAATGACATGGATAAGAAAACAAGATCAGTATAGCAATGAAGAATGCACAGTCACTCTACAAGCTAGGTAGAAGAAACATGGTTGGTATGTTGACAGTGGGTGTTCAAAACACATGACAGGTGATAGAGACAAATTTCTTACATTGTGAAAGGAAAGAAATGGATCAGTCTCTTTTGGAAATGATAATTCAGCCAAAATAAGTGGAGAAGGCACAGTCCAAATTGGGAACAAGAGTGAAAAGGCACAAAATTTTCTACTGGTAGAAGATATGAAACATAATCTTCTAAGTGTGAGTCAAATGTGTGACCAAGGTCATAAAGTTACTTTCGATTCACAAAAGTGTGAGATAAAAAGAGAAGGTTCATGGAAATTGGTCGGTACAGCTGCTAGAACTTCAAACAACATATATGTGTTAAGTGAAATTGGAAATGAAAAGTGTTGTCTAGGAAAGGAAGATGAAATTTCGCTATGGCACAAAAGAATGGGTCACATGCATTTTGATAACCTTGTCAAAGTCAGCAAAAGAGAAGTAGTAAGAGAAATTCCCCAGATCATGAAACCAACCAACACTTTATACAAGCATTGTCAACAAGGAAAGAAAACAAAGACTAGGTTCAAATCAAAGGAATATTCAACTACAAGACCACTGGAAATTGTGCATACTGATCAAGTTGGACCAACTACAACAAAGGGCTTAAAAGGTGAGAGATAATTTATGTTATTAGTTGATGATTATACAAGAATGATTGCAGTTTTATTTTTGAAGAACAAGTCAGAAGCTTTTGAAAACTTCAAGATCTACAAGGAAATCATTGAAAATAAGATGGATTCAATAATCAAATGCTTGAGATCTTATAATGGAGGAGAGTTCACTTCAAAGGAATTTATGGACTACTGCAACAGTCATGGAATAAAAAGACAATTCTTAGTTGCTAGGACACCTCAATAGAATGGAGTTGTTGAAGGAAAGAACATGACAATACAAGAAATGGCTCGAACAATGCTAATGGATTCCAAATTGATAGATATATTTTGAACACAGGCAGTGCATACAATATTTCACATTCAAAATAGAGTAATGCTCAGAAACAACACTGATAAAACTCCCTACGAGCTATGGAAAGGAAGACCAACAAATGTGAAACACTTCATAGTTTGTGGAAGCAAATGCTACATCAAAAGAGAAGATGGCAGAATGGGAAAGTTTGACTCTCGTGTGGACAAAGGAGTACTTTTTGGTTACTCAATTACAAAGAAAGCATATAAGTGTTACAATCTAAGATTGAACAAAATTGTGGAAAACATCAACGTAACAATTGATGAAACATGCAGACCAGAATCAAAGGAAGAAGAAAACAAATCAATGGAACAACTTTTCGAATAAGAAGCAGAAGATGAAGTAGAAGAGGGATATGAAGAGAATCCAACAGAAACAAAAGAGCAAGTTCAACAAGTATCTCCAAAGACACCTAGCAAACGAGTACAAAAGAATCATCCTTCAGATCAGATTATTGGAAACAAAGATGTAGGAGTTGAGACTAGAAGAAAACTCTATTCACCAGAACAAACACACCTAGCACTCTTATCTACAATTGAACAAAACTGTTTTGAAGAAGCCAACAATGATGAATTTTGGAATAAGGCCATGGATGAAGAATTGGATCAAATAGAGAAAAATGACACTTGGGAATTGGTTCCAAGACCAAAGAATAAGAATGTAATTGACACAAAATGGGTTTTCAGGAATAAATTAAATGAATATAGACAAGTTACAAGGAACAAAGCTAGATTGGTATGTAAAGGATATGCACAGATTGAAGGAATCGACTTTGAAGAGACGTTTTCCCCAGTTGCCAGAATGGAAGCAATCTGTTTGTTTTTAGCCTATGCATGCTCCAAAAATGTTAAAGTATATCAGATGGACGTAAAATCATCTTTTCTGAATGGGGAACTTGAAGAAGAAGTCTACATTGAACAACCAGAAGGATTTCAGTTGTTAGCAAACGCAAATTATGTGTGTAAATTAAAGAAGGCCTTGTATGGTCTAAACCAGGATCCTAGAGCATGGTACTCTAGACTGGATGAGTATCTGCAACAGGTAGGGTTCAGAAAAGGAAGTGCAGATAACAACCTCTACATCAAGGTAAGTCAAGGTAATATTTTATTAATTGAAGTTTATGTTGATGATATTATTTTTGGTAGTGATGATGACAGGTTAAGCCAAAAATTTGCAAATGATATGCATAATGAATTGGAAATGTCATTACTGGGAGAACTATCCTTCTTTTTGGGACTTCAGATACATCAAATCAACCAAGGAATTTTTATTTCTCAAACCAAGTATATCAGAGAAATGCTAAAAAGGTTTGGTATGGAAGATTACAAACCAGTTATCACTCCCATGCAAATCAGTTGCAAGTTGAGAAGAGATGATGATTCGAAATCTACAGATTAGAGGCAATACAGGTCAATGATTAGCAGCCCACTATATGTGACAACATCTAGACCAGACGTAATGCAGGCAGTTGGAAAGGTGGCACGATTTCAAGCAATACCAAAAGAATCACATGTATTAGCAGTGAAGAGGATTTTCAGATATCTCAAAGGAACAAAAGAGTTTGGATTATGGTATCCAAAAGGAAAGGATCTATCACTTATTGCCTACACAGATGCAGATTGGGCAAGTTGTATTGATGACCGATGAAGCACTAGTGGAGCATCGTTCTACTTGGGTGAGTTTTTAGTATCATGGCTAAGCAAGAAACAATCATCAGTATCTTTATCTACAGCTGAGGCGGAGTATATTGTAGCAACATCATGTTGTACATAGGTTCTTTGGATGAAAAAAACTCTGAAAGATATACAGGTTGAGTATGATGAGCTTATTCCAATCTATTGTGATAATACAAGCGCCATCAGTATCTCGAAGAACCTGGTGATGCACTCCAAGACGAATCACATTCCAATCAAGTATCACTTTCGACGGGAGCAGGTTGTAGAAAAGAACATCAGAGTTGAGTATGTGGGCACAAAAGAACAAGTGACAAACATCTTCACAAAACTGCTTCCAAGGGAATCCTTTGAATATCTTCGCCAGAGACTTGGAGTTATTTCTACTCCAAAATGATTTTTTTTTTGAATGCTTATCTTATATGTCGTAGATGTACATGAGGAAGCACCATAAGAAGACAATTTAGTCAGGGGCAACAACCTCAGATGGAAAGATACATTTTCCATTGATGACAAAGGGGGAGATATTTATTAGATGTAGAGGACAGAGGACAACAATTTATCAGATGCAGAGGACAGAGGCATGGTTCCAGGGGAAGCATGAGTGATATGCTTTCAGTATTGCATCAGAGTGCTACCATCAATGCCAAAGGGGGAGATTGTTGATTAAGGTTGGCTGTCATTGATGTCAACCCTTTAAGAAATCCCTGTAGCACAGAGGTTTGGGTAATGAACCCAAGTTTGTTTTATGTAAAGATGACTCATTATTGTCTTTTCATGGTTGATAAGAAGTAAAGAAGGATGAACTCCAAAGTGGTCCCCTTATGGTGAAATCCCTCATGGGAAGACACTTTGTGGAGTAAGAGAACCCATGCTTAATTGTCGAATAATGAGATGAAGGACTATGAATTTGTCAGTGAAACTATCCTAGATGGATAGTGATTCTCACGGTTAGAGAGTTATGACCATATGAAGTTGGAGAACCCTCATGATTCTTATAGAAGCCCCCAAGAGTCAAAGTGGTTTTCAAAAATAAATTATTTTAAATGAAGAAGCCCTAAAATAAGGAAAGTGTAAGGCTACATGACGATATAAATAAGAGACAAAGCTCCCTCATAAAACACACTTGTACATATTGTATATCTATTTTCTTGTGTAAATCTTCTTGTAAATACTTGTGGATACATTTGAAGTGCCGAACGTCTCAGGTAGCATGAAGAGTTGATGATGAAATTATCAGAATCACAAAAAAACCCTATTTTTTGAGGTGTACGTGGGCTGTCTGTGTACAAGGTGTGTACATCCTGAGTTATACGTGGGTTGTCTGTGTACAAGGTGCGTACATGCCGAGTTATACGTGGGATGTCTGTGTACAAGGTGCATACATGCTGAGTTATACACGGGCTGGCAGTGTATTAGGGTGCGTACATGTTGGTAAATCCATGGAAACTTGAAGAGATGAAGATGCAGAGGTTCTAGATTTCGAGATCAAGCTCCCAAGAAGGTCTAAAGTGCTTAGATACATCAGATCCATCCATTGGTTCAAAAGGTGTGTCTTATTTCTATGAATAGTTGGATTTTGATGTATGCATGAGGAATGACAATGGAGATTTGAGAATTCTCCCTAGAGAGACTAGTGACTACATGGGATTTTCTGTATAAGTCAGATATACAAAAATACAATGCTGGTATATTTATCATCGATACTTCTTGTTGAGACACATCTTGTATTTCTTGGCATATGGCTAAGGGTGTTTATGGTACATGGTTGAGAGCTTGTACTTGTGTAGTGGTTGATGTATTGAGAAGTTGAATATCAGAAAGGGTTTGATGACTAAGATCATGTGAGGGATATTATACTTGTTCATGATTACACATACCTATATGGCACATGACTAGAGAGAGACATACTTGCCTTGAGTAAAGGTTATGTATGAGGATGCATGCACAGGATACAGTTATAGTATGGATACAGTGACAGGTTACATATCTATGTGAAAGAAGTTACAGAAGGTTAGAATTTTTCAAGAAAAGGGAAACCCTAGTTTTCAGAAGGCATACGTAGGCTGCATAACAGATAGGGAATGTACATACATGGGTTGCATAAAAGATAGGGTGCGTACATACACGGGCTGCATCACTATAGGTCGCGTACATGTTTTATATTTGTAGATACATGTTCAGTTCAGGTACATATTGATTACATGGCAATTCTACAGATTGGATACAGGTCAGTTGTACAGGTTGATACAGTTGTACAACAATATATCTCACAGTGACAGGTTGACAATGGTTCCATCATTCTACTTTAGGTTGGAAGGACGGGGCAAGGACAGGTGGTTGTAGCTGTTGGGCTCTAAAGATGTCCTAAAAACAACCTCTGTGCATCAACCAAAGGTAGGCGCTGGCACAAGTGTTTTACTTGTTGCCTACGTAGGTTCTTACCTTTTGTTTTCATTACCCAGCCTCCAGAGATGTAACACCTGTAAAGGAGAATCAATCATAAAGGGAACAACAGTTGTTCTATTCAAAGGAACAACACAACTTGCAAAAGGAACAACAATCGTTACATTGGGCTGAACTAATGTTGAATTAATTGCATTGTAGTATTTACCCAACTATCTAATTTGTCAACCCGGGGGTCATAAGCTCATGAAGAAAATGCAAAGTATATGCAAGATTGAAGTGAGAATAATCTAATCTAATGTTTAAGCTATGAATGAAATAGAATAATTAATCTAACACAGGACTGGAATTGAATCATTAATCTAGTTGTGTAAATGAAATTACTCTAATAATGGGAAATTGCGTAAAGGAAATTAATCTAGAAATGGAGAACTACATGAAGGAAAAACATATACAACAAGTGAAGAGTTAAATGGCACAACAACACATGAGAGCGCTCATCAATGAAGCAATCTTACATTCAATAATCAGATCAATCTTCATAAAAGAATAATGAACGCATGAAAACCAAAACCATGAATCAAAGCTAAGAATCCTTTTCTCTTTCGAATCCTAATGACTACTCTAATTCTAATTACATCTTAATTGAATAATCTAATTCTTCTTCTACTTGAATAATCTAATTGAATCCTCATGAAGAGAGAGCACTCTCTTTTATACATGAGAGCCTTGAAGATAAGATAACCATCTCATTATTACAGATCCACTATTCTCTCAACCTATTTTCCATTATTACAAAATATAATCCCTTTAAATCCTCACACATATCTCTCATATATCTT
>JASDQU010736698.1:232312-242920 GCA_032191745.1 Picea mariana | reverse complement strand
TTGAGATCTCTATCTTCATTTCCTCCAGCTCTTCTTTGAACCTTTGCTGGTGCTTGACAATGTTAATCTCACCTAATAATCTAGGACAGTCATTTTTTCCAATATTCAATGAATTCCTTTCTAAGAGATCAAAAATTCCCTGGCAATCATCATTGACTTCTCTGGTTATTATTTTATATTTATCCAGGTCTGCTTCCCACACTTTAAGTATTACATCTCCTTTAACCTGTTCTAAAATGGATAATTTCTAAATCCTTCCGACTTCCTCCTTTGCTGAGAGGGCTACTGCCTTTTGGAAAGTCGTTCTGGCTGCTTTTCCTTCCCTTTCCTTCTAGAGAACATTCTCGAAGGATTTATTTGTTTCTTGAAAGTAATTCTGGACTACTTCCAGATTTAAAAACACTTTATGTTGTTCTTATTCTATTTTCAAATGTATTCCCAATGCTTCTGCCCTGAAAATTTCAAGTTCTACTACTTGATTAGTAATAGAACTAATTTTATCTTGTAACTGTTTATTTTCTTCTTCCTGCTTTTGGACCTGTGCCTATATGACCTGTATTATCTATTTTGCCTCTTCTAAGCCTGTTTTCATTTTCTGAATTTCTTGAATATCTTTTAGTCTAGCTTGTTCTAGACCCTTTTGTATTCCCCAACTGATATTTCTCTCAGTTTCTTTCAATTTGTCTTGTAGCTGAGTTATTGTTTGGTCCTTTTGTTCGAGCATGGTTGTTAAACTGCCAACAGAATATATATTTGCCGATGCTATAGCTCCCATCGTACCTTCTCCCTCTGTAGCAAATTCTCCATCTTTAAGCTTCTTTCCATCTATAATGAACCTATGTTTTTTAATTATCCCCTCTCCTCTTGGATGGATTTCCTGTTTCGAGATTGCTTTTCTCTTTTTACTGAAAAAATAATCTGATGGAGGGATCTCATCCCTTGAACTTGGCTCTAGATCACTGACATACAGAGCTCCTTCGTGGGGGGTTCCATAAGTTGACTGCAATGGGGTTAAGGAAGTGATGGGACTACCGAGCTCTATTGATGCTATTCCTCCTGTCTTTTCTGGAATATCCTTAGGGATTTCTGGGGGTGTTTCCAGCTCTTTTCCCTTCCCTGTCTCTGATTCTTTTATCTGGGAACCCTCTGTTTCTTGGGAAGGTATCTCAGTATCCTTCATCTTTCCTTTGGTATTTTCTTTGTCTTGTGTATTTCTTTCAAACCCTAGGGGAGGACCTTCCTGCTCTAGAGGTGGGGTCGAAACTTCACGCTGCAAACTCTTGGGTAGGAAACTTCACCTATGGCCCTATAATGATGCAAATATAGTCTATGAGTCAGGTGGCATGGCCTGTACTCTATTCAGTACTTCTTCATATGATTTAACATCCTTGAATACATCATCATAGATAGATGTTTCATGCTCATAGGATTTTAGATTACAATGCATAAAATGCCTGCTTATTACTTGGTAGGGTCATACTTTCTGTGCTCAATATCTACTAATTTCACTTCTTCTAATGATTCAACCTCTACCTTAGAATGGCCTATATTTAATAAATAAAATTTCCCAATATGTACAGGGAAAGTTGGCCATGACTTCTTCTGAGCTGTTGTTAGTTCTGATCCAACGCCGCCCTTTACTATCTGATGGGCTACCTCTCTGCACACCAATTTTTCCGATAGGAATTTAGGGAGTGAATGAGGGGGAATGGAACAACCATAAACCCTAATGTAGGAAAAATTCTCCTGAATAAACGAGTCGGCAATTACTTGAAGATTTTTTGTGATTGCATCAGAAATGCGAGGGGGTTCGCATCCAAAAAATATTTTATGCATCAGAATTATAATAAAATGACAAAATTCATAAAATGCATCCTTACCATTTTCTTCCCAAAGGGCAGAGTGATATTTATGAATGGGTTCTGGACATGAATTGTTCCAACTCCAATTCATTAAGGGAAAAGGAGTCACATAACAAATTGCATCCATAATGTATGCTGACATGTAAAAGGCGGTTGGTTGTCCCTTTGATTTTGCTACTTTGTAGTTTGAGATTTCATGTGTTAGGTTATCTGACAAAATCTTATGCCAGTTAAAATCATACCCTACTAAAGCTTCTTCTAAAAAGGGCACCCAATCTGCATGAAAATGGCAGGGATCTTTTCTCCCGAAAAGTCTACATAGCATAATGGCTACATATACCATGTATTCATTCAAGGATGTTGTAGCATAAATCCCATGGGTATCAGCTCTAAAATTTGATGGACACCTCGACCATTCTCTAATCATATCAGGATATGTCCGGTCTACCTCAATGCATTCTTTCCTCTGAAACTCTACAAAAAATTCGGCATTAAAATTATGTTTAGGATTTGGCAAGAGTTTATACATTACTTGTATGTGTTCTGGCCTGAATGAGCCGATGATAAATCCTTGATCATTTAATATGCTCCTCGTTAGGATATAGACCTTTTCCAGGGCCCAACTGATCATATCATTGTATGCCATGAGCCGTGGGCATGCAACAATCTTATGAAGCTCTGATTCAGCTATGTCCCGGCAATGATTCTTAGAATCAGGATGAGCATTCTTGAGTTCATATTCCAGAAATTCAGAGATTTGAGTCCAACATTTAATGGATTCTATAGCATGTGGTGTGGTGTTGGAGATGATATCTCCTTCCTTTGTATCTTCACTCTTCTTCGGTGCCTTTTTCGGTGCCATGACTTTATGTTCAATTGAAAACCTGTCACAGAAAATGAATGAACGAGCTCAGTTAAGTGTTTCTTGCGCTTGATAAAATGTAAACGCAGACATTTAAATGCTCACTTTGAATACATTTAAAAGTGACGGGATTGACACAACTGACAAGAATTCAAGGCATTTAATGCAGAAGATATATTTCTGAGATACGCATTTAATGTCTGTATTTTGGCGCCTTTGGATTTTTAAAGAAAACTCGAGACACTTTACTTAATCGGAAAGTGAAACATAAATGAAAACTTAAAAAGAATGATTATCATTAATCTTGTTTTGGAAAAAGGTTAATTAGTGCTAATCATAGATTAAGACTGAAAACTTTGTTTTTTGGGATTTCGAAGATCATGTTGTCGAGAAGTATGTCATCGATGAAATTTGATCTCCGAAATCGTGAAATCGCAACGTGTTAATTAAGAATTAAAATGTTTTAGCGAAGTAATTAATTGAGATTAAGCATTTTCGGGATTTCGGGGATCATGTTGTCGAGAAGTATGTCATCGATGAAATCTGATCTTCGAAATCACGAAATCGCGACGGGTTTTTTAAAGACAGGACTTAAACTCATCTTAATTAACTAACTAATCATGATTAAGACCAAAACAGAGTTAGTTTGATTTAACACGAACTATGGATCGGGGTTTCGTGATTCGGGATTTCGGGAATCATGATGACAAGAGATGTGTTATCACTGAACCGCAAATCCATAAATTGCGACATGATTATCTTAACCCTTAACCTTTCACATTAGAGAATTAATTAATCCGTGTTTTAACTAAGACTTCAACGTTTCGGGAAATCGGGGATTAGGATTTCACGATTCGATTTGTATAGAAAAAATATGTTTTCAGCAAACCCCGAATCCCGAAAATTCTTTAAGCTTAACCTTAAATCTGTTAGTTTTAAAACTTATCATGATTAAAATAATTTCATAGAAAAGGCGTCCGGATTCTTATAATTCTTTTAAGATTTTTTGCCTTTTATTATCCAAATAATTAAATTCTTTGAGAAAAAGGTGCCATGTGTTTGCGATTGATAACGAAACTCATGTTTTGTGAAAAGACAAAACTAGAAAAAGGAAAATTTAGGACTTAGGGATAAAAAAATTAAATTTAAGAACCATTTCAACAATTGTCAGCGAGAGAACTTGCCATTAAGGCATGCAAGCCTCCAGGTACTCAAAATGGTCTCTAGTCTATCTCCCAGATAAGGTGTTGAGGTTGATGGGGCAATACTTGTTGAAAGGTGGGCCTAAAGGAATCCCACATCAGTCAACATGAGTTCAGATAAAAAGATTGGTAGGACTATAAATGAAAAGATCTCAGTAGTAACAGTGTTTATGGCAAGGCAATGTAGTCAGGGAAAGGGAGTTGGATAGTTTTATTGACAAGGCAAGTTGAACTGAAAAAGCTAAAGAGATGTATGCGACTCAAAAAGATAGGCATGTGCAAAGTCATGAAGGATAAGTAAATGGAAGATGGGCTTCAACACAGGGATGAACAAGCTGCTTTGAAGGAGAAATGTGCAGAAGGTATTCATGGCACAAATGGTTTTATGAACGGGTTTATGTGTAACTGCAAACACCATGATGTGTAAGACGGGAATCAACCCCTTAAAGCAGTCAATAAGACATGTTTCTTTTTGAAAAGTTTTGTGATCTTTGAAAATCACTTTAGCAGCAAGATGCGATTGACCATGCACTTGAAAAAAAAACTTAGTACAAATCCTGCATGAAAACTTGTGAGATGTTCGAAGAAAAATACAACATGCAGAAAGAAGGACAAATGCGACAAAGTAAAAAGAATGTGGTTTTATACCTCTTGTTGCGCACGCATATGTATCATCGTCGATCGCAAAAACATGTGTTCACTATTGTTTTCAAGAATTTATAAAAATGTCAATTTGCAATGTTATTTATTTGTGTTGTTTTACTTTTTATAATTTGTTTTTATTTTAAGATTTTTTTGTCTTTTATTTTTATGATTTTTATTTTTATTTATTTATTTATTTATTATTTTATTTTTTTGTATATTTTCAAAAAAAATAAGATTTTGTATTCCTTTTTTTTTGTTGATGTTAAACAATTTGTTTGGTATTATACAAATTGTATAAAAAAAAAATTTGTTTTGTCTCTTTGTTTATTAGAATGGTTTTGAAATAAAACAAAAAATGAAATTTTATATATAACGAAACAAGAAACCCAATTTTTATTTATATACATTTTTTATTTTATTTTATTATTATTATTATATATATATATATATATATTTTTTTTTTTTTATAATACAACAAAACAAAAAAAAAGAAATTTTTATTTTGCAATCAAAATTTCATATACCTACACCATCAAGCCACCATGAATGTTGTCATTAGATATGAGTAGTTCGTGACCAAGATCATGATCTAGAGCTTTAATTTAAAGATCGTGATTCAGGGTTTCGCATCATAGTCCATAACGATCAATGCATGGGATTGATGAATGGAAGGTTGGTCCTGCCTCCTATGTATCTGATCACCGACCTTGTCCTTCTCATCTCGTACTATCTCACATTCTGCAGTCATCGTAAAAGAGTACCCACGCTCAGTAAGAATTTTTATCAATGAATCTGTCAGATCACGCCCAACGAATGGATATTTGAGAGATAGAATGCCACGCTTTGGATAAGCTTCCAACATATGCATGCTTCTGCCCCATACCAACCACGACGCCAGTGTGTCTTGTTCTACCAATGTGCCCTACAATAAGATCCAGGCCTTGCTTTATTTATGATCCAATGCCCAATTCTGACTTCATTTATCCTCTGGTGTTTAAATTGGACTTCCTTAAAAGCAACCTGCATTGTACTTTGTCCAACCTTTGAAATGAAGAATAATCATCCTTGATAACAATTGTCATAGCCAAAATACTACATAAATTTGCGAAAATAATGAAGGGAGCAAGGGATGACAATGTTCGAACCCAAGCCAGTGCAATTTCCACAGGAACTAAAATAAAGATGAAAAATGAACTTTTATTACTTGATCCCTGGTGAAGGTGTAGAAGTTCCTTTCCTTTTCTAGGATATCGACCGACGACTTTAAGCCGGTGATCTGCATGTTAAACGACTGAATCTGGGCTAGAGCAACAGGTGGAACACTGTCGACAGGGACTAGGCAACCTATAGTTGTAGTTGTTGCAGCAGAATATTTTTGATAGTCAATGCTGAATCAAAAAGAAGCCAACCCAATATAAGAACACAAACAGTTTTCATGTGACCCAAAATCTGAAATGAAACTACTGAGAATCATCCAATGCAGAGATATTGGCTCATATTGCAGAATACAGCTAGAATGAATGAAAGGAGTATAAAAATAATTGCAACAAATAAGAATTTGTATTCTAATAAGTTACGCCCATTTAGATAATAGTTTTCAAAAGGGCCGAATGCTAAAAGAGATGCAACCTGTATAGGAGCAGTCTTGCTTAGGAGATCAAAAGAGTCAATATTGTACTTCTTTTGTAAGGAGCCAATTGAAATTTGTTGCAATGAAGTGCGTAATACAACCACTGCAGCACACACAAACCCTTTGAGATTGACCTTCACATTTGTGACAGTGCAGACACCAACACCAATAACCACAACAATCACAGTTATCTTGACCTCCCCGGTATAATTTTTGTTGTGAAGAATTCACTCCATCACACAAACCACGGGAATCATGCTCAACTTTGAAATCTAATAAAATCCAACTGAGTTTAACATGAGACTCAATTTCATCCCCACAATAGATGTATTGGTAACAATAGAGAACCAGAGCAATTCCCACAAGGGCATTTCCTTGGCAACAAAGTACCCAATAGCATTTGACATAAATCCCACCATTGCAGTCAGAGTGAAGTGGAAAGCAGTTAATGTTGTAGCAAAGAAAATTTACCATCAATGAAGCTTGCTACCACTCTTTAAGTAGCCATCATAACTCTGAAAATCAAAGAATACCATTATCACGCTGATGACAGCAACACACATCCCCAGTTTGTACAGGACCAGTGCTCCCCACAGTCAGTAGTGATATTACAAATGAATTTATCCATAAATGAACTTCTGATTCTGACCGACACCTCCACCACTGACAGGGATGCTGACACATTGTGGGTCCCTAGAAGAAAATATAGAACTAAGATAACTCATATCGTTATTTCAGTCCAAATCTTCGAGTCCCAATTTCATTATATGCTTAGTTTCATCAACGACCTCTTCCTGAATCTGTAGCTCAGCTACCACAGAGGTGGTGGTGTCTACAGCAAGAATCAAAAATTTAATTGCACTTTTTCTATCCTGGGCACCTGTGAAATAGTAATTTTGTGTTTCAGCATCTTGTAGCTTCTTCAAGATAGGGACATATGATGCATTTAGCCATGTCAAGTCATCCACATTTTGTACTTCTATAGTTTCCCCCTTGAAACGATTGATAGCAAACCATGATTGCATGGCTCCAAAATTCACTTCATCCGTGACTATGTGGAAGACAAGCAACTCAGCATGGTAGGTTGTAGAGTTCACCACCATAGATGTTGCAAGCACATTATTTGAAAAGACACAAAAGTGATACAAGTTTATATGTGTGAGCCTTGGGGAATTTTTCTTCTCCTCCATATACTTTTGGAGCTTATGATGCTTGATCCATTCCAATGTCAACCTTATACCCAAACAATAAAGGTTCTTAGGAGTTGCTTCTACAACTAACTATCCAAACGTCGTGCTTTGTACATTGGCTGCATTTGCATGATATTCCAAAGCTTGTATCTGAGCTTTCAGTTTCATGATCATAGTTGCACTATCATAATGTAACTCTTTTGCATGATAAATTAATCCTGCTAATTCTTGTATGGTAGCCTCTGCCTCCTGCATTGTAACCGGGCTTCTTCTTGTAGTTGCTTTAGATAGAAGCAATTGACAATCCCTAATATGGGAACTCAATTCCCATGCAAATTGCAATTTGTTATTTTCCTTTGCAATTACAACATATGCTTTAGCCAGTGTCATCTGATCTCCCAATTGCCTTGTAATAGAATTTGCACTTATCATCTCTTCTGTGAAATTCAATCTTGTTGTCACACTTTGTCTTGCAATTTTGTCCTTCTCATGATGGAAAACATTTGGACTTGGCTGCCTCTCGTGAACGAAAAGCAACATGAATAATATGAAGAAAAACCCTCCAAGAGCTACCCATCATGGCGAGAATCAAACTGTCTCGTTGAAAATCAATTAAAATTGGTACATGAGTTGCTCCATTTTTTCCTAATATGGAGGCTGGCAGTTTAGCCAATCATTGTTAAATCTAGAACCATCACAGAGGCCTCACATTGTAGCCACAGCAACATGTACACAGATCGAGAGTACTCCTCACCACAAATCTGAGCAAGACGTTTCCCAGTCACGACTCCAATGCGAGCTGACGTAAAATAGCAACCATATTTGATAGCATTAACAACCACACAAGCTCGACCCCAAAACGTGACCCACCTTCAATTGTTGACACCCACTTTGCAGGGTCAATATATCCCATTGAGACTAGAAACGTGGGCCCTAGAAATGGGTGTATTTTCATTGAAATACCTTGCACTGGCATTGTGCCATCCATCTCAGTGCCCATGTTTAATTTTCATAAAAAGATTGAACTGAAGCATTATTTCTTGAAATCTAGGTCACAAATATTTTTCCGATGGATTTCCAAGTTGTATTTATTAGTGGCTCTCAAACAATGTATGACCATAGTGTATCGCCAAGAATCCATGTCTCAAAAAGATAACACGAGTTGTTAAAACAAATCTAATAATAACATGCAACCATCGTCTCATTACCTTTACTTAGGAGCATCTGCGAAATTCATTGACTTGGCATTCCAGCTGTAAGGACAGAGTGAGGGATATTTTTGAAAGTTCATGAGCTTCGTGAGGTTAGTTTTGGAGTTGAAAGATCTTTCAGCTGGATTTTTTTACATCCTATGATAAGAATGCTTTGTCAAGAGAAATGATGGAAGAAAATTTGCAGCCAGTAAGAGAGAGATCCGTCAAATAAGCAACAATATAATAACTTAATCCCAATAAAGCATGCCGATGGGCAGAAAAATTAGGTAAGGAAATCCATTCATATTTTTGGGAAATATTATCACTGAGATCTTGGTGAAAATTTGTTTGCAGTCAACATCACCACAAAAAACAATCCCACAACTACTCGCAAGAAAATTCTCATCATATCTTGAGTAAAACATGATTGTTGTTATCTTGGTTGGGTGAGTTCAAAATTGGCATCGATAGGTTATGAAATTAGTGGGGTTGTTCAATGAGTCCTGGCTTGAACCGAATGCAACAGAACCATGGGAGAAAATGATATCATCCCTAATCCGGAATTGTATGCGCTAGGCAATGTTTCTTCGTCTAACATAAACAACAATGAATTTAAGTTTGGCAATAAGTATCAAGATCCAATGTTTTATTCTTGATTTGATTTTCTATTGCTTTTGCAGGTTTCGACAAGAAAGGATGAATGCTAGCAAGGAAATTACATTTGTAAGTTTCCCATTTAACTATTGTTGTGGGTTGTGGGTTTATGAAAGAGATGACATGACCACTACTTAAACTAGGGATTGATATTGTTTCAGCTTGGAGTTTCATCGTGGAAAAGCGCAACTCTTATCTTGCAAATGCAGACCATCTTACTTATTGTTTTATTTATTATTATTTCTTATTTGCGGATGGAAGATGCACAACTTTTCATTCATTCCTTCTATTATAAAAAAATAAATATTTATCTTGCAGGCTTTTTGTGTGAGGATGCACAAATTTTATTTATATTTTTATTATGTTTTCAAAATAAACAAAATAAAAATAAAATTATTTCACAAGCTTATTAAAAATTTACTAGCAAATGGAAGACGAAAAATATTCCTGAAATCAGTCAATCAATCATGCCATTTTCTGATCCTCGCTATCGCACGAAGCGCGGAGGAGAGCATACTTATTCTAGTAAAGATAAAAAAAACTCGAAAACAAAACCCTACCTACACTACACTAATTAGAAATGAGACATTAGTTATGTATAATCAAAGAGCCAATGTAGCCATGCATGCCATAGTAATAAAAATATGTTATCTTTCAATTTCACAATTGACATTCGAGAATATGTATTAGGGTGCAAAATTAGTTGTTGAAATTGTGAATTAAGAAAATAAAAAGAAAAACTAAATGTATCTAACCTAGTACTCGCTTGAAACCATCGTTCGATCAGGCTTTCATAGGTGTGTTGTTCCTCACTCAGATCATACTGTAACTCCTCTTCATCTTCCTTGATCTAATTTTCAATCAATTGTTCATTGTCAGATGCATAAGAGTCTTCAGATGTTGGATCTTCAATTGTTTCTGGAGGAGTATTTGAATGTTTGATCCTTGTCAAGATCTCTTCTTCATGGGAAGAGGGAA
This sequence comes from Picea mariana, assembly GCA_032191745.1. NCBI lineage: Eukaryota > Viridiplantae > Streptophyta > Pinopsida > Pinales > Pinaceae > Picea > Picea mariana. The sequence goes on along the minus strand of JASDQU010736698.1, from coordinate 232,704 downwards.
TCCTGACATCTGCCAAGATCTGAGTGAGTAGTTCCAAGCTGACATTCATTGTTAAATTATGTTAAAAGAGGATTCTTACAGCACCCAAATGAAAAATGAAAAACTTAAACACTCTTACTAAAACATAAAAAAAAAAAAAAAAATTACTCTTCACAGTTGTGGAAATTAAAACGTTCTTGATAGTTGGTTAGGGAGAACATGAGCAGTCTCCATTCAAGTAGCTGTTAAGACCCCTAGAACCAACACATGTAGATCACACTTGAAAAAATTTAAACTAATCTTGTGGAAATTGAAATTTACACTAACTTGTAGGAATTGAAATTTACACTACCCTACATGTCCTTACCCATATGTCACCTCAGAGTTAGGAGCATGTCTAATCACACTTGCAG
>JASDQU010736698.1:199052-232262 GCA_032191745.1 Picea mariana | reverse complement strand
TTTTATTACGCAATCAAATTTTCATACACCTACACCATCAGGCCACCATGAATGTTGTCATTAGATAGGAGAAGTTTGTGACCAAGATCATGATCCAGAGCTTTAATTTAAAGATCGTGATTCAGGGTTTCACATCATAGTCCATGGCGATCAATGCATGGGATCGATGAATGGAACGCTGGTCCTACCTCCTATATATCTGATCACCAACCTTGTCCTTCTCATCTTGTACTATCTCGCATTCTGCAGTCGTCGTAAAAGAGTACCCACGCTCAGTAAAAATATTTACCAATGAATCCGTCAGATCACGCCCAACAATTGGATATTTGAGAGATAGAATGCCATGCTTTGGCTAAGCTTCCAAAATATGCATCCTTATGCCCCATACCAACCACGATGCCAGTGTGTCTTGGTCTACCAATGTACCCAGCAATAAGATCCAGGCCTTGCTTTATTTACGATCCAATGCCCAATTCCGACTTCATTTATCCTCTGGTGTTTCAATTGGACTTCCTTAGAAGCAACTTGCATTGTACTTTGTCCAACCTTTGAAACGAAGAATAATCATCCTTGATAACAATTTCCATAGCCAAAATACTGTAGAAATCTACRAAAATACTGAAGGGAGCAAGGGATGACAATGTTCGAACCCAAGCCAGTGCAATTTCCACAGGAACTAAAATAAAGATGAAAAATGAAATTTTATTACTTGATCCTGTGAACARTCACACACACAAAGTATGATCACTGTTAGTATTTGAACAACATAGCTGGCGTGATCAATAACAAAAACACCCAGGTTTTCATCAAAATCAACCCCACGAAGTTGTGTTGCGAGTTTATTATATACAGGTTCTAWTGCTTGGTAGATGTGAAGAGTAGGATTTGTTTCTATATAGAACTGTCAATTATCATATTAGTACTTTCCCCGGTGAAGGTGTAGAAGTTCCTTTCCTTTTCCAGGCTATCAACCGACGACTTTAAGTTGGTGATCTGCATGTTAAACGATTGAATCTTGGCTGGAGCAACAGGTGGAACACTGTCGACCGGGACTAGGCGACCTATAGCTGTAGTTGTTGCGGAAGAATATTTTTGACAGTCAATGCTGAATAAAAAAGCAACCAACCCAATATAAGAACACAAATAGTTTTCATGAGACCCAAAATCTGAAATGAAACTGCTGAGAATCGTCCAATGCAGAGATATTGGCTCAGATTGCAGAACACGGCTAGAACGCATGAAAGGAGTACAAAAACAATTGCACCATATGAGAATTTGTATTATAATAAGTTACGCCCATTTAGATAATAGTCTGCAAAAGGGCCAAATGCTAAAAGAGATGCAGCCTGTATAGGAGTAGTCTTGCTTAGGAGATCAAAAGAGCCAATATTGTACTTCTTTTGTAAGGAGCCAATTGAATTTTTTTGCAATGAAGTGCGTAATACAACCACCTTAGCACACATAAACCCTTTGAGATTGACCTTCACATCTGTGACAGTGGAGACACCAACACCAATAACCACAACAATCATAGTTATCTTGACCTCTCTAGTATAATTCTTGTTGTGAAGAATCCACTCCATCACACAAACCACGGGAATCATGCTCAACTTTGAAATCTGATAAAATCCAACTAAGTTTAACATGAGACTCAGGTTCATCCCCACAATAGATGTATTGGCAACAATAGAGAACCAGAGAAATCCCCACAAGGACATTTCCTTGGCAACAGAGTACCTAGTAGCATTTGACACAAATCCCACCATTGTAGTCAGAGTGAAGTGGAAAGTAGTTAATGTTGTAGCAAAGAAAATATACCATCAATGAAGCTTGCTACCACTCTTTAAGTAGCCATCATAACTCTGAAAATCAAAGAATACCATTATCATGCCGATGACAACAACACACATCCCCAGTTTGTACAGGACCAGTGCTCCCCACAGTCAGTAGTGATATTACGAATGAATTTATCCATAGTTGAACCTCTGATTCTGACTGACGCCTCCACCACTAACAGGGATACTAACGCATTGTGGGTCCCTAGAAGAAAATATAGAACTAAGATAACTCATATCGTTATTTCAGTCCAAATCTTTGAGTCCCAATTTCATTATATGCTTAGTTTCATCAGCGACCTCTTCCTGAATCTCTAGCTCAGCTACCACAGAGGTGGTGGTGTCTACAACAAGAATAAAAAATTTAATTTCACTTTTGCTATCCTGGGCACCTGTGAAGTAGTAATTTTGTGTTGCAGCATCTTGCAGCTGCTTCAGGACAGGGACATATGATGCATTTAGCCATGTCAAGTCATCCACATTTTGTACTTCTATAGCTACCCCCTTGAAATGATTGATAGCAAACCATGCTTGCATGGCTCCAAAATTCACTCCATCCGTGACTATGTGGAAGACAAGAAGCTCAACATGGTAAGTTGTAGAGTTCACCACCACAGATGTTGCAAGCACATTATTTGAGAAGACACAAAAGTGATACAAGTTTATATCTGTGAGCCTTGGGGAATTTTTCTTCTCCTCCATATACTTCTGGAGCTTACGATGCTTGATCCATTCCAATGTCAACCTTATACCCAAATAGTAAAGGTTCTTAGGAGTTGCTTCTGCAGCTAACTGTCCAAACATTGTGCTCTGTACATTGGCTGCATTTGCACGATCTTCCAAAGCTTGTATTTGAGCTTTTAGTTTCATGATCATAGTTGTGCTATCATAATGTAACTCTTTTGCATGATAAATTAATCTTGCTAATTCTTGTATGGTAGCCTCTACCTCCTGCATTGTAACCGAGCTTCTTCTTGTAGCTTCTTTAGATAGAAGTAATTGACAATCCCTAATATGGGAACTCAATTCCCATGCAAATTGAAAATTGTTATTTTCCTTTGCAATTACAACATATGCTTTAGCCAGTGTCATCTGATCTCCCAACAACCTTGTAATAGAATTCACACTTATCATCTCTTCTGTGAAATTCAATCCTGTTGTCACACTTCGTCTTGCAATTTTTTCCTTCTCGTGATGGAAAACATCAGGACTTGGCTGCCTCTCGTGAACGAAAAGAAACACTAATAATATGAAGAAAAAGCCTCCAAGAGCTGCCCATCATGGATGGAATCAAACTGTCTCATTGCAAATCAATTAAAATTGGTACACAAGTTTCTCCATTTTCTCCTGATATGGAGGCTGATGGTTTAGCCAATTACTGTTAAATCCAGAACCATCATAGAGGCCTCACATTGTAGCCATAGGAACATGTACACAGATCGAGAGTACTCCTCACCACAAATCTGAGCAAGATGTTTCCCAGTCACGACTCCAATGCGAGCTGACATAAAATAGCAAACACATTTGACAACATTAACAACCACACAAGCTCGACCCCAAAACGTGACCCACCTTCAATTGTTGTCACCCACTTTGTAGGGTCAATATATCCCATTGAGACTAGAAATGTAGGCCCTAGAAATAGGTATATTTTCATTGAAATACCTTGCACTGGCATTGTGCCATCCATCTCAGTGCCCATGTTTAATGCTTCATAAAAAGATTGAACTGAAGCATTATTTCTTGAAATCTAGGTCACAAATATTTTTCCAATGGATTTCCAAGTTGTATTTATTAATGGCTCTCAAACAATGTATGACCACGGCATATTGCCAAGAATCCATGTCTCGGAAAGATAGCACGAGTTGTTAAAATAACTCTAATAATAACATGCAACCATCGTCTCATTACCTTTACTTAGGAGCATCCGCGAAATTCATTGACTCGACATTCCAGCTGTAAGGATAGAGTGAGGGCTATTTTTGAAAGTTCATGAGCTTCGTGAGGTTATTTTTGGAGTTGACAGATCTTTCAGCTGGATTTGTTTACATTCTATGATAAGAATGCTTTGTCAAGAGAAACGATGGAAGAAAATTCGTAGCCAGTAAGAGAGAGATCCGTCAAATAAGCAACAATATTATAACTTAATCCCAATAAAGCATGCCGATGGGCAAAAAAATTAGGTAAGGCAATCCATTCAGATTCCCGGGAAATATTATCACCGAGATCTTGGTGAAAATTTGTTTGTAGTCAACATCGCCATGAAAAACAATCCCACAACTACCCGCAAGAAAATTCTCATCATATCTTGAGTAAAACATGATTGTTGTTATCTTGGTTGGGTGAGTTCAAAACTGGCATCGATAGGTTATGAAATCAGTGGGGTTGGTCGATAAGTCCTGGCTTGAACTGAATGCAACAGAACCATGGGAGCAAATGCTATCATCCCTAATCCAGAATTGTATGCGCTAGGCAATGTTTCTTCGGCTAACAAAAACAACATTGAATTTAAGTTTGGCAATAAGTACAAAGATCCAATGTTTTATTCTTGATTTGATTTTCTATTGCTTTTGCAGGTTTCAACATGAAAGGATGAATGCTAGTGGGGAAATTACATTTGTAAGTTTCCCATTTAACTGTTGTTGTGGGTTTATGAAAAAGATGGCATGACCGCTACTTAAACCAGGGATTGATACTATTTTATCTTGGAGTTTCATCGTGGAAAAGCACAATTCTTATCTTGCAATTGCAGACCATCTTACTTATTGTTTTATTTATTATTATTTTTTATTTGCAGATGGAAGATGCACAACTTTTCATTCATTCCCTCTATTATAAAAAAATAAATATTTATCTTGCAGGCTTTATGTGTGAGGATGCACAAATTTTATTTATATTTTTATTATGTTTTCAAAATAAACTAAATAAAAATAAAATCATTTCGCAAGCTTATTAAAAATTTACCAACAAATGGAAGACAAAAAATATTCCTGAAATCAGTCAATCAATCATGCTATTTTCTGATCCTCGCGATCGCACGAAGCGCGGAGGAGAGCATACTTATTCTAGCAAAGATAAAAAAACTCGAAAATAAAACTCTACCTACACTACACTAATTAGAAATGAGACATTAGTTACGTATAATCAAAGAGCCAATGTAGCCATGCACACAACAGTAATAAAAATATGTTATCTTTCAATTTCACAATTGACAGTCGAGAATATGTATGAGCGTGAGAAATTAGTTGTTGAAATTGTGAATTAAGAAAATAAAAAGAAAAACTAAATGTGTCTAACCTAGTACTCGCTTGAAACCATCGTTCGATTAGGCTTTCATAGGTGTGTTGTTCCTCACTCAGATCATGCTGTAACTCCTCTTCATCTTCCTCGATCTCCTTTTCAATCAATTGTTCATCGTCGGATGCATAAGAGTCTTCAGATGTTGGATCTTCAATTGTTTCTAGAGGAGTATTTGAATGTTTGATCCTTGTCAAGATCTCTTCTTCATGGGAAGACGAAATCCCAACATCTGCCAGGATCTGAGTGAGTAGTTCCAAGCTGACATTCATTGTTAAATCATGTTAAAAGAGGATTCTTACAATACCCAAATGAAAAATGAAAAACTTAAACACTCTTACTAAAACATAAAAAACATTACTCTTCACAGTTGCGGAAATTAAAACATTCCTGATAGTTGGTCAGGGAGAACATGAGCAGTCTCCATTCAAGTAGCTGCTAAGACCCCTAGAACCAACACATGTAGATCACACTTGCAAAAATTTAAACTAATCTTGCGGAAATTGAAATTTACACTAACTTGCAGGAATTGAAATTTACACTACCCTACATGTCCTCACCCATATGCCACCTTAGAGTTAAGAGCATGTCTAATCACACTTGCAGAAATTAAAACTAATCTTGCAGAAATTTGAAATTTAAACTACCCTTCATGTCCTTACCCATATGTCACCTCAGAGTTAGGATCATGTCTATTCACACTTGCATGAATTGAAATTTACACTACCCTACATGTCCTTACCCATATGTCACCTCAGAGTTAGGATCATGTCTATTCACACTTGCATGAATTGAAATGAAAAAGAAACTAATACCTCAATCCAGCGTGCTTCCCCGACAACGACGCCAAAATGTTGAGCTCTAAAGATGTCCTAAAAACAACCTCTATGCATCAACCAAAGGTAGGCGCTGGCACAAGCGTTTTACTTGTCGCCTACGTAGGTTCTTACCTTCTTTTTTCATTACCCAGCCTCTAGAGATGCAACATATGTAAAGGAACAACAATTGTAAAGGGAACGACAGTTGTTCTATTCAAAGGAACAACACGACTTGCAAAAGGAACAAAAATCGTTACATTGGGCTGAACTAATGTTGAATTAGTTGCATTGTAGTATTTACCCAACTATCTAATTTGTCAACCTGGGGGTCGTAAACTGATGAAGCACACGCAAAGTATATGCAACATTGAATTTGGACTAATCTAATCTAATGTTTAAGCTATGACTGAAATATAATCATTAATCTAACACACGACTGGAATTGAATCATTAATCTAGTTGCGTAAATGAAATTACTCTAAGAATGGGAAATTACGTAAAGGAAATTAATCTAGAAATGGAGAACTACATGAAGGAAAAGAAGATACAACAAGTGAAGAGTTAAATGGAACAACAACACATGAGAGTGTTCATCAATGAAGCAATCTTATATTCAATAATCAAATCAATCTTCATAAAATAATAATGAAAGCATGAAAACCAAAACCATGAATCAAAGCTAATAATCCCTTTCTCTTTCAAGTCCTAATGACTACTCTAATTCTAATTACATCTTAATTGAATAATATAATTCCTCTTCTACTTGAATAATCTAATTGAATCCTCATGAAGAGAGATCACTCTCTTTTATACATGAGAGCCTTGAAGATAAGATAACCATCTCATTATTATAGATCCACTATTCTCTCAACCTATTTTCCATTATTACAAAATATAATCCCTTTAAATCCTCACACATATCTCTCATATATCTTTGATAAGATATTCCAACCAAATCTCCATGATCTTTTCCTTGGAATGGGCTTGAATTATCTCCTCAAATATTGAAATGGTGGAGGAAGTATTCGAGAAGTCCTTTTAATTAATCCTTCACATATTCCTACACATTACAAAGATCACACATATTTGATATATATATGAAAACATGTTGATTTTCTAACATTTAATCACAAATCCCTTTTAAATACTAAAATGAATAAATAAGAGAACAATAAGGTGAAACCCAAGTATATTTATGGAAATGATATCGTGAAAGGTTAATGGGGCGATAAAATGTGAAGAATGATGAAGGGAAAGGTGGATGAGAATAGGACATTTCTGAGCCCCAACAGTAGCCACCTTCGGGTTGTAGCCGGAGAACTTAGGGGGTTGTAGCCTCCTTTTGGTTGTAGCCAGAGAATTGGGGAGTTGGAGATTCTCTCAGGTTGTATCTTGAGAAACTAGGGGGTTGGAGCCTCCTTCCAGTTGTTGCTGGAAAACAAAGGAAGTTGGTGCTTCCAATGAATGTAATTATTCAAGACATATAAGAAAAAGCATTCCGTGGTTTTCTCTCGATTTGGGTTTCTATGTAAAACACTAGTGTACTGTGTATGTGTGTTATTGTTCATTTCTTATTGCTCATTATTGGATAATNCTTTTGGTTGTAGCCAGAGAATTGGGGAGTTGGAGATTCTCTCAGGTTGTATCTTGAGAAACTAGGGGGTTGGATCCTCCTTCCAGTTGTTGCTGGAAAACAAAGGAAGTTGGTGCTTCCAATGAATGTAATTATTCAAGACATATAAGAAAAAGCATTCCGTGGTTTTCTCTCGATTTGGGTTTCTATGTAAAACACTAGTGTATTGTGTATGTGTGTTATTGTTCATTTCTTATTGCTCATTATTGGATAATAATTCTACATTGATATAACACTTGGATTATTTGGAGAAAAAGGATTATAATTACGCTATTAGTGATTCACCCCCCCTCTCAGTAATCCAACAGGTACTGCTCCTAGAACTCCTAAAAATGTATATATACTAGATGAAAAATTGAATGATGAGTGGCATATAAATTTAGTAGATGAAAGTTGGCTATGACATAGAAGGTTAGGCATATTAACTTTGACAATCTTGTGAAAGTCAGCAACCTTGGTGCAGTAAGAAAATTTCCAAAGATCATAAAACCCTCAAATGTTATGTGTAGACACTGTCAACTAGGGAAGCAAACTAGAATAAGGTTCAAGGAAAAAGAATACACAACCTTTAAACCTTTAGAGCTTGTTCACACTGGCATATGTGGACCTACGAGGACCAATATTTTACAAGGAGAGTCTTACTTTATGTTGTTCATTGATGACTTTACTAGAATGAGTTGGATATGTTTTCTCAAAGAAAAATCAGAAGCACTCAACAAATTTAAAGATTTTAAAACCCTTGTTGAAAATGAAAAGGAGACAAAAATCAAAGACGATACAATGGTGGTGAATTCACCTCAAAAGAGTTTGATGTCTTCTGTGAAACCCATGGAATAAAAAGACAATTCTCTGCTTCCACAACACCTTAGCAAAATGGGATCGCTAAGAGAAAGAATAGAATAGTTCAGGAGGTTGCAAGAACTATGCTCAATGAAGCAAAATTGTTAGATGGATATTGGAGGGAAGTTGTAAGAAAATCAATATACATATTGAAAAGAGGTTAGCTTAGGGTTAATAGTGATAATACCCCTTATGAACTATGGTTTGGAAGAGCTCCATCAGTAAAATACTTCAAGGTCTTTGGAAGTAAATGCTACATCAAAAGTCTAGATGAGAGTCTTGGAAAATTTGATGTCAGATCTAATGAAGGTATTTTTCTTGGATATGCTTCAAACAAGAAAGCATATAGATGCTACAATATTAGATCACATAAGATTTTTGAGAGTGCATATGTCAAGGTAGATGACCTAAAAATGATAAGGATCAAAAATCAAGAGACCATATCTAAAAATGAAGATGAAGATGATGATGAGAAATTCAACACACAACTAGAAGGAGTAGAAGAGATTGAAAAAGAAAGGGAAGAAGATGATATGGATACAAGTGAAAATGAAGAATATAGTCAATATGGAGAGATAAGATAAGAATTCCTAGGAAGAGATACAAAGACACCCTCAATAATTACTCAAAAGAATCATCCCGAAGAACTGATTATTGTAGATATGAATGACAGAGTGCACCCAAGAAGACAACTACTGTATCAAACATAAATAGCATTGTTGTCATATTTTGAGCCTACCTCAATCAAAGAGGAATGTAAATATGATAATTGGATCAAAGCTATGAATGAAGAATTGGACCAAATTGAAAAAAATTCAAACTTGGGAACTAGTTCCAAGACCAAAAAATAAAAATGTCATTGGAACTAAATGGGTATATAAAAATAAAATGAGTGAAGGTGGGAAAGTAATCAGGAACAAAGCCAAATTAGTATGTAAAGGGTATGCTCAGGTTGAAGTATTACACTATGAAGAAACATTTTCACCTGTGGCTAGATTAGAGGCAATTAGGATGTTCTTAGCTTTCTCCAGTTACAGAAAATTTAAAGTGTACCAAATGGATGTCAAGTCAACATTTCTCAATGGAAACCTAGAAGAGGAAGTCTACATTGAGCAACCAGAAGGGTTTCAATTAACCAACAAAGGAAACTATGTTTGTAAATTAAAGAAATCACTCTATGGACTAAAACAACAACCCAGAGCATGGTATGCAAGGCTAGACTCTTATTTACAAAAACCTCAAAAGGGGATCAACATACAACAATATTTATTACAAAATTGATGTTAATAACATGATCATTGTGGAAGTGTATGTTGATGATATTATATTTGGTAGTGATGATGAAGAAATGAGTAAGTACTTTGCTAAGATGATGCAAAAGGAATTTGAAATGTCTTTGCTTGGCGAACTAGATTTCTTCCTTGGATTACAATTAATACAGTCCAAAAGAGGAGTTTTTATCCATTAGTCTAAATATATTAAGCATGTGCTTAAGAGATTCCAGTTAGAGGATTTTAAACCTGTTAGTACACCTATGACAATTGGATGCAAACTAAGCAAGGATGATGAGTCCAATGATGTAGATCCAAAACACTACAGATCAACAATTGGCAGTTTGCTCTATGTAACAACTTCCAGACCTGATGTCAGACAAGTTATTGGGATGGTGGCTAGATTCCAAGCATCACCAAAGGAGAGCCATGTTCAAGCTATAAAAAGACTCTTTAGATATTTGAAAGGAACCATAGATCTTGGTTTTTGGTACCCTAGAAAGGATTCATTCACATTAAAAGGCTATTCAGAGGTTGATTAGGCAGGAAGTGTAGATGACGGAAAAAGTACAAGTGGAGGAGCATTCTTTTTGGGAGAATCATTGGTTTCTTGGATAAGCAAGAAACAATCCTCAATTTCTCTATCTAGCACTGAAGCTAAGTATATTGCAGCAGCACAATATTGCACACAAGTGGAATGGATGAAACAAACTCTACAAGACATCAAAATAGTATTTGAAGAACCCACAACTATCCACTATGATCATACAAGCACGATAAGTCTCTCTAAGAACCCTGTCCAACAATCAAAATCGAAACACATTCCCATAAAATACCACTATCTAAGAGATCAGGCTGAAAATAAGAACATTAAATTGGAATATGTTCCAACACAAGAACACGTGGCAGATATTTTTACAAAACCCTTAAACAGAGATGTATTTGAATATCTCAAGCAAAAATTGGGAGTAATCCTTCTTCCTACCTAAATCTCTCAAGAAAATAATGCATCAGTTGGCACCTATTCAGAGGGAGATAGAAATCAACGTCAGAAGGAGTCATTTAGTTATGACAAGAAAAGTGTGATTGGAGGAGGAGGTACCAGGTGTCAAAACAAAAAAATAAGTATTTATAAAGACAGATCATAGGATAAGAAACCCTTTGCCCTTGATGCCAAAGGGGGAGAGTAACTTCAGAGGACATAAGCATCACCACACGGGGAGATTGTGTATGAATTTGGTGTGTTTCCCTCAATTACAAAGGGGGAGAATGTTGGACAGATTGTCATTCATGTGTTTTCATTGATGTAAAAAAAAATCATAGTAAGTAGAGCAGGAAGGTTAATCTCGGGAAGAAAAAGAATCGATAGAAGAACATCACCTTAAGGTTGAATAAATTTGTGATTATTGTTGATCATGATAGGATCAACAATGTTCCTGTGATAAAATCTTAGGAGGGTTAGAAAACACAGAGATCAAGCTCAGTAGAGATGGCGCATTGAAACTCAGTAGGTATAGCATGATGAAACGTAGAACAAATCAAGACCGTGGATGTGCGACCACAAAATATACGGTAGAGATCAATTGCGGAGATTGGAAGAAAAATTAAACTACTCACTAGTTACAATCCCACAATCCATCTAGATCGTCATATCTCATATCTTTACAAATCTACAACTGCGGTTGATTCAACAAAATACCAAATTAAGTCATATTAAATTGTAACCGTCGGATGCGCAATCGCCAAATCTACGACAGGGATAGATTGTGGAGATTGAAAGGAGAATTAAACATCACACTTGTTCCAATCCCACAATTTTTCAGGACCTTCTGATCTTGTAGCTTAAAAGATCAACAATTGTGGTTGACTCTCCAATAGCTCACATCTTCTCATTGCAGAGTTGGGTGACGAGTTAAAACACTCGCAGATTGTGGTTACACAATCATTCTTGATCGTGGATCTGCTCCAAGAATATTCACAGCCGTTGGATCATTCTAAGTGGAAGGATAGGATAAGCTAGAGGAGTTACAATGTTGACAGATCAGTCTGTCAATCTAAGTTCATGTTCAACAAACAACAATTAGTTCGGGTATAAAGCTGCGAAGATGCTACAATATGAAAAGTTTGAGATTTGAAATACCCGAAGCCTGGAAATCCGAAATGATTAAGGACCATCAGATTTGGAGGTCAAACGGGGACCATTGGATCAGAGCTATTGGTCAATAGACCATGTCAGCAAGGACACTCGGCAGACCATGTCAACAAACACACATGGACTAATCATAAGATGACAAGCGTCAAGAGGAAATTGGCTCATAACATGTCAATAAGTGATGTAGGCACTTCGGGAGAATTTCTTCGGGAGTTTCAAATGTCAAAAGTCTCGAAGTCCCGAAGGATGAAGATCCAAATTCGCTCTCAGCCATCGATCTAAGAATACACTGGGAGTTAGGAAAACCATTAGATCTAGGAGAAGATCACGTGCCACATGAGGATCCACATCAGCAAGACTACGTCAACAATGACATGTGGCGCAATCAGAGTACGACAAGTGTCAAGTTGAAATCAACATTTTAGGTGCATGCAAACCATGAATCTGAGTGACACATGGCAGTTGCTTGGCTCGTGACACATCATGAAGTTACACAAGCAGTTACGTCACTCCAAGATTTTTGATTCGAAAGTTTTGAAAGGTTGAAAAGTCGAAGTTCTGAAGAACGAAATTTCGTCAGCCATCCATCTCATTAGAAGATCGAATCGTAACCGTTGAAATGATAAGCGCTCAAGCACTCATCTCACTTAGCATTTGATCACTGTCGATGGTCATATGATATAAGATATTTCAATGAGAATATAATGTGTTTTTGTATTTGGTAAGCCCGTGGTTCAGTAACACATGGTCATATGTGATGGTTTGAAGGAAGCGCCTCCATGGAATTTGGTCTCTGTGAAAATAACAAAGATTCATGATCAAATTTAATGGATGAAATTGATTCATTAGTGATCAATTTATGAAAATCCATCACTGTGAAAATTATAACATAGATTATGGTTAAGTTAATTAAAGAGGTGCGATGGTCCAAACAAAGGGACACGGTGTTTCACACTCACGTTGTTTCACACTCACGTTGTTTTGAAGAATATATAAAAAATATATAGTGGGAGAAGAAAGTGTCTCTGTAGTCTAGATGAGAAGATTAAAAGCTGAAGCAGATTCCAGAAAGAAAAGCTAATACCTATGCATTAAGGGTGGTTGGGTGGTGCAAGGGCATGTTGGTGCCTATAGAGGGAGTTGGTGCTTCCTTGTCAGTTGCAGCTTTCTAAATAGGGGGTTGTAGCCTCCTACCAGTTGGTGATGGTAAATTAGGGTGTGGGTGCATCCTGATCAGTTGGTGCTGATAAAAAAGGAAGCACATCTTCCTTCTATGTAACATGTAAAACAAATTTTGTAGTTAATAGAAAAAGAGTTTGTGGTTTTCCCATTTGGGTTCCACCATAAAATACTGTGTTAAAATTCTGTGTGAATTAATAAATGAAAAATTGATATAATTGTTGTGTCACTGATTCACCCTCGCCTCTTAGTGACAGGATCTGATCCTTCATGGTGTACCCTATGCAGGACAAAAAGACACCATAATAATGAATGCCCAACTTTCATGCAATATATGGAAACGGGAGTTCCAAATCCTTTTCGAATAGGAGGACCATGGTGTGAGATTTTTAAAACACATGGTCATGATCCATATCATTGTCTAATGATGCAGACATATAAGACAATACCCAAATGTTCATACTACAATTTTTGCAAGTCAGTGGGTCATGATGATAAAGATTGTAGGACAATGGAGCTGATGAGAGAAATAACTTCAGATACTTATAGGGTGCAAGCATAAATGATGATAGGACAAGATGCACCTCATTCAACCAGATACCACCACCATACAACAATGTGCAACAACATTATAACAATGCACAACCACAATACAACAATGCGCATCCATAGTATAACCCCGCGCAATATAATCAGGTACCTCAGTACAATGCATTGCAAGGTGATCGAGGTGGATATAGAGGTGGAGGAAGAGGTAAAGGAGGATTTGGAAGAGGCGGAGGACCAATAGTGTGCCAAAACTTCCAAAAACTAGGAAATTATGCAAGAGAATGTCCACTCCCACCAACAACATGTATGTACCATCGCGCAATGGATCATGACACAGAAGACTATCCGACACTCTTGGGGAAGATCCAAGAAAAAATGAACTAGAACAACCAAAACGTCCAGTGGATATCTGCAAAAGCCAGGGATTATGGGAAAAACATCAACATAGTTACTCGAGGAGGATCCAAGATAGGAACTGACACAGTCAAACTATATCCAGTGAAACACCAATGGGTTAAGAAGAATATTGAGCCACAGAAGTAGTTTGATGCATGAAAAGAAAAGGAAACATTTAAGGAGGCCAGACAAGATTTTCTCAAACAAAATGTGGCATCTACATCAGATGTGCATCACACTCAGAGATTACCAATGGGCGAAATTCCCTCTTCAATGGACCACATCACTAAAGAATAACCTTTAGAGAAAGTAAGTACCATAAATACTTTTTTGAAATCATGTGTTAGGATATTGAATGACCCATCTTCTATTAGGGTTTTACAAAATATGCTAGAAATATATAACACAGAGGAGGAAGGGAAGTTATATATATGACCCATCAATCATCTCCATACAAGAAGAAGGACAACTAGGGAATTCAGACTAAATGCTAATATTGGGGACTTCAACATGGGTGATATTATACTGGACTTAGACTCTAAAGTAAATTTCTTACCTAAGAAGACACGATAGTGTATGGGAGAACCCACACTAGGCTATTCACGTATCCAGTTGAAATTAGAAAATCAACACGGAGTATTACCAATTGGAAGGCTTAAATGTGTGATAGTAGATTTGGATGGAGTGCACACTATGGCAGATTTTGAAGTAATAAAGATAGTAGATGGTACAACACCTTACCCAACATTGTTAGGATTGGATTGGAAATTTGAAAAACAAGCCATAATCAACCTGAAGAAAATAAAAATGACTTTTGAATCAAGTGAATATATAGTCATTGCACCATTGGATCCGTCAGAAGGAGAAAGGTTTGTAGAGCCCACTTGTTTGGATCTGGAAGAAATAAACTAGTTATACAGAACAACCGTGCGAGAAGAAGGTTATGTTAACCCAACTGCAGATGGGGTACCCATCTAGAGAAGCATTACATCACGTGCTTCTGAATCAGACATAGGTTTGGAGAATTGGCAACAACGATTACATGAAGCTTCCACAAGAAGGTGCATAAGAATAGACCACACAGAAAGATGGGTTGGTACAAAGATAAGAGAACCTCCTAGTTTTCATGAGGTAAATGACTTAGAGGAATTTCTAGAAAAATATGAAGAGGAAGTGTTAGAAAATCATAGGCTCTTATCCCTAGATATTGCATTGAAGTCCACACCTACAATATGGTGGGGTGCACATAAGGAAACAATTCAGGACGAGTATCAGTGTAAACGACTACTGTGCATTATATTTGGCGCACAACAAGGTAGCAATAAAATGTAGAGGTATGATGAACAGGGAACACCAATTGAACACTTAGAGAAGTACAGAACATAGTGGAGGATGACACCACCAGAGGAATGGCTTCATCACTTTATCCATACATTGGAAGGAATTCCAAGGAACTGATATATAGACCAAGAGATGCGAAGAGGTACTACAGAATGCACAGGCTTACAACATAACTTTTTAGTAACCTTCTCATTTGAACATGAGAACCCCAACATTGATTCAGTGTTGAAGTTGATACATGGAGTGTTATTTATTGATGAACCAGAGGTTGAAATCATGACAGAATATAAACAACACAACAGACAGACAATCAAATAACTACTTTCATGCTATCATGTTGAAGAAGAAGCACCAGATGAAGATCATCCACACAATATTCAAATTACATAAATCGAAGCAGAAAGAGAGGTGTAAGGTCCATATATGGAGTTAGAAGTATTTGCTGCACTAATCAAAGTGAAGAAAGTCAACATTGGAATGGATGATAATCCTAAAATGGAAAGTATTGGAGACTATTGGGATGAGAAAACAATAGAAAGAATAACAGAGTTATTGCGCGAATACAATGATCTATTTCCAACAAACTTTACAAAGATGAAAGGAATATCATGGGAGCCAGGTGAGATGAAGATACCCCTCAAACCTGAGGCTAAACCTGTTAGGCAGAGACCCTACAGACTCAACCCAGTGTATAAGAAGAAAGTGAAAGAAAAAATTGATCGAATGTTGGAAGATGGTATCATAGAACTAGTAGAGGAATATGAATGGATAAGTTCTATGGTAGTCCAACAAATGAACCCAGAGGGGATACTAATTTGTGTATATTTGAGAAAACTGAATGATGCTAGCTTACATGACCCTTTTCCTACCCCTTTTATAGATGAGGTCTTAGAGAATGTGGGGCGATAGGAATAATATTCATTCACAGATGGATTCTTTGGCTACCATCAGATCAAAATAGCTCCAGAGGATAGGTATAAGACTACTTTTGCTAGTCATGCCATTTGAACTGAAGAATGCACCAACCATATTTTCAAGAGTAGTCATAACTACTTTTAAGGAGTTCATACATCTATTTCTAGAAGTATATATGGATGACTACACTGTATATAGTGTAAACCTGTCGAACCTGCACATAATATATCTATCTAGGAACTGACATACACAGTTGCAGAGAAAATATGAGAAAAGAGAAGCAGGAGAGAAAGAATGGAAGAATTCTCATTAACCAAATGAATAAATGATAATTTACACATTATATACTCTGTATAAATCAACTAATGCACACTGGAGGAGAAGCCAATGC
The DNA here is from genome assembly GCA_032191745.1 of Picea mariana. Classification (NCBI taxonomy): domain Eukaryota; kingdom Viridiplantae; phylum Streptophyta; class Pinopsida; order Pinales; family Pinaceae; genus Picea; species Picea mariana. The sequence goes on along the minus strand of JASDQU010736698.1, from coordinate 215,645 downwards.
ACCATAGTGGTGGAAAAGAGTGATCTCGACACAAACTAGAAGTTACAGGAGTAAACTGCCACCTAGTCTAGTCTCTCAAGAAGTTATGGGATTGAACTACCACCTAGCTGAGTTAACTAGTCTATCAATCTTTAGTTAACTAACTGAAACAAAGTGAACTGAGGAGGATATCAGGGAATCATGAGTAATGTGCTAGTCTGGTGATGATCCCAAGGACAATGTGAATTAGATGGTGATGATCCCAATGTTGCATGGTGATAATCCCAATGTAGCATCTATTCTCCACTCAAATGATCAAAATGAAGTGAAAACTAAAGAGAATATTCTCCTAGAGGAATATTCTCCCCTAAAATTTAGGAGACTGGATAATCACTAATAAACATAAGGAAAACCTTAGGAAAAAGAAATCCTAGGTGTGTGTGCAGTACTCCAACACTCCCCCTGAACATCACTATGGTAAAAATAAAGAATGGGTCCTGTCAATGAGGCCATGTTAAGTACCGAAATACAAAATATACACTAAAATAAAATGAAGAAAGAGGGAAAAAATCATGGGAAACCCCCCCCTCAAAGTATAATGTATGTAAAAAGAAGAACTTGCAATTGCTAGGAAATTGTGTCCTTCACTCCAAGATGACTGCATAGAGAATGAAAATTCTTCTTAGTGAAGGTCTTAGTGACGATGTCTGCAGTCTATTCTGTTGAAGGAAAAAACTGTAGGTCGACGATCCCCTCATGTACTAAGTCCCAGATGTAGTGCATGTGGATCTCGATGTTCTTCATCTGCTACCTCTGAAATAGATCTATGTAGAACTTCATTTTTCTTTGTTTGTCAAAGCAGATGACGATTGACTGATGAAACTGAATGCCCAACTCAGTGAGAAAATGTTGTAGCCACATAGCCAAAATGGTTATGTTAACTACCCCTTTGTACTCTACCTCAAATGAACATAGAGCAATAACAACCTACTTCTTTCTCTACCAATAGATAGGCCCATAACCAAGACTGAGTGAGTAACCAGATGTGGACTTGCGATCAATGATATCGCCAACCCAGTAATAATCAATGAACCCGATGAGGTCCAATGTAGAGTCTGATGAATAGTGAATCCCAAAGGTGATGGTTCCCTGTACGTATCGAAGGATATGCTTTGTATCCTTCCAATGTAGCTCATGTGGCTCTTGCATGAACCTGGAAACTGCTCCAACTGCATAGGAGAGGTCTGGTATGGAGTGTGTGAGATACAAAAAGATCCCCACTATTTTTATGTACAGTGTGCTATCAACCAATGGAGTGTCCCCACCATCCTCAAGTCTGACTCCTGATAGGAAATGAGTTAAGGAAGACTTGCAGTCTGTCGTGTGAAATATCTCAAGGAGATTTCATGCATACCTGGCCTGAGACATTTTGATGCCTCTTGCATCCTGACTGATCTTGAGTCCAAGGAAGAAATGTAGTGGAACCATGTATGTCATGTAGAATCCTCTTGACTGCAACAATCGTTGAAGTCAAGCAACCAGTGATCAACAAATCATCAACATATAGAACTAGAAGTAGAAGTGAATCAGTTGTCTTGAGCATGTAAACATTCAGGTCTGACTTACAATGTACAAAGTTCTATTGGTATACCATGCCCTCGGAGTTTTCTTGAGGCCATAAAGAGACTTCTTCAATTGACAGACTGAAGATGAATCATGCATAAATCTCTGGGGTTGCTCCATATAGATCTCCTAAGAGAGATATCCATGAAGAAATGCATTCTTCATGTCCATCTGATGGAATTCCCATCCCTTGGTTGTCGCAATGGAATGTGCCAAACATATAGAATCCATATTTTCTAATGGAGTGAAGGTCTCATCATAGTCAATGCCATGCACCTGATGAAAGCCTTTGTCAACTAGCCCGCTTTGTATCTGCTAATCTATCCATCCATTGTGCTCTTAGTCCTATAGACCCATCTGCACCTGACAATTTACCTTCCAAAAGGAACGAGAACTAGATCCCAAGTCTATGTCTCGAGGAGGGATTCATACTCCTTCTGCATGGAGGATTCACAAAAGGGATTTCAACAACCTTACCATAATACTGTGGATCTAAATACTAAACCAAGAAAATATGCCTAGGTGGAAATGGTTCAATGGAAATGAGTGCAAGAGAAGGCTCCTCAAATTCAGATGGAGTCCTCCTAGTATCAGCTAGATTCCCAACAAGATCTCCTGAATCCTAAAGAGTAGTCTGGGACCACTTGGGCCTCTTCTCTGGCTCTCTGCATATGAATATGGATGCATTGACTCTACATATGTCTATACTAAATCTGTATCTAAATCCTTTGAATCCTCTGAATTAGAACTCTCATTTGAAGAAGAGTTGACATCTGCATGCTCATCATATATGACAGGTGGAAGAACAAAGGTGTCTACATGCGGCCGCTAAGGTACATGGAAGACACTTTCCTCGAATTGGACACTACTCTCAATGATGAGATGGTCCAAGGAAATATCAATGAGTCTGTATCCATTCACACCATCAGGGAATCCAACAAATATACACTCTGTGCTTTGTAGATCAAGTGCCTTCCTCTTCTTAGAGGGAATCCTATCCCATGCATGTGAACCAAAAATACGAAAGTGGGTCACTTCCAGTTTGAGGCCGCTCCAAGCCTCATAGGGGGTTTTATCCTTGACAGATCTATGGGGAGATATGTTTTGAATGTAGGTTGCACAATTAAGTGCTTCGACCCATAATCTTTGTCGAAGTGACTTTGCATGTAGCATGCAAGATGCCATCCCTTTTAGAGATCTATTTTTCTTCTCAACAACTCTGTTTTGTTGTGGAGTATAGGGAACCGTGTGTTGCAACTGAATCCCTACCTCATGAAAAATATTTTGTATCTCATGGTTGACATACTCTCCCCTGTTATCTGTTTCGAGGACTTTGATTTTCTTTCCTGGCTGTGTCTCAACAAGGGCTTTGAAATCTTTGAGGTTTTGAAAGACCTCTGATTTTTTCCTGAGAAATAAAATCCATGTGAAGCATGAGAAATCATCGAAAAAAATGAGCACGTACCTCTATTTACTAATTGATGGATGCAGAAAAGGGCCCAGGAGGTCACTATGGATCAGATCTAAAGGAAAGGAATCCTTCTGAATTTTTCCTTTGCCGAATTTCTCTTGAGGGTATTTTCCAGGAACACATCCCTCAAAAATTCCTTTGGAGAAGTGGATGTTGGGTAAACCATAAACCATTCTCTACTTGCTAAGTTGTTTCATATATATGAAATTTAAATGCCCGAACCTTTCGTTCCATATCCTACTTCTTTCATCAGCATGGGTAAGCAGTAATGCAAAATTTGGTTCAATAAATTCAGAAAATGTGCAGAGTCTAGATTGATGATTTACCTCATCGGGAGCAACCTTTTTGATCTAGGTGGATATTGGTGGCCACCCACATTTTCCAATTGGTTCAAAACAGGTTTTTGACAATTTTGGTAATTTACTATTTTTACTAGTTTTTAACTTTCGGGGCCATTTTGAGGGATTAAATGAAGGTTTTTTAGGATCGAGCTTCTCAATTATACCCAAAGGCTTTAATTGACCCCCCAAAATGAATCTCCTCGAATAAATCTTTCCAACGATCTATCATGTGCCCCAAACGAAGATCATATGCCAAATTTACGCACCCGAAAAGTTGATACACCAAACTACCCAAAACGGGGTCCACAAAATTGTTGGCTTTTCATCTTTCGGGGTTAGGGTTTTGGATTTTCTTTATGATAAAAAGGCATTTGGAGCCTCATTGTAAAATCATTGTCTCACAGATGCGAGTATCCGTCACATATCTTCTCAGAGATAAGCTACCACCATTCCAACGAGTCTTTCACTCTGTATTTTATAGTCTTTGTACATTTTCACTCATTAATAGAAAATTGTGTATTACTGTATATCTGTTTTTATGGTTTCATATATGATACATTTATATTATAATATTAGATATCTGAGATATCTCTGTACATTTATTTATTATATCTCCTCTCTCATTTTGTGCCGAAAATAATCTGGATCAACTGGAATTGGTTTGCATGTCATAGATATCCACTACATCAGGTGTGAATATGAATCTCTTTCCGGTGCCATAGTTAGTCATATGATACATGAAGAAAATATTGATGGAAATTTTGGGAACGTGAAACACATTCTTGAAGCTTCCGTCTTTTATTTCAATCCTTCCTTTTTCGGTGACCTCGATTGGAGAGTTGTCCCCCATCAGAATATGAGGACCTTTGCATGCATCCAATGTAGAATAGAGTTTTTTTGTGGAATCCATGTGGTGTGATGGTCCTAAATATACGATCCAAGTATCGGGAGAGTAGTTTATGACAATCAAAGCATGGCTAGAATTTTCTTTCTTGGGATTCTGATCTTCTAGCTTCTTCTTCTTGGCACCCTCGGGGATGCGACCTCCAAGGTTTTTTTATGAAGTATTTGGGTCATTGACTCATTATATATATATATATATATATATATATATATATATATATATATATGTTTCTGCATACATGCAGATTCTATATGGAATGATTTATGGCATTAAGAGCATTTCTCCCCTTTTCTTCCCTTTCCCCCTTTGGATCCGGAGGCATCGTGGAAGGGTTGTGAGTACCCTTCTTTGGATTTGCATGTGCTTTCCTTTTGTCTTTGTCTTTATATTTATGATATTGATGACAACTACCATCTTGCATAGTAAGTGCATGCACCTTTGGGCCTTTGATTTTTCCCATATTGATGAGCTTACTCTACTCTTGTGTCAGAGACTTGATAAAGTACTCAAGAGAGGGCATCTTCCAGGCATATCTAGATGTGAATCTAACTGAATGAAATGTGAATAAAAACACTGAGTATTCTGGACCAAGTTTGGAGAGAATGGTTAGAACCAGTTTTTCTCCCCCTTAGATTTATCAACCATTCAAGCTTTGAGTTGCGACAACAAATCCTTATATTTGGTAAAGAAATCTTGGAGATTGTCAAAGGTTTTTGGATCCAATGTGAGAAATTACATCCCGAGAAAGTGTCCTCTCATATCATCCTATTTTCCGAATATCCCTTCCATGGTGGTCCAGGCTTGATTGGGGATTTTACATGAGGATATGTGAAAGAGGAGTTCAGGAGAAATGAGACTGTGAATTGTTCAAAATGATTCATCCATTTTATTTAGATACTTGAATTTTTCTATGGCTGATGTTGGTTCTATATCTATTTTCATGGTGAACATGTACAATCCTCTTCCTCGAATATGCATGATCATCTTCTCCTTCCATGCAAATAAATTGTATGGTGTAAGAATGAATTCTTTTGAAAATTCCATTTTTCTGTTGTCTTCAATCTTTGATACCTGCAAAAATAATTTGGTGTGTATTTTCCCTAGGATTTCTTCAGCTCTGATAACATGTACATTTTTTGAACCTAAACATAATAGATCTATCTAGGAATTGACATTCACAATTGAAAAGAAAATATGATAAAAGAGAAGCAGGAGAGAAAGAATTGAAGAATTCTCATTAACCAAATGAATGAATGATAATTTACACATGTTATACTCTGTATAACTCAACTAATATGCACTGGAGGAGAATCAGATGCACCATAGTGGTGGTATAGAGTGATTTGGACGCACACCAATAGTTACAAGAGTAAACTGCCACCTAGTCTTGTCTCTCGGGCAGTTACATAAGTGAATTGCCACCTAACTGAGTTAACTAGTCTTTGAGTCTTCAATTAACTGACTGAAATAGAGTGAAGTGAGGAGGAGATCAGGGAATCATGAGTAATGTACTAGTATGGTGATGATCCCAAGGAAAATTCACATTATTTGGTGATGATCCCAATGTCGCATGGTGATAATCCCAACGTAGCATCTAGACTCCACTCAATTGATCAAACTGAAGTGAAAACTGAAGAGAATATTCTCCTAGAGGAGTATTCTCCCTTAAAATTTAGGAGACTGGATAATGACTAATAAACATAGGGAAGACCTTAGGAAAAATAAGTCCTAGGTGTGGGTGAAGTACTCCAACATATAGTCTTCTAAAGGATCTTGTAGAAGTGTTAAGACTCATGTTGGAGAGATGTAGGCAATGTCAGATCTCATTAAATATCAAGAAATGCATTTTTGGCACACCTTTTGGAATATTCTTGGGACATATAGTGTGTAAACAAGTTTTACTAGTGGATCCTTCTAAGATTACAGTCATTGTGAATTTACCACCACCAAAATTTGTGCGTCAGTTAAGAGCAACATTGGGACATACAAGCTATTAAAACAAATTCATAAAGGGGTATGCACAAATTACTGCACCAATGGAAAAACTGTTAAAGGACACCATATTTAAGTGGAATGAGGACTTTCAACAAGGATTGGACACCTAAAAAGAAAATATGGTCACAACACCTATCCTAGTATTCCTAGATTGGGAAAAGATATTTCATGTGCATGTAGATGCATCAACCATAGCACTTGAAGCAATTTTGGTGCAACCAAGAGCAAGGGACTTATACCATCCTATAACATTTGCAAGCAGAAAATTGTCAGAATCAAAGAAAAATTACAACACCACAGAAAGAGAAGGCCTAGCCATGGTATATGCACTTTAGAATTTCATGCACTATTTATTGGGTAAACACTTTAAAATGTTCACAAACCATTCTTCCCTCAAATATCTAGTCAATAAGCTAGTGTTGGGGGGTAGGATCTGTAGATGGCTATTGTTATTCCAAGAATTTGATTTCGAAGTAAAAATCAAACCAGGGAAGTTGAATGCAGGTCCTGATCAATTGTCAAGGGTAACTAATGGAGAAGAACCTACTAGCTTGGAAGACAACTTCCTTGATGCATAGTTATTTTCTGTATAGGTAGTTGATGAATACTTCATTGATATTATTGGATAATTTAGTACATGAATTGCACCACAAGAGTTTATCATTGCGCAGAAGAAAAATCTATTAGCCAGAGCTGCAAAATATCAACTTATTGCAGGACATTTATGAAATATGGGTGCAAATAGCATTTTGAGAAGGTGTGCAATAGAACATGAAAGGTACAGAATTTTTGCAGAAGCTCTTGAAGGTATAGTTGGAGGAAACTATGCAGGAAAATATATCATGCAGAAGGTATTATCCATAGGATTATGGTGGCCAACAATCCATAAAGATGTGAAGGAATATTGCTAGAAACGTGATGTTTGTCAGAGGGTTGGCAAACCCAACAAAAGGGATGAGATGCCTCTAAGACCACAAGTGAATCTGCAGGTATTTGACAAATGGGAAATAAACTTTGTGGGGCCTATAAATCGACCAACAAAAAGGTTAAGAGATAGATATATCATTACTACAACTGAATACTTAACATGATGGGCATAAGAAACAACAGTCAAAGACTATAACGCAGAGACAAAAACACACTTCTTGTTTGAGAAAGTGATCACTAGATTTGGATGTCCAAGGATTTTGATGAGTGACCAATGAACTCATTTTATCAACAATACCATTAGGTCTATGACTGAGGAGTTTGAATTCTATCACCAAAAGAGTACATCATACCATCCTCAGGAAAATGGAACATTCAAAGATTTCAATAAGATCTTAGAAACTTCTTTGACAAACATCTGCAATGTCAACATGGATGATTGGGACTTGAAAATACTAGTAGTACTGTGGGCATATAGGACCAAATGTTGGGCACATGCCTATTGATCCAGGTTTGGATCTCAACAAGTTTTCACTTATTGAGCTGACCTAGGTTCGGATCTCAACAAGTTTCTAACAAAACACTCTAAAACTATCGAACCTGTTGGCACAGGGGTAGACCCAGGGTTCAACTCTTACAATGCACCAACAAAGACTAACTATTGTCCCTTTCAGCAACACCTGGGAAGCAGATGCAGTCTCACCTGAAGTAGCAATAGGGGGTTGCAGGACACAGGTTTCTACAACCAGAGGAAATGCAAAGAGGATCCAGAGCAACAACACACAACAATCTAGTTATTCTCTATCCCTATTAAGCCTACTTCGCAAGTTATATCCCAGATCTAACAAAAAAATGCAATAACAGTATAATAGATGACAAACAACACAACATCAATCACACATAACAACAAGATATACATTGTTCACCCTCTCCCTAGGGCTACATCCACAAAACTGTTTTTCTTGATATATTAAATGGAAAAATACAGTTCTATTTGCGCTCTTAGCTTGCCGATCTCTCTCTTTATCTTTCTCTTCCCTTCTTGCACACCCAACTGCAAGGATGATCTTCGTACCCAGCTGAAGATCTTACAATACAGACTCTCTACAACAACCTGCTTCTCTCCCTCTCACAACAACAACAATTAGAAACCATTAACCATAATATTATGAACCAACCGATCCCGGGTCCTCTAGAAATTTATTTATACATTGCATGACAAACCTCTAGGTGTCAAAACCCTATATCCAAAACCCTAGGTCCCAAAAACCTAGGTCCACTTGACCTATGTTTTCAGGGCTTCACTAGCCTGCTCTTCCTTCTTTCCTGCAAGGTGTTCCAAAGCATCTGTCGGTGGCTTTTTCCACTTGCTGAGTTGTCCACGATCCATCTTTTTTGCTGATCTATGTTCCGTGGTATTCTCTTCCAATGGCCAGTTTTTCCTTTCTACTCTCCTTCTTTTCTGCTTCTTTGACCACTTCGATCCATTCTCGGACAATGCACCTTTCGCACAGTTCGTACTTCACCTTTCTTCCTTAATATTCACTTTCTTCCATAACCAAGGGCCAACAGGCCCCCAACAATCACATGTGACTTGTCCCAAGTCACTGCAAGGCTGAACCTTCTATATCATTTCGAATACAGACTGCGTAGAGCAACCTGTAGTTTCTTCTATGTCCCTCCCTTGTGCAGACTGTATTTTCTGTGTCTAGTTCCCAATTTTAACTGCACCTGGTACCTAGACACTTCTTCCTTGTACTTTCACTGAGAGCTGCAAGGTAGTTGGTTGGCATAATACAATTTCAACCGTCTCCCATTTACCAAAACTTCTTTCCATTCTCCATTAAGGGTCTTCAATTGCGCAACTCCTCCTTCTCTGATGTAGGTTACCTCAAATGGTCCTAGCCAATGTGTCATGAACTTCCCTGGATGCTTCATGAACTTGTTGTCATATACCAATACCAAATATCCTTGCTTAAATGCTTTTCTTCTTATGTGTTTGTCATGATAATCCTTTTCTCTTTCTTTCTGTACCTACTGATGAAATCCTGCAATAAACATGTCTTCTTCAAGATCCAATAACTACGCAAGCCTATATTGAACAACGTCTGTTTCATCCATACCTGTAAATGTTGTGATTCTTAAACTAGGATCCATGTATTCCATAGGTACCACTTCTTCCAAGACATATACCAACTTAAATGGGGTCTATGTTGTTAAATTCTTTCAAGTAGTTCTGTAGGCCCATAATACTGTTGGAATTCTTAAATCCCAATCATCTTTGTTAACACTACAAATCTTAGTCCATGTTGTCTCCAAGATCTTATTGAAATCTTCGACTGTACTGTTTGCCTATGGGTGGTATGGAGTACTCTTCTGATGATGAAATTCAAACTCCTGAGTCAAGGATTCAATAGTTTTGTTGATGAAATGTGTGCCTTGATCACTCGTGAGGATCTTTGGGCATCCAAACCTTGTTATGATATCCTCAAAAATGAACTGCGCAGTTGTAGTTGCACTACAATCCTTAACGACTCTTTCTTCTACCCATCTAGTCAAATACTCTGTCGTAGTGATAATATATCTAGCTCTTGTGCACCTTCCTGGTGGGTTAATAGGTCCCACAAAGTCAATGGCCCATTTCTCGAGTACTTGTAATGTTAATTGCGTTTCCAAAGGAATCTCATCTCTTCTAGAAGTCTTTCCTACTCTTTGACATACATCGCAGGCTCTGTAGTATTCCTTAGCATCCTTATGTAAAGTAGGCCATGAGAGGCCAGCTCCAAGAACCTTCTGTGTTGTTTCTTTCTCTACATAATGTCTTCCTACGATGCCTTCATGTGCTTCTTCTAGAATCAATGGTCTTTCTACCTCCATAACACATCTCCTCAATATCTCATCGGGTCCCATTTTATACAACTGTCCAGCTATTAGTTGAAAGTCAAATGCGTGGACTACCAACTGTTTCTTCTGAATGACTATGTATTCACGAGGTGCCATTCCTGTGGATAGGAACTGAACTATCTCGATAAAGTGATCATCGACTTCCTGATGGCCAATAATTGGGCATCTGGAAGTGCATCCTCCGGGCTAGTAGGTTCCTCTCCATGTTCCAACCTGGATAAGTGGTCAGGTTCTTTATTCATTCTTCCGGGCTTAACCACAATCTCAAAGTCATATTCCTAGAATAGTAGTATCCATATTCATATTCTCCCCCCTAACACTGGCTTGTTGACTAAGTATTTCAATGCAAAGTGATCAGTGAACAACTTAAAATGTCCTCCCAACAAGTAGTGTCGAAACGTTTGCAACACATTCACCATAGCCAAGCCTTCTCTTTCAGTTGTAGTGTAGTTCCTTTCAGCTATAGAAAGCTTCCTGCTAGCAAAGGCTATAGGGTATTCAATGTATCCTGAACCCGGATGTGCTAAAAATTCTCCTAATGCAATGGATGAGGCATCAACGTGAACATTGAACTCCTTACTCCTATCTGTAAAAACCAATATTGGCGCAGTGACCATTTTCTGTTTTAGTGTGTCGAATCACTGCTAGATTTCTTTTATCGATTGGAACTTGTTGTATTTCTTTAATAGCTTCTCCATATGTGTTGTTATCTATGCATAACCCTTAATGAACTTTCTATAGTATCCAGTTTGCCCCAATGCAGTGCGCAGTTGTTTGACCGAAGTAGGGGGAGGTAGATAAAAAATGATGGCAATCTTGGAAGGATCTACCAACAATCCCTTCTTACACACAATATGCCCTAGAAACACTCCAAAGGGTGAAAAGAAAATACATTTTTTTAAATTCAGGGCAATATAACATTGCCCACATTTATCTAACATCAATATTAAGAATTCAATATTTTATTTCAGTAAGCTAAAGACATTCCAATCATCAAAATAAGATTCTAGGAACTTGTGTAAGAAGTCCTTAAATGCTTCAACCACCACCTTGGAAAATATGGTTGGTGCATTCTTCAAGCCAAAGGGAATCACTGTGTACTGAAAAGAACCCCATTTTGTCGCAAATGTGGTCTTGTGTTAGTATTCCTTAGCAATTATGATCCGATGATAACCTGAGAATCCATTGGTGATTGAGTAGACCTCTTGTCCTCCTACATTATCTAGAACTTCATCAGTAAAGGGTGTAGGGAAGGGGTCATGTAGACATGCATCATTCAACTTCCTCAGATCTACACAAATCTTGATTTCTCCTGTCTTTTATTTTGGACCACCATAGGGATAATCCATTCAGATTCTTCAATAGACTCTGTGATTCCTTCTTCCAACATTCTATCTAATTCAATCCTAACTTTCTACTTATATTTGAGATTTAGTCTATAAGGTCTCTGCTTGATAGGTCTTGAATCTAGTCTCAAGGGGATCTTTATTTCTCCCATGGGCCCTTTAATTCCCTTCATTTTTATGAACATGGTTGGAAACAAGTCCTGATATTCATGCAATAGTTTTGTAATCTTGTTGATGGTAGCATCATCCCAATAGTCTCCCATATTTTCTAGTTTAGTTGCTAGTTCTATTCCAATACTAACTTTTTAAATTTTAATGGGCTTTCCAACAAAGGGTAATTCAATCCCATGCCCTTCTATGTCTCTTTGTTCTTCAGTTTTTGCAATGTTTACATCTCTAAGGTCATCATCCTCATCAACATTAATATTGTAGCAATCCTGTAACTGCTGAAGAGGCGCAGTCCATTCATCTCCTTCTGGGGTAAAAGGGAGGTTAGGGGCCTCCTCAAAGACCTTCTTTCTCATAGTTTGTAAATCCTAGTCTACTATAGGGTATTGACTCTCAAATAAAAATGTATCTATACAGTTCTGAGTCATTCCATACTAGTCTGTAGTGATGAGGCATAGTTCTGCATGAAGATACCAATTGATGAGCTTACTATCCAAGGTGTTAATGAACTTGCGCACCCATTTTTCTTTAGGAGTGTTTCCCCAGGACTCCTCACAACTTCACATGTGGTCCTTAGGACAACTTTGGCCCGTGTAACGAACTTCGCATCCTTCTTGTTGTTCTGAAAAGTGAACTGTCAATAGGGTGTGACACTATGTCCACTCCATAATGTTCCTCTCTTGTGATCCCCACCATCTAGCTGGTGTGTTTTTCAATGCCTCATCTAGTGCCAACATCCTCTGTTGCACTGGTACAATTTTCTCAAATTCAGCTAGAAATGTCTCTAAGTGATTCAAAACATCAAATGTTGGAAGATTACTTACTTCAGTGCCAATCTAGCGAACTGATCTGGTCAGCTCGACACATCGTCATGTGGAGACTTCATACATCCTATTTGCCAATTTTCTAATACCTCTTCTGAATCTGATGAACATGCGCTTTCACTTCACCAGTTGAGGTTTCCATCTGCTATAGGATTAATGTAATCCTATTGTCTTAATGTCAACTTGTCAATGTTTTCGAGATCGTATGCATGGTCTTCTTCCTTGATGGGTTCTGTGTATCTGCGACCTTCATCCGGGTCCAAAGGTGCGATGAAATTTTAAGGCCATTACCCTCAAAGTTAATTCTTCTCTTCTTTAGGTCAACAACAGTCAAATTGTTGAAATTCCAATAAATTCCTAACAACGTAGTATAAGGACATCTATCATCAACAATCTCAATTACTTCGAAGTCTACAAATGTCCTTATCCCATCAATGTCTGCAGGAACATGCTCTAGTCTTCCAAAGGGGCTCATCGCCTGCTGATTGGCCATCCTAAGCCTGATAGGAGAGTAAATTAGTATAAGTTTTCGCATTAGTGCATGTCTGCTTTGTCATCACATTGACTTCTGATCCCAAGTCGAGGACCACATAGTCCACATCATAGTCTCCAATCTGAGCACTAAGGTGTAATTCCTTGTTCGTCCTTCTCTTTCTAGATACCTGATGTATTGCTTTATTCAATAGAGGATCTACCCTTCCTATCTCATACTGTCTTATCAAGTATTGGAGCTCTTTTACATCTCTTTCATCCTTAATCAAATTAATGCAAGTACATAAGAATTCCATAAGCTTTCTTACCTCTTTTCCTTGCCTAGTACACTGATCAAATGCCAGTGGCATTCCACATTCCCTTACTTCTGGTTGTGCCTTAGATGAAGAAGCTTGTCCTTCTCCAAATTATTTCCTTGCTTCCTCAAAAGTATGCCTCTCTCTCCTTGGATCAAAAAACTGTGCCTTCTCTGCAGGTTTTCTAATTCTTGATCCTTCTGTAGCCTTTCATGGGGTCACTCTGTCTTCTCTGGTAACAGTGCCTCCTCTAGTAATAACAATGAATCTGGGGTCTTCACCATGAGGTTATGTTGATATTAGTTGAACTTGTTGGTTTCCTCCTCGTCTCTCCTGGAGTTTGGCCAACAATACTACAAAATATTCGATGACATGACCAAATGAGTTCCAATAGTTGCAAGTGGTAAAAGGGTTTTGAGAATCCATTGCCAAACATCCTGGCTGTGCGCAGTTATAACAGATGATATATCCTCTACCTCAACCAATACCTCCACCTCGTCCTCTTCCTATGAATCCACCGCGAGGGTTGAAGTTTCCTCTTCCTAGGGAGTTGAACTGCGCATTGTTTCCTTCTTGCTATGTTTATCCTTGAATTCTATATGTTTCCCTTGATATTTCATGTAAGAGATCATAAGCCCTACAATCCTTCTCATCATGTCCCACAAAATTGCAGAATGTGCAGTAAATATTGGTAGGTGGCTGGACATACTTTTGCATAAAATAACATTCAACAGGGCGATGTCTCATTCTACATACCTCGCACTAGGGTACAGTAACCTGCTTCAAAGGGCTCAGAGCTCTATAGGCCAAGTACTCATTAAATAGGGGACAATGCTCCCTATCATGGCCCTCTGATTTGCATTTGATCCACCAAATGTCTTCTCTTTTATATTTTCCCTTTTCTTTCTTCATATCTTTGACTTGCAGAGATAAGCTAGTTAGCTAACTCAAAGTTTGACTCATACCTTGTTATCAGGCTAATTGTTAAGTGCAGACACAAATGAATCCCCCTAGATTCACTACAAAACTAGAATAAAACAAGACAGTACACTACTATTTCCTTATATTTCAATTATCAAATGAGAAATGGATCTAGAACATACCTTTCCAATATCAAAGATCCGACTTCGCCAATGTAATCCAAGATCTGTCACGAGGCTTATGGAGAAATTGTTGGACACACCTACCACACTTAGAGGGGGGGGTGAATGAGTGTGGGGCTCTTTTTCCCAAAACTTCCCTCTTGCACAAAACTTGTCAATTATCATTCAACATTTATTCATTACCCATTGTTGTCATTTATAACCAGTTAGATGTAGGCACATATCAGCATCATATATCAGTAATATATCATCAACAAGTCATCATCATAATGGACACAAAGAACACAAGATGTATGTACAATTTTATTTTTATTACAGACTACAATCCTTGGGTTTATCAGCAACAACTGAATATAGTACAACTCTACAAGAGCACCAGCTCTATATGCAAGACTCATCTTACACCCTCAACATCAACTGAGATGAGGCAACAATCCTCAACAGATATCAATCTGTCAACAGGTACATGACCTGTCAATAGTGCAGCCCACGTGTGAACTTGCTCTGGCTCACTACAGCTCGCATGTGAACACGGCCAGTGTATAATGCAACAAGCGTCTGCTCTTGATCACTTAGGGTTCTGCTTTGCTTCACATGCTCAGATCCTCTGCAACCTGCAATCACTTTCTCTTTTGTCTTCCACTGTCCAGACTGACCCACAGCCAGTCACAATACATCTAAGCTCTCCAATAGCTTGCTCATGCTCCACAACAAATCAATATGAATGTTATCTCAATCATGCATAAACAACAAGTGTACCATAGCAATCATGTCACTACTGAATCACAAGAGTGTTTCTCACTCTATCCATCAAATCAACCAAATTGAGCCACATCATAGAATCCATACCAAGAATGCCCTAAGAATTCACAACATATCAAACAATAACATCTATCAAGACAATAATGTAACCATACCAGTGTCTGAGTGATAGATCTGAGGCCATAGAATGCAGATCTGGAACTTGCCTCATCATCCAAGGGCTTGGCACCAGCTCAAACAAAAATCTTCATGAGTACACACTCCCTGTACACAGTCAGCCCACATGCAAACTCACCCTATACACAGCCAGCCCGCGTGCAAACTCACCCTATACACAGATAGCCCGCATGTACATCAGAAAATAGGGTTTTCTGTGACTCTGAGACTTTTGCCGTCAAGATCTCCGACATTGTCGAAACTTTGATGCGTCCATGAGATCCTCGTCTCGCTCTCTTCCTCAAAATAGATCTTCAATCATGCTCAAGAGATCCACACCAATAAGATTCTCTCACAAGAAGCTCTCCATCAATACTCCAAAAGATATTACCAAGAAGCTCTCCATTGATCCATAAAGGATTCTCACCCAAAATGTACATTTTACAAGAGATCCTAGCTTCTTATTTATACTTTCATCTTCTAAGTCACTTGACCCATTTTTAGGTTACTTCACCCATTTCTAGGTCTCTTAACCCATTTTCCTTATTTTAGGGTTAACCACTTTCCATGAATAGAAAATACTCCAATACTTTATCATTTAGATATTCCTTCTTGATTTTGTCACTTTTATTTATTATTTAAATAATCCATCTTGATTTTGTTACTTTACTTTATCATTTAAATAATGATTTCTTCTTTTCAAGTACTTTTGCTTCTTTGACCTTTTGGGGCTTCAAGCCATCATATGGGGGTCCTCCAACTTCATAAGACCATAACTCTCAAACCGTGAGGAGTTATGTCACATTCCACGTACCACCGGAAATGGAATGGCAAGCACTATCCATCTAGGATAGTTTCACCAACAACTTCATTGATCTTCATCTCATTATTCCACATACAAGCATGGGTCCTCCATCCANNNNTTTTTTTTTTTTTAGGATAACTCATTCCATAAAGCGTCTTCCCATGAGGGATTTTACCATAAGGGGACCACTTAGGAGTTCATCCATTTGTGCACCTTATCAACCATGATAAGACAATAATGATTCACCACTACATCATATATATCAACTATGTATCATGTATCAATGACAACTCATTGATCTATCTTGATCAAGGGCATCATATCAATCAATTACTTGACATCAATCAATGACATCAATCAAACCAAACCATTTACATCAATGACATATGATCCAACAATCTCCCAAGTAATCAAACCATTGGCATCAATGACAACATGATCCAACAATCTCCCCCTTTGGCATTGATGGAAATACCAACATTGATGTCAACTCCAAT
>JASDQU010736698.1:182542-198952 GCA_032191745.1 Picea mariana | reverse complement strand
GAATGCTATCTCAATCATGCATAAACAACAAGTGTACCATAGCAATCATGTCACTACTGAATCAAAAGAGTGTTGGTCACTCCATCCATCAAATCAACCAAATTGAGCCACATCATAGAATCCATACCAAGAATGCCCTAAGCATTCACAACATATCAAACAATAACATCTATCAAGACAATAATGTAACCATACCAGTTTCTGAGTGATAGGTCTTAGGCCATAGAATGCAGATCTGGAACTTGCCTCATCATCCAAGGGCTTGGCACCATCTCAAACACAAATATCCATGAGTACACGCTCCCTGTACACAGTCGGCCCGCATGCAAACTCACCCTATACACAGCCAGCCCGCGTGCAAACTCAACCTATACACAGCCAGCCCGTGTGTACATCAGAAAATAGGGTTTTCTGTGACTCTGAGACTTTTTCCGTCAAGATCTCCGACATTACCGAAACTTTGATGCGTCCATGAGATCCTCCTCTCACTCTCTTCCTCAGAATAGATCTTCAATCATGCTCAAGAGATCCACACCAATAAGATTCTCTCACAAGAAGCTCTCCATCAATACCCCAAAAGATATTACCAAGAAGCTCTCCATTGATCCATAAAGGATTCTCACTCAAAATGTAAATTTTACAAGAGATCCTAGCTTCTTATTTATACTTTCATCTTCTAGGTCACTTGACCCATTTTTAGGTTACTTAACCCATTTCTAGGTCTCTTAACCCATTTTCCTTATTTTAGGGTTAACCACTTTCCATGAATAGAAAATACTCCAATACTTTATCATTTAGATATTCCTTCTTGATTTTGTCACTTTTCTTTATTATTTAAATAATCCATCTTGATTTTGTTACTTTACTTTATCATTTAAATAATGATTTCTTCTTTTCAAGTACTTTTTCTTCTTTGACCTTTTGGGGCTTCAAGCCATCATATGGGGGTCCTCCAACTTCATAAGACCATAACTCTCAAACCGTGAGGAGTTATGTCACATTCCATGTACCACCAGAAATGGAATGACAAGCACTATCCATCTAGGATAGTTTCACCAACAACTTCATTGATCTTCATCTCATTATTCCACATACAAGCATGGGTCCTCCATCCATTTTTTTTTTTTAGGATAACTCATTCCATAAAGCGTCTTCCTGTGAGGGATTTCACCATAAGGGGACCAATTAGGAGTTCATCCATTTGTGCACCTTATCAACCATGATAAGACTATAATGATTCACCACTGCATCATATATATCAACTATGCATCATGTATCAATGACAACTCATTGATCTATCTTCATCAAGGGCATCGTATCAATCAATTACTTGACATCAATCAATGACATCAATCAAACCAAACCATTTACATCAATGACATATGATCCAACAATCTCCCAAGTAATCAAACCATTGGCATCAATGACAACATGATCCAACAGAAATATCTGCAAAGAAACACAAGCCAACGAAGACAATAATAACAGAGTCTATTTGATATGAAACTATGTACGTGATCAAGGAATCATACAATATAAACAAATAACATTCATATAGGAAAGAAAAGTACATCTATATTAAAGACTGTGGAAGAAAGATACAACCAGATGCCTTGATGTTGTCAGGTTCCTTCCAACCGTTCCTTTCTTCCCACACACTTCTTTCTCCAAGGATTTCGAGACCATGGATCTGATAGCTACTCACAATCTTTCTTGACAAAGAAAAGCTTAAATCCAATATACAAGCTCCAAAGAATCCAAGCTACAAAAACCAAGATAACTTTCTCCATGAGAGCTCCTCTCCTTTTATAAGATGAAGAGTATAAGGTGAGGAGGTTAGGATGGTCCCACTAAATCATGAAAGTGAGTAAGATCCAGACCGTTTGGAGGCCACCTCACCATAGAAGCTTCTCCTTCTATAAGCATCGAGAAGATGTCTTTTTTTCCCACGTACAAAAATCGTCGCACCCTAGCTATAGTGCATCCTGTGATGATGTCATAGTCTATATTTAGAGCAGGGTGTGATGATCAGGCATCACCACACCCTGCGTATAGTGCATCCTACGATGATCTTACTTAATAGGGTTTTTACAAAGGAAAATAAAATTTCTTCTCTCAGGAAACGTTCTTCTCCCTTCTTTCTTCAAGAATTCAGGCTATTGATCCTTCTAAAGACAAAGGATAGGTTTACATCATTAACGGTCATAGGGATGATGAAAATAATGTGTAACATACCTGATTTGGATTCTCCCATAGGGGTTGATTCTAGTTTCATGGCGATCTCCAGTGCCTCGGCCTGCAAAGAGACCTTATGTTGCATTAGAGGATCTCTGATGTGTAGTAAGAGGGAAGCAATGAACCATTCCTTATTCTTCTTGTCTGGAATCTGAAAAATCAAATGACCTGTCAAGGTCTTAAACCTTTGATCAAACTCCCAAATAGGTTCATCATTTCTTTCAGTTCTGTAATTCATTGCAATTCTGACTTGGGTTTCTTGAATTATGCACTCAACGCAATCTTGATATCATTCAACAATTTAGACTGTACGGTCCCTTTAACAAGCCTCATGTACCAGCTCAGTGCGTGGTCTCTCAAGGTAGTACTAAACTGAGCTCTGTTAACAACTTCATCATTGACTTGATTAATACTCCATACAACTTTGCATAAGAACCAATACTGATCAGGATCTTCAGATCCATCTCCTCCAAAGATAGGTAACCTCATTTCATCTGGAATAGAGTTTCTTAGGTTTCTTGACTGAGTATGTACTGAACTGCTGGTAACATTTCTCTGAGTGCTTTGATAACTCTGGCTACTCTGGTTACTTAGTGCTACTAAAATAACAGGAGGAGTAATAATACTTACTTCGACGGTAGGCACAGTCCCTGAAGTTTCTGATTCTTCTCGGCAAGGTTCTTTAGTCTTCCCTTCCTCTGCCCTAGTGGACTCTGAATGTTCCTCATTCAATAAATCTTCTTCTTTTCCACTATAGAATCCTTTGTCATGTTCTAGTGATTCGTGACTCTACTCAAACAGGTTTACCAGAGGAACCTCTCTGAAGTTTCTCCCACTGTACGTATGTCCAACCTCTGTGTTGTTGTTGCTGTCTGAGTTCTTGAACATTAGATTTTCAATCCGACCAACTATTGTATCTTCAAGATGTTCTTCTCATGCAATAGCATCTTGATCTTCAACTTCAAAAAGTGTAAAAATTTTCCTCTAGGTCCCTTAAAGAAATATCTCTCTTCTTGGCTATATGACTCTACTCTGTCAATAGAAAACTTGGTAATGTACCCTCCAATGGTGCTATCAAAGAAGTGATCTAATTCTCTTGACATAGTGTTATCAACTCTCTTAACCTTCTTGATCAACGCTGATGTCCAAACCATAGGTGGTCTAGATCTGATTTCAAGCTGGGTATATGCTAATCTGGCTAACCACTCCTATAGCTCCTTATGAATTCCTCCAAAGAAAATATCATGTATATCGGTAAAGATATACCTTCCCAATCAGTCTTCTGTACTAATGTTGGGATTCTTGTTCTGGGATTCAATGAAGTCCTTCTCTTGTTATTCTATCCATTCTGAATTTTTGTCTTCAATGGGAACCACCTTGACATTCCCTCAAGAAGATATTGTTCCTGGAAATAGAACCATTTGTTGGCACAGGGGCAGACCCAAGGTTCAACTCTTACAGTGCACCAACAAACCCTAACTACTGGCCCTTTTGGCAACACCTGCGAAGAAGATGCAGTCTCACCCAAAGTAGTAATAGGGGGTTGCAAGACACATGTGTCTACAACTAGAGGAAATGCAAATAGGATTCAGAGCAACAACACACAACAATATAGTTATTATCTATCCCTCTTAATCCTACTTTGCAAGTTATATCCCATATCTAACACAACAATTCAATAAAAGTATAACAAATGATGAACAACAAAGCATCAATCACACATAACAACAAGATATACATGGTTCACCCTCTCCCTAGGGATACGTCCCTAGAACTGTGTTTCTTGATATATTAAATGGAAACATACAGTTCTATATGCACTCTTAGCTTGCATATCTCTCTCTTTCTCTTTATCTTCCCTTCTTGCGCACCCAGCTGTAAGGATGATCTTCGAACCCAACTGAAGATCTTACAATACAAACTCTCTACAACAACCTCCTTCTCTCCCTCTCACAACAAAAACAATCAACAACCATTAACCATAATATTATGAACCAGCCCATCCCAGGTCCTCTAGAACTTTATTTATACATTACATGACAAATGTCTAGGTGTCAAAACCTTATTTCCAAAACCCTAGGTCCACTTGACCCACGTTTTCAGGGCTTCACCAGCCTTTTCTTCCTTCTTTCCCGCGAGGTGCTCCAAAGCATCCGTGGGTGGCTTTTTCCACTTGATGAGTTGTCCACGATCCATCTTCCTTGTTGATCTGTCTTCCTTGGCCTTCTCTTCCAACGACTAGCTTTTCCTTTCTTCGCTCCTTCTTTTCTGCTTCTTTGACCTCTTTGACCCATTCTCGGTCAATGTGCCTTCTTCATAGTTTGTACTTTTCCTTTCTTCCTTAATCTTCCCTTTCTTCCATAACCAAGGGCCAAAAAATTCTCTTGGTAAGACATAAGGAAATTCTATGCACAGAGTGCACAAAGCATTCTCACCCGAGATAGATTTTATGGGTGACTGCAATACCCATGTGTTTGCAGTCTAGGAATGAGTGAGGATATGGGAGTGTATTCTATCTATGTTTATGCATTAAACTTGTTATTGATTCAGGTATTTCTAAGATTCATTCAACTTTAGCCTTATGCATGCATGCTAATACATCTAGTTAATCATTCATTCATAAGCTAATCATTGATAGAAAGTAAAAATTCAAAAACCATCAGATATAACACAATTTTTACCGTGGTTCACCCCCTCCCGGGGATACATCCACACAGATTTGGCTTCTTTTCTCTTTTACTTAATCTGCTGCAAAATCTAGCGTTGCGCACATTACATATTCAATCATACAATCATAATGACGTTAAGGAACCTCTGTGAGCTGGAATAGATCACACCAGGCTCCTCATCCTGTGACCTAACCCTCAAGATCTAGCTTATTCGACTCTTCTACCACCTTATTACAATCAACATTCTCTCAACAAACATAATAATTGTCATCAACTCACCAACAACCCAAAATACAACAGCCCCCAACCTAGACCTCCTAGGTTCTTATTTATATTATTTTACAGGGTTATAATTGTTACAATCCTTATCAAAAACCCTAACCCTATCCCAGTTAGGCTTGTTTTTCTTCTTTCCACGTTTCTTTCCCTCTTGCATGTTAATTTTCCTTCTTTTTATGCATGCTACTTTCTTGCCACCTGTTGTGTGTGCTCCAAAATTAGGTCTTCCCTTCCAAAAATAGGTTTTTCCTCAAAATAGGCCTACACCCAACATATATTCTTGTACTTATTCAACCATGTTCATATGTTCATCATCAATATCTTACTGTATCATATGCATTAACATGCATCAGTGAATAATAAATAATAACAAACACATCCACAAATGCATAGTACACCAATATTTACGTGGAAACCAAATGCGGGAGAAAACCATGGAATGATTTTCTTATATGTCAATAATTACATTCAAGAAAGAACCAACTTCCAATTCTCCAGCTACAACTGGAAGGAGGCTCTGACCCCCTATTTTCTCAGGCTACAACCTGAGGGAAGCTCCAACTCCCCAATTATCTGGCTACATCCAAAAGGAGGCTATAACCCCCTATGTTCTCTGGCTACAACCACCTATCCTTGCCCCATCCAATTGCCCTAAAATATAAGTAGAATGATGGAACCACTATCACACTGTCACTGTGACATATACTGTTGTGAACCTGTACCAATCTATACCACTGACCTGTAATCAACATGTGCCATTGTCCTGTAACCAACCTGTACCTGTGCCTTGCCTGTACCAACAAAACTAAAAACACCAACAACATGTACCAATACTCTCTTGAATATATCAGATCTGATAACATAGATCTCATACCCAAAATCACAAGAATATCACTCAAACCATGTCCCAACAATGCACATCAATCATGTGCATCAACCATGCACATCAACACTATACAACAACATGTATCAATCATGTATCAACAGCAAACCAAACTATGCCTCAACAAGATGTATCAACATCACCATGTACCTCAAGTATGTATCTCATCCATGTACCCAATCATATACCTCTACCATATACCAATAACATACACCAAGATAAACAACAAGATACCTCTAGCAATGCACCACACTCTCCATAAATCAAATACCATAAATCCTCACATCAACAATGTGCCACAACCTCACTATTATACAACCTCTATCTGTACCAATAACTTCAACAACATACCTCAACCAAAATCCCTCAAACATGAAAAAATACTAAACTTCAGTATATCTTCCTTAGATCAACTCTACATCAAGCCCTAAACTTCCAAGAGGGAATCCAATAGATTTACAAGGCAAACCTTCAACCAAATTCATAGATTCAACACTACACATATGAAAACCATACCTTTTTCTTCTTGTAGCATTCCGCTGCTGTGGTTTTGCTGCCGCAAATCTGTTGCATTGATTTTTTTGCTACGATTTTTCTACCACGATTTTCCTGTCATGATTTTTCTTCTTCTCTTTTCTTGCCATGATTTTTCTGCCACACTTTTCCTTCCGCGATTTGTATGCCACACTTTTTCTGCTGCCATTTTTCTGCCACACTTTTTCTGCCGCACTTTTTCTCTATCAATAATACCTACCCAAATAACCTTTCACAAAATAGATATTCAATGATATTCAATAGGTGCTAATGGGAGACCCTTGTTCTCTTATTTATACTCTCTAAGTAGCTTCCTCTAGAAGTATCAACTTTTGTCCACTTAACCACTTTGTCCACTTAGCCACTTTGTCCACTTAGCCACTTTTTTCACTTAACCACTTTGTCCACTTAACTTAACCACTTTCCACATATAGTAAGTTCTCCACTCCTAGTTACATTTAACTTTATTATTTATTTAACTTTTTTTGCCACCACTTTGACTACTTTATTATTTAAATAATTTATCTTTACTCACAACTTCTTGTTGCAACTAACTTTTCTATAATTAGTCAATTCATAACATATTTTCCCTTAACTAACTTCTTGTTGCAACCACTTTATTTTTAATTTATTTATTGGTCAACCACTTTGACTATTCAATCTTCTCATGACAACTACTTTACCATAATTACCAAACTCACAACTTCTTGTTGCAACTAATTTTTTTTTAATTATTTTCTTAATGCAACAACTATACCCATGATTAACTCCTAGCTATCATCAATTTGACTAGTACACTTATTCTACGAGCTTCTAGAATAATTGACTTCTTTGACCTTCTAGGGGCTTCTAGATAACTCATGAGGTTTCTCAAACTTCATATGGCCATAACTCTCTAGCCGTGAGGAGTTATGTGACGTTCCGCATATCATCGGAAATGACATGACATATATTATCCATGTAGAATAGTTTTACCTATAAATTCATTGATATTCATTCCTTTATAACTCAAACAGATGCAGGTCCCTTACCCATGCCTTTGTGCTACCAAAATTCACTACCGGACTTCTCCAAGGGTTGACATCAATCGCTAAGGGTTGAAATCAATCTACAATATCACTATCCAAGGGTTGACATCAATCTAAAATATCAGTCTCCAAGGGTTGACATCAATGACAACCAACAGTCCAGACCAATTGTCTATCAACCTAAGCCAATTGTGTGACAACATTGTCATGGTGGGAGAGTGATGTTGTAGGCATAGCACTAGAAAAATAACCACTAGTGACTGATTGGGAGGTGTTCAAGGAGATGATCAAATCTCAATTATACCCAATTGGATATAAGGAGTACAAACATATTGCATGGAATTACTTCAGGTAGAGGCAAGGTAAATCAGTGCAGGAGTTCACCATAGAGTTCAAGAAGAGAGATATTCAATTGGGTGTCTATCTCAAAAGAATAGATATGTTGATCAAGTACTTAAGCACATTACTACCTCATATTTGGTTCCAATTGATGTTGTTCAAACCTAAGATGATCAATGAATCCAATGTAAAATCACGGTTCCTCGAAGGAGAGAAGAAGAAGTAGTAGTTAGGCATGCATAAGTAAACATAACCATAATAGAAATAGAGAAAAGGAAAAAAATGGAATGAGAAAAAGATTGTGGTGGAAAAATAAGAAGCAACACCTTTTTTCAAACAATGCAAGGGTTGTGATAGAAAGGGACACATTGAGGAGGATTGCAGGAAATTTCACCATGAGAAGCACCCCAAGCATTTCCAAAGGAAAACAAAGATGGAATTTATAATAGTGTATGCTAAGGAAAGGGTTGACAACACCTAGGACCTGGAAGGGAAGATCAATTGCACTAATATTAATAAAGAAGTGGCACTAGTTAGTTGCAGTCACAAGGAGGAGAAGGATATGACTGAGTTGTTCCACATCAAAATCCGCATGAAATTGAAAAATGTAGATTACTTATTTGATCTTGGTTCACAATCCAATTTGATATCTATATAGTCGATTGAAAATATTGGTCTAGATACATAGGACCATCAAAAACCAAATCCCTTGGGATGGGTAAGGTCAGACATATAATTGAGAGTGAAAAAGAAATGCAAGTTCAATTTTATTATCAACTAGAACTTTGTGGATGAATTGGTTATATATGTGGTTCCATTACTAACCATTAGATGTATGTGGGGTCATATTTGGAGGCCCATACTTGTACGTGAGAGATATCATCTCCGAGAGGACATAAAAACAATATAGGCTAGTCAATTATGGAAAGGAATATGCCATAAATGAAAATAAGGACAAAGAAAAATATCTTTGATCGTCACTCATCAGGCCGGAATATTGGAAGAAAAAAGAAGCTATTACAATTTTTCACAGAAGGAAAGTAGAAAGGAGAAGGTAGTGAGTTGGAGATGAAGGATTCCTTGGAAAGGTGTAGTGGCAATTAGTTTTAGTACCTACAAAAATTTATCAAATACTACAAGGAAGTGCTCCAATAGTCTTGGGGGATGCCGCCAAAGAGAGAGGTTGAGCATGAGATTCAATTTTTGTTGGAATCACCATTTCCAAACATTGGGCTATATAGGAAATCCATCATCAAAGAAAATGAAGTGAATAAGTAGCTACAACATTTGTTGAAGCAAGGAGTCATTAGACCTAGTACGTCACTATATGGTTCACCCATCATCGTGGTGCCAAATAATTATGGAAGCTAGAGAATGTGCATTGATTATTTTTCCCTAAAAAAATCACCATCAAGAATAGATCTCCCCTACCAAGGATTGATGACTTGTTGGATAAACTGCAACAAGCCAAGTTCTACACCAACTAGACCTCAAATCAAGTTACCATCAAGTTAATAGAATCAAACAAGAATATGTGTGGAAGAAAAAATTCAAGACAAGACAAGGTTTGTATGAGTGATTAGTGACGCCTTTTGGTTTTATAATGATCCTACAACTTTCATGAGATTGATGAATAATGTGATACACTCTTTGATTGAATCACTTGTAATAGTATATCTAGATGACATACTAATATTCATTAATACATGCCAAGAGAACCTCTCAAATGTGATGTAGGTACTAGAGGCCTTAAAGACGAATTAGTTGATTGTAAATTTGTTGAGATGTGAGTTCGGAAAGACTTCGTTGATATATCTCAGACACATGATTGGTGGAGGAGAGATAAGAGTGGCTACAAAAAATATTGTATCCATCACCCATTGGCCTATTCCCACCATCTTGACAGAGGTTGGGATTTTCATGGAGTAGCACAATATTTGAGAAATTTCATTTCAAACTTTTCAATATTAGAAACACCATTACCACCATGACCACTAAAGGAAAGATCTTTCATTTGGGTTATCCAAAAAAATGAGAATTTGAATACATAAACAAAAATTTTAGTGATGCTCCAATTCTATCCATGTCCAATTTGTACCAGCCATTTGAGTAAAGACGGATGTGATTGGGTATGCATTAGGGGTAGTGCTCATGCAAGGAGGAAGATTGGTGTGTTACCATTTAGAGTTGTTTCATGGAGCAGTACTTACCTATCCCATATATGATAAGGGGATCTTTTTGATTGTGTAAATGGTGAAGAAGTGGAAGCACTATCTCCTGGGAAAGGAGACCATCATACACGTGGATCATCAACCCCTTCAATGCCTACAAATCTAGAGAAAGATGCAGTAGGTGAGGCATTATAAATGGTTGGGATTCTTGCAACAAATTCACCTATTGATTAAGTAAAAGAAAGGATCCATGAAAAAGTTTGCAAACATGCTCTCTCATCCACCACTTAAGAAAACTGCAATAGTTGGAGTGATAATGCATCTTGAGCCCTTCACTCATGATCTTCTAAGTGAAGACTACAAGGGAGATACATATTTCATAGAAGTATATAGGTAGTTGAAGGAGAGATTAGTCAATACCATGTAAGGAAATGAATATCACATCCAATATGGGTTTCTATAAAATTTAGACAAGTTGTGCATATTATAGAATAGAAGGATTCAATTGAGGAGAAAAGCTCACCCTTCCATAGTCAATGGACAATTTGGCATGACGAAGATAGTGGAAACTTTGCAACGATATTGTATTGGTCAAAGATGTAGGAGAAGGTGGAAAAATTTGTTATAGGTTGTGTTATTTGTAGTACTAGCAAGACAAGCAACCGAAAGCTTGGGGTATACATGCCTTTTCCACTACCAAGAAGGCCTTGGGAGAGCATCTACATGGACTTTGTTGGAGGTTTTTCTATGTCTCATGGAGGTTGTGACTACTTATTTTTTGTGGTTTACCACTTTAGTAAGATGTGTGTGCTCAACCTATGTAATAAGATGATCTTCTGGACAAGAGGTAGTTGAATTATTCTTCAGCCATGTTTGGGTACATTTTGGATTTCTAAGATCCATCATATTTGATTGAGATAGTAGGTTCTTGGGTACATTTTGGACAACACTTTGGGAGAATATGGTGTTGGCCCTTGACCAAGTTTTGGGATAACCTTGGTCATTTTGACCTATTTTGGGACTACGACAGCTAGTCGAAGAAGGAGCGCCAATCGAAGTAGAGATCACGGGATCTCAACCCACTTTTGGGCCCCTTTTAGGGTTTTGGGGTTAATTTAATGGGAAAGGGATGTCGGCCCGTGGGTTTACCCATGATTAGGCCCACTTTTGTAATGTATAAATAGATACTTAGGCAATGTAACAATGGTCGATGGCTTAATGTTAGTAGTTAGATCTGTGTGATCAGATGTGGATTGTAAATGCTCTATGCATGATTGTAAGAGGCTTGCAGAGATAAGTGCAAGTTGTTGTAAGAGGTTGTAGAAGGATTTGTGTTGAAGTGCAAGGAATAAGGATCTAGCGAGCTGCGTAGATCTTTTGTCCTGTGCAAAGTAAGGGTTTTGAGTGGCTTTGTGCTGTAGCCGATTGAAAACGCTAATAAAGAAGAAGAGTTGGTGGACATAGCCCCAGGGTGGGGGTGAACCACGTAAATCTGTGTATTATTCTTTGTTCTTTGACTTGATGTGTTTATATCTTTCTTTTCTAAGTGCTTTGATATATTTAGATAGATCTACTTATGCTCCATGCTTCTTAGATATGTATGAATGTTATATCTGATATGTATGAATATGCTTAGTTTCGATCTATTGGATATGATCTGGGTTACTATGGTTAAGTGCTGAAATACTGTACATCTTAGTATTCACCGTGAAGCTCTGTGCTGTCTGCGAAGTATAATAAGGGTTAAATATTGATGAATGATCTATGCTAAGTGCCCTGTAAAGATAGAATCACAGATCTGTGTCCCAACTAAGGTTGCAGACACCTGAGTCTTGCAACCACCCTTGCCTCTACCTCGGGTTAGACTTCATCTGCTTCACAGGTGTTGCCAAAAGGGTTGGTATTTAGGGCTTTGTTGGTGTGTTCTTGAGCGTTGAACCCTGGGTCTGCCCCTGTTCCAACAAATGGTTCCATTGCCGAGATATAAAACTGTGATTGCTGGGAACTAAGGAAGAAGAAGTTTTGTGCATAGATTTGTTGCCCTAGTGCGCAGTGTTCTACTTGACCTGTGAAGCTTTGTGCCAAGAAAGAAAGGGCAGATATGAAGAAAAGAGGTCAGACCTGCAAGAAAAGAGGTTGATACTGAAGAAAATAAGAAAGATTTCAATGCTTTGTACTCTAAGAAAGGTAAAAGTGGAATTTTCTGATTAAAAGAGGTAAGATTTGTAAGATCCGTTCTCTGATAAAGGTAAGAAAGTTCTAGATCTGTAAGCTCTGTGCTCTGATAAAGGTAAGAAAGTTCTAGATCTGAAAGATTTGTGCTCTGTAGAAGTAAGATAAGTGGAAATTTTTGTTTCTAAAGTATGGATCTAGGTATTTTTGATAGATTTTGTCCTAGCTTAAAACCTAGGGCATTAATAGATGAAAGAAAGCTTGATATTAATAGATCTGCTAAGTAAGGATAGGGGACTTCGACATTGATTGTGTTCTAGATGAGGAAACACAGATGAATATCATGAGAAAGAGAATGTGGGAAGCTATAGGGAAGCCTGCCATGATCCCTTCACTAGGAGGAATAGGACTCTTCAGAGGATAATTGGTAAACCTATGTGGAAGGCTCACTCAGATATCTACGAATGCTGATGGAACTTCGACTGAAGAAGATTTTGAGATTATTAAATTTATTGAGGACATTTCCCCATTTACTATGTTACTTGGAAAACCTTGGATTGACAGAGATCAAGTTAGACGGAAGGAAGAAGAAGAAGTTTTGGACCAGAAGAAACAAGAATTAAAAGAATTTATGACCAAGAAGATTGCATAGTTGATTGAAGAACAAAATAATAGATCAAAGCTCCTTGACACTAGAGACCCCAATGTCAAAGCTGAAAGAATGTCAGAAGGTTCATAGAATATTGAAGCACATGTCCTAGAGAAAGAAGAATTATTACCCCGGAGAGAATCTCAACAGTGCACAGTGACTATGCTAAAAGAAGATAGGAATAAGAACAGAAAAAGATAGATCGAGTTGAAGATTACTGGGAAGAAGGGTAGAAAGTTATGTAAGAAGAGGGCGAAGATTGAAAAGTTACAGGAGATTCCAGATGGAACATCGTAGAAAGAAAACTTGCAGAATGGGAGCTTCGTCGGGATATTAGAACAACGACCTATGGCACTTCATCGTGGTGAAGCAATATAGTCGTTGGACCGATATATCCGTTCGACTTCCACCCCGAATGGATAGATGCCGGAGGGTGCCACTTTCTCAGAGACCGATCCATTTGAACCTTTGGCTGCAAGGTTTAGTAACCTATGGTACTCGACCGATATGAGCAAGCAATGGTAGTCAAATGTCGTCTTCCACGTATACTACAACCAACTGAAGACCACCATCCAGTCTATGCCTCACATTACCCTAAACATGCTCCACAGATTCAGACCCTTAATGAAGTTCAACACGGATCGCCACTTCATTTATATAATAGTGCGAGCTGATGAACAAAAGCAACAGTTGCATTCTTATTACAAGTTGACTGAGGAAGAGATCGAAGAGATCACCAAGGATTGGTCAGCAGACCTTCTCATTCTAGCGAACCCCGTAGAGCTGTCCGATATTGATAGCCCAGAGACTATACTGGATACACTGGGACCAAACAAAACGAAGAAGCCTGAAGAGGTTCACGAAGTAGATAGTGCATCTATAAGGACTGCCTAGATCACACTAGATGAAGGAGGTGATGGCGAAGAGATAGAAGGGACATAAATTGAACAACAGAAAGGCGAAGTACCACTGCCTAGGGATGAAGACAAATCGTAGAAGAAAAGGAAGGTCTCACCTCTGAAATCTTCCTCCCGAAAGAAACCTATAACCCTTGTAACCAAGATGCAAACTACCCTCACATTGGATGACTTTGATTTCATCATTGCAGTGGTAAATGATGCTTCAAAGGAGATAGTAGAGAAGCAGGAGGTGAAGTAAGAGAAGATGTATAACCATATAGAGATTAAACTCCAAGGAGTGCAGAAAGCACTCCAGTCTAGCCGTGCAGTCTCCACTGCGCCTCTAACAGCAGGGACAGTAGAACCAGGAGATGAGCCATCTCAACTTCACCAGATTGCTGATATGGTCAAAGCTCGCCTTCGACAAGCTCAAGAAGAAACAACACCAGCCACCCAGGCTTTGACACAGGTATAGGGAGTACTTGTCAAGCAGTGCAGTGCTGCCGAATGAGAAAAAATTTCTCTTCAAGTACAGTGGAACAAGGAGAAAGAAAATCTACAACAAAGAAAGAAAAAGTTGCTCACAAAGCAGCTTCAAGTCAAGGGACTAGTCAACAGATCACTCCGCTTTGTGACTGTTATCAAAGTACAAGATGAAGAGAAAGTTACACAACAGGTGGCATGGCTTGAAGAAGTTATACAGAAGCTTCAGCAACGCATTGCCGATCTAGAACTCTGCGCTGTGCCCAAGACCCCTCAGGAGATAAGAGACCAGCGAGAAGCATCTGCTCACAATGTAGTTGACTGATTGAAAGCTCTTGCCTTGGAGTGCAAGCAACTCAGTAACTAGAGCACCCAGAATTATGAGAACCTTACAGAGAATCCAGAGTTACAAGCGCTGGAGTCGCAGCTTCAGAAAGCAAAGAAGCATGCAGATACATTACATGCACAACTGAAGGCCCTGTCTACAGTGGATAGAATGAAATGATCTCATGAACAATGCACAACTCAGTAGCATATACATATGATCTAGAGAAAAGTGATGGAAGTCACTCAGTGAATCCAACCGGTGCAAGACAAGGCATGCATGTTGTTTTCTGAGATCGAAAGCCAGGGAGCAGAGCTTGAGAAAGTCGTCATCACTGCAGAACAACACCTGGAAGGACCAGTAAATGACACAGTGATCCTGGAATTTACCCAGCAGGAGGCCACAACAAAGCAATAGGTAGAAGCAGCTTGAGACAAGATCGAGGCTTTCGAAGAAGAGTTGCGCAGACCAGAGTGACTCGGGATGAGTCACAGGTGAGTGTTGGGGGCCTGTTGGCCCTTGACCAAGTTTTGGGATAACCTTGGTCATTTTGACATATTTTGGCACTACGACAGCTAATAAAAGAAGGATCACCAAGTGAAGCAGAGATCACAAGATCTCGGTTCACTTTTGGTCCCCTTTTAGGGTTTTGGGGTTAATGTAATGGGAAAGGTATGTCATCCCGTGGGTTTACCCACGCTTAGGCCCACTTTTGTAATGTATAAATAGATACTTAGGCAATGTAATGATGGTCGATGGCTTAGTGCTAGTAGTTATATCTGTGTGATCGGATGTGGATTGTAAATGCTCTGTGCGTGATTGTAAGAGGCTTGCAGAGCTAAGTGCAAGTTGTTGTAAGAGGTTGTAGAAGGCTTTGTGTTGAAGTGCAAGGAAGAAGGATCTAGAGAGCCGTGAAAATCTTCTGTCCTGTGTGAAGTAAGGGTTTTGAGTAGCTTTGTGCTGTAACCGATTGAAGACACTAATAAAAAAGAAGAGTTGGTGGATGTAGCCCTAGGGTGGGGGTGAACCACGTAAATCTGCGTATTATGCTTTGTGCTTTGACTTGATGTGTTTATAGCTTTCTTTGCTAAGTGCTTTGATATATTTAGATAGATATACTTATGCTATGTTTTTATTAGATATGTATGAATTTTAGATCTGATATGTATGAAGATGCTTAGTGCTGATCTACTAGATCTGATTTGGGTTACTATGGTTAAGTGCTGAAATACTGTACATCTGAGTATTCACTGCGAAGCTTTGTGCTGTCTACAAAGTATAATAAGGGTTAAATATGTTGAATCATGTTGTCATTGATGCCAATGGTTTGATTGATTGATGTCATTGATTGATGTCAAGTGATTGATTGATGTCAAAGGATTGATTGATTGATGATTTATGTAATATAATATGTATTGTCCTTGATGAGAATGCATAGATGAAGATGGATCAATGAGTTTTCATTGATACATGATGAAGATGGATCGATGTGGTTCCATTGGTATATGATGCATTGTTGGAAAAATGTATATATGACTCGTTATTTTCTTATCATGATTGATAAGGTGCAAAAATGGATGAACTCCAAAGTGGTCCCCTTATGGTGAAAGCCCTCACGGGAAGACACTTTGCGGATTGAGTTATCCTAGAAGAATGGTTGGAGGACCCATGCTCTCATTATTGTCTTATCATGATTGATAAGGTGTACAAATGGATGAAATCCAAAGTGGTCCCCTTATGGTGA
>JASDQU010736698.1:146461-178063 GCA_032191745.1 Picea mariana | reverse complement strand
CAAACTCAATGGAGTGTTCAGGGCTTTTAGTGGCAGGGCTCTCATCTTCTTGTTCTGGCTATGAGTCTGTGTATGGCAGGTTTAAGATGTTTGTTTTCCTTTCTATAGGCTGCTCTATAGTAGTTTCAAAATCCAATTTTTTCTTTGACCTGTGAGATCTCACACCAGAGATTCTATCTTCTGGGGGTCTTGGAAGGGTTCTCCTCTTCCTCGAGCCACTTTGAGGAGTCAATTGCCTCTTTCCAGCTTTCCTCTGTTCATTCATAGGCTGAGTTTGAGTTTCAAAGCCCTCCCAAAAAAGAAAATGTTTCCAAGTCCTTCCTTTTTGTCTTAGCTCCTCTAGGATTATCAATTTAATAAGGCCAAAGTGGCAAAGAGTGTTCTTCATACTTAGAGGTTCATCTCTAATCTTTTTACAGACTTTAGTTAAGCTCTTGTGCAAGAAGAAAGGTAGATTTAGGAGAGTTTTCCCTGTAAAATGGTCTAAGAGCTTGAAATGATATAACATCAGTTTGTCATACTTGCCTTCTGAATTTATGTAGAGTTGGATGCCCTTAAACAAATCTTGCCACTCATCTTCTAAATGGGAAACTGGCATGCTCTTCTTCCATGCATTATTTCTGAATTCTTTCTTCAAATATGCTCTGAAATTTAGGTTCTTGGTGGCAGTCGTTTTGAACCAACTCTGGCCTGATCTTGGTAAACTGGTCGCTGCAGCGATGGCAGCTTCATCCATGATGATTTCTAAAGACCCAACACAAAATTTATTTCCATCGAATGTTTTAGCAAATGCCTCTGCTGTTGATTGGTGACAACCATTCTATAGCCTTTCGACATATTCCATACAACCTGCGTTTGAGAAGTGTTTTTGCACTTATGGATGCGCCTGTAGAAAGGACAGACTGTCCAATTATTTTCTCAATAAAGAACCACCACGTCTCCTCACCATCTGCAATTCAAAACCCGAAACGATTCTGCACACCAAACACTGCAATCTATTGTTTGGGCCGAGGTCTTACACTGGTGAAAACACTCGGCTCTGTCTTTCAACATTGAAAACTTATCATACACTTGTGGGTGATGCGTGTTGGGGAAATGATGGGCCAATTTGATGTCACCAGCCATGTAGTACCACTCCCTCACCTGTAATGATGGATTCAAATTCGCCATTTCCAACGCCATGATCGTGAACCATGCATTTTTGAACGAGATCCGCTTTGCAATCCGATTTAGACGTGCAAACTCGAATCTCCATCATTATCCACTTTCACCAGCGCATCATAATGATTGCATGACGTGGGCTGAGCATGTCATCATTTGATTTTTAAAACGTGGAGAAAACACACATGATTCCCGCTTTCACCAGCTAATGGCCCATCGGAAGTGCTCCTTGGCTGTTGAAAATCGTCGCTTTCACCAGCTAACGGCCCATGAGAAATGCTCCTTAGCTGTTGAAAATCACCACTTTCACTAGCTAACCATCATATTTAAAACACGCGTTAGCTGTTGAAAGCTTTTTTATGAATTTTTTAAAGAGAAGACCTTTATGGGTCGTCTTATTTCTAAGACAAAAATCAAAACCGAAGTTTTGCTACTAGAAAAACTCAAAACCAAATTTGAGAAAACTACCAATAGCCATGCTATCAACCACAAAATGCAACCATAGTGATTGATTCATTTTGGGAGATAACATTTGGCTCCAACTGGGATGGACATCTCCCTGTGAGGTGACCAAGAACCTAGCTAGACTCAGTAGCCTTTATTACAAAATTAAAAAAGAAATCTGAAAAATAGTTTTGCTAGTACCATTGAGCATGGAGTTATTCAAGTGATAGAAACAAAGAAAATAGAACTGAAAAAGAATATGTACAAGTAGAACAGGGCTTTTAAGAAAAAGTCTTATGAAAAATAGGTCTTTAGAAAGCGCCCGTTGAAAGGGCCACCTGCTACTTCCTCACCTGAAAGATTTTGGAGAACAAAGGTATTGTTCTACTACACCGCTATTATGACAAATGGACCTGTCTAGAGAGCCTAAAATTTGTCGTGTTTCCCCTTCTCTTGCCTTGCTGCATCCCACTTTAAGACTAATTCCCCTGTTTTGAAGACATTTGATTTGACTTTCTTGTCGAAGATCTCCTTGATTTTTTCTTGATGTATTTTTGTCCTCTCCAAAAGCTTCTCTCTATCTTGCTGTAGCTCTACCAAATTATGAATTCTCCGAGTCAAATCACTTGGTTCAGAATCGGTTTCTTGTAAAAACTTTGCAACCGGTAGCGCAAGTTGAACAGGAAATATGGCTTCAGTACCATATACCAACTTGAAAGGAGATGTACCAATTGATTTTTTACATGTAACCCGGTCGGCCCACAAAGCAAACTTCAGCTTGGAATCCTAGCCTCTGGCATTTTTCTCAAGCAACTTCTTTATAATTCTGACTAAAATCTTGTTTGATGACTCAGCTAAGCCATTCCCTTGCAGATAGTAAGCAGTGGAATGTACCAGCTGAATTCCCAGCTCTTCACATAATTTCACCAAGTGTTTATCTTTGAATGCAACAACGTTATCAGTGACTATTCTCTTAGGGCAGCCAAATCTGGAAAATATGTTTTCTTGCAGAAAATTTATGATGACAGTATGATTGGCATTCCGAGTGGGAATATCCTCAATCCACTTTGTAAATTAATCAATGGCAAAAAGGATCCACTTGTGCTGACCACTAGAAGGCGGGTGAATTTCACCTATGAAGTCCAGACCCCATTGCTGGAAAGGACCTATGACCACTATAGGTTTGAGGGGAAGAGACTTTAGTTGTTTTTTGCCTTCAAATCTTTGACACTTTTCACATGTTCTCACAAACTCACACACATCTGAAAATAAGGATGGCCAGTAGTAACCATATCTTAAGATTTTATGTGCAGTGGTTTTCCAATAGTGATGTCCCCTGCATTCACTATTATGGAATTCAATCATGACCTTAGCTGCTTCTTCTTGGTTTATGCACCTCAACAATAAACCTATTGGATTTTTCCAGAACAATAAGTTGCCATTGATGCAGAAATTTATGGCTTTGAGCTTCAAGGCCCTTCCTTGTGTTTTTGTCAAATCTGATGGGACTGATAAAGTTTTCAGAAAATGAATAAAGTGACTGTACCATTTGCAATCAGATAGGTGAGCTAAGACTTGCATTTTCTCACCTTCTTTATCCTCTAAAGACTGAACATTATCTGCATTAATACTTACCAAATTTATTTCGAGCAGCCTACAATTTTCTTTTGCCAGAAGTTTGGCAAGGCCCTGACCCTTCACAAGTTTTGCTGGTTTAATTTCAACATCAAATTCAATCAACTTTGCTATCCACTTACTCCTTTTTCCATCTATGTCGGGTTGTATAAGCACATCTTTAACTGAACTGGAGGGAACGAAAGCTATTACCTTTTCCTGAAGAATGTAAACTCTGAAAGATTTCAATGACTTGATAAGTGCATATGCTTGTTTCTCCAACAATTCATACTTTACCTCTGCGTCCTCAAGACCTTACTGAAGAAGGCAACCGGTTTCTCTTGATCATTGACATTTTTCTGCAAGAGTACTGTTGCAATTGTATCTCTTGAAGCAAATGAAAAGATGTAAAATGCCTTGGAGAAATCGGGGCTGATCAAAACAGGGGTTGTTGTGATGGCTTCCTTTATGGCATTGAATGAGTGTCTGGTTGCTTCAGTCCATTTTACCTCAGAGTCCTTTCTTAACATAGCAGTAATATACTTTGTGAGTTCTGCAAAGTTTACTATAAACCTTCTGATAAAGTTTATAGTCCCAAGGAAAGACTGAATGTCCTTCTTTGATCTAGGAAGAGACATATTTTTAATTGCTTCTACCCTTTTTGGGTCAATTTTCACCCCATCAGCTGAAACAATATGCCCAAGTAATTTCTCTTCCTTAAGTGCAAAATTTGATTTTTTTGGATTAAGAGAAATGCCATACCTTTGACATTTTAGAAATGTCCTTTTTAAGTGCTACAAATTAAGTTCATGGCTTCTTGAGAAAACAATTATATCATCGAGATATATCAGGACAAATTTATCTTTCTCTCCAACGAAAGCAATATCCATCGCCCTTTGGAATGTTGCTCCTGCATTCATCAATCCAAAGGGCATCTTCTCATACATAAACGTACCCCATGGAGTAGTAAAAACAGTCTTTTCTTTATCGTCTGGATGAACAACAATCTGGCTGTATCTGGAAAACCCATCAATAAAATACATCACCTTTGATCCTGACACCTTCTGCAAAATATGCTCCATTTTAGGCAGAGGGTAGTTGTCCTTCCTAGAGTACTTATTCAAATTTCTGAAATCGACGCAGAGTCTGATCTCCCCATTCTTCTTCCTGACCGGTACGAGATTCACAATCCATTCTGAATATCTGAGAGGAATGATGATGCGGGAGTCCAATAGTTTTTTAATTTCCCTTTCCATTGTAGGCAGCAACAAAGGATTGAAGGATCTAAGCTTCTGCCTGAATGGTTTGGTGTCTTTATTCAAGGGAATCTTATGTTGAATTACCTCTGTGTCAAAAGTCTTCAAGTCATCATATTGCCAAGCGAAGATGTCAGCAAACTCCTTTAGCAATTCTCCATAATCAACCCTTTGTTTTTCAGTCAAATGTGAAGCTAAGTTTACACATTTAGGATCTTGTTCACTGGCCACATTATACTGCAAAACTTCTGAATCTTTTTTCCCATTTTCCAATATGACAGCCACATCATTATTATCGAAAAGCCTTTCCAAAGGGATCAAACCTTTAGGAATTCTGTTGGTAGATAGCTGAACTATTTCATGTGCTGTGATTTTTCTTCTGAATTTCAGCTTCTCAATTTCATTGTCATGTTCATTCTCCTGATCGATCTGCAAATCTGCAAACTCATCTATCACTGCAAGAAATCTAGTGAGTTCAGCATCATCTTCAAAAACCTTCCAAAATTTTACATTATCAGGGAGAGAGGGCCTATATTTAACTTGAATTTTGTAATTCAATTTATGAGGCAGAGGAGGTATGAAAGCACAAGCCGATACAACTAATGAATCAACCAATTCATTCATTGCTCTAGGTACATATGAAATTTTAAAATCTGAAAAATCGTGAATTGCCCTCAACACTTCATCTCTGTATGCTTTCAACCTGACATGTTTTGCTTGAAAGGACTTATTCACCTGCTGAATGATCAGATCTGCATATGCGAATACCTACAATCTTTTAATCTCCATCTCTTTGGCTGCATTTAGCCCCAGAAGTAGTGCCTCATACTCAGCAATATTATTAGTCACTTTAAAATCAAGTTTAAAGGACAAATGAGAAGTTTTCTTAGAAGGGGAAATCAATACCACTCCTGCTCCTGTTGATTCTTTAGTGCAAGCACCGTCAAAGAACATGGTCCAAAGATCATCCTCTGCTATTTCTGTGGGCTGAACTGTGGGCTTTCTGAGCAGCAATGCATCTGGTAATGAATCATCAATTTGCAAAATACAAGATCCCATACCTGTGTCGACAGAATAGATAGGATGATTGGATGGATTTTTTTCGTCACTGATAACATATGTTAACTGAGACTCCCTGTATAGTATTCTGTTCACCCCTCCAAAAACATGGATAGTAGCATAGGAGAGATCCATTTGAAGAGTTCCACCTAGCCTCTTCATCCACGATCTTGATAGCAGACATGCAAATTTAGGAGGTATGTCAGCCACTACTATATTCATAACCATAGTCTTCATGGATGCTTGTGTTAAGGTTACAACCAAGTCTTTGATCATCCCAAGACATTTGACTTTTCATGAGTCAAAAGAGAAAATATCATGATAAGACTTGGTGATCTCCAGCCCAAGCTCATCCATGACCGCCTTTGGCATCAAATTGTGCGAAGCACCGGAGTCCAACAAACAATTATGCAGTGTTTTCTCATGAATATTTAGAGAGATGTAAAAGGGAGGACAAATTTCATCTCTGTCTTCTATCATTTGGCCAAGATTAATGGTTTGCTTTTCATCATATATGTTGAGGATATCAGCAAAAAGGGATATAGATTGGGGATCTAGAGTTTTGAGGATATCCTTTTTGAACATTTCATTTTTCATTAACTCGACTAGAGGAATAGGAATTTTAATTTTTTGTATTTCAGCCTCAAAATTGAACGAATATGGGACTTTATCAGAATCTTTATCAGAGACCTTTACCTGATTCGAAGGAGCTTCCTGATTGCTTTGCTGTTCAACAGGAGCCTGACTTTCTGGAGTTTGATGCTTGATAGGGGCAACGGTATTTTTAGGAGGAGCTGATGCTTTCACCTTTGAAGGATTTGTTTGTTGATTCTTTGATGTCTAATCTTTTTGCTTAACAGGGGCTGTGCTCTTTTCAGGAGAGGCTGGTCATCTTGTTGGGCAGTATCAGATTTTGATCGGAGGTTATATCTATTCTTATCTTCTGTCGTGAAAATGCCATCATCAATAAGATTATCTTCTGTCTGTTCAGTCATCAATGCTTCCTCATAGTCATGTTGTGTTAGATAAGATTTCCATGTCTCTTCTCCAACACAATGAATGTTATCTTCTCCATCTTCTTGATATTCTCCCTCATCTTCGTCCATCACAACATTTTGAAGAGGGACCTTTATTCTCTGATCTTCAGTAGGATTCTTTTCTCTTTGCAAGATCTGTATTGGTTGATTATTTCTTCTGAAGTTGTTGGGATTTTGATTTGGGTTTCTGGATGCAGAATCATAAGTGCCTCTTCTCTTCATAGGCTACTTATTTTCAATCTTGATCTTAGATATCTCAGAGGTTAGAGACTCTATCATCTTAGCCATTTTATCAAACTTCGAATCAACACTTGATGAAGAGGAAGCCTCATTCCTTGGCCTTCTCCTATCAGAATCTCCTTTCCGCTTATGGGAGGCTAGAATATTTGATTCCACCTCAAGGGAAACATCTTGCATGAGAGATAATGTTGGTGACCTCCTTTCTCTCAACAATAAACATAAATCTGAGTCAAAAGCATCAGAATATGTGATCTTGGCAGAAGCATCTGAAGGTTTTATCTCTGCTGGTATTTTACCATACATCTGGTTAAATCTTTTAGTGAAATCAGAGACTGACTCACTATTTTGTTTTCTTAGGTTTCCGAATTCTGTGATATAGTATACAAAATCTCTTCTGTCACCCTAGTGTTTCAAAAAGGTCTCATCCAATTGATCGATTCCAGCTATGGAACCAACAGGGAGTTCTTTGAACCATTTCCTAGCATGGCCATCTAGGATTTGGACAAAGACTCATGTACAAACATCTTCTTCTTCAATATTAAGGTTTTTAGCATAACTGTAGAAAGCCTCAATATGTTTTTCAGCAGACACATCGCCTTCACCTGTGAATTTGGGCATATACTTCTGATAGTCTCCCATTGGCATGGATGATACTGGGTTTGGCAATATGAGTGGTGCATACCTAGCAGCTAGGATTTGTTGCATCTTCGTCAAAGGAGGTGGTGTAGCCATAACTATCAAGGGTGAGAAAGGTGATGGTTTCATTTTCGAGTCTTCAACACTATAGGAATGCGAAAGAGGTGAATCTTCTAATGGGAAAGAGGTCTGATAAGAGGCTCTGTAAAAATTTGCAAGTTGTCCAGCTAATTTTCCTTCACCTTTAGTAGATAGCTCTTGGAGGATATGTTCAACAGCAAGGAGGCTAATATAAATGTTCAAATGATCTTCTTGTTGTTGAGAATGAAAAGACTCAAGGGAAGAAGAACTGTGGCTTCTTTCAAAAGTCTTGGATGTTTTTTCAATCAAATTTAAATCTATCAATTTATCATCATTAGTATTTTCTTGTTGATCAAAAGGAGTTTGTTCTTCTACAGTATTTACAACTGTTTTTTCATCAATGCTCTTTGAAAAGAACTCAAATTTTTCTGTAGTAGATTTTCCAGAATTGAAAAGAGGATTACCTTCTGTATCTGATCTTGAAGTTTGACCCTGAATTGCCTTTCCCTTCCTGAGAATTAGTTCTAGATTGGACATTGGTGTGATAGGTGATTCTTGAGGATTCACCCTAGTACTGATCCTCTTAGAAGCCAGGATGAACTTGTGGAGTTTCCATATAGATAATTACAACCAAAAAAATGTCAAATCTTTGTCTATCATCAAAGATCAACTCTGTGTCATATCCCATGAAAGCAGAGCTTAAATTTCATCTCCCCGGCAACGGCGCCAATTTGTTATCACTCCAAGAAACTCCTTAGGGTTGTAGGCTAAGGATGCTTGGTAACTTTAAAAATAATATGTAGGTATGCTTGGAACAATGGGGTCTTTAATGATCAATGTAATAGACAACTCATCATACATCTAAAGAAGCAGTACTTTCAGGAAACAATAATCAGATCAAGTAATTTGAAAGGAGGGGATGAAGAACACTAATCTTGATTGCCAAACACAGTTGGGTGTAAGGATTAATACAAGATAGAAAGAAAATCCTTCACTTCAAATCTATGAGCTCAATAAAGAGATAACAGTCTTCATAAGCTAATATAAATTGAAATGAAGTACAAAAATGAAAACATGGATATTTATGATATTGAAAACAAAAGGGGACTCCAATTTTATTATATCATAAGAGTCTATACAATAGCACAAAAATGTATCCCAGTTTGAACCCTTGTCTCTTAGAAAAGATAGGCATTTATAGCCTTTTACAATCAGTTTTTAAGATCCTAAAAACTTGGATCTATATCTAAAAATAGCAATTCGAATTAACTAAGAAACTCGATAACAAAGACTTAATTACTAGACTAGCATTCGAATTGTCTTCAATCTCAAAATTTGACATCTGTATTCTTCAACTTCTGGAATCTGTGGTGTCATGAAACATGGCAAAGGCACCTTTCTTGGCAGCTGGATTTCTTCAGTTGTTCATAGTCGATACTTTAGGAGATCAGTTTAGCATGCGGTTCTCAAAAACTCCTATGAATCTCTGATGCAGAGTATTTTTTGATCAAGTTGTTAACCCTTTAATACTCTGGAACCTCTTTAAATCCTGTGAAAAATGACCTGC
The DNA here is from genome assembly GCA_032191745.1 of Picea mariana. Lineage (NCBI taxonomy): Eukaryota > Viridiplantae > Streptophyta > Pinopsida > Pinales > Pinaceae > Picea > Picea mariana. The sequence continues at coordinate 168,968 of JASDQU010736698.1, read as the reverse complement.
TTCATCCTTAACTTTCAAAAATGCTTTTTCTACTTTCACCAGCTATCTCGCCTTATGATTCGCTGGTTAGATGGTGAAAGCGCTACCTTTCACCAGCTAACTGGTTGCAAAATTTCCCTGTGCACTGGTGAAAGCCTTGCCTTAGCCCAAAATGAACTTTCACCTCCAAAACTGTGGTTCTATAAAAAAACTCAATGTGTCTCTACTTTATCCCCTTGCATGTTCACAGCAACCTGCGCTAGCACTTGCAAATCTGGGTGTGACTTTTTCTTTTGCTTCAATTTTCTAATATTCCTTTTAAGGCGCTTTGCTAACCACCATAGACTGTTATAGTCTTTGGTGATTTTATTTTTCCTCTTCTTTTCCTTGACACTTTCACGAGATAGATTTTCAAATGCAGCATTTGTTTCTGTGAAATTATCAGACAGAGTCTTGTATCTTTCCTTTATTACTCTCTCTAAGACCTCCTGTTGAGCGATCACTTCTTTGAGTTGCTTGATTTTCTGTGTTTTTTTCGACTTAGTGCTCTTTGATGTTTCCCCTTCCTCGGTGTGAGTAAAGGTCTCACAATTATGTGCAAACTCAATGGAGTGTTCAGAGCTTTTAATGGCAGGGGTCTCATCTTCTTGCTCTGGCTTTGAGTCTGTGCATGGCAGGTTTAAGATGTTTGTTTTCCTTTCTATAGGCTACTCTGTAGTAGTTTCAAAATCCAATTTTTTCTTTGACCTGTGAGATCTCACACCAGAGATTCTATCTTCTGGGGGTCCTGGAAGGGTTCTCCTCTTCCTCGAGCTGCTTTGAGGAGTCAATTGCCTTTTTCCATCTTTCCTCTGTTCATTCATAGGCTGAGTTTGAGTTTCAAAGCCCTCCCAAAAAATAAAATGTTGCCAAGTCCTTCCTTTTTGTCTTAGCTCCTCCAGGATTATCAATTTAATAAGGCCAAAGTGGCAAAGAGTGTTCTTCATACTTAGAGGTTCAGCTCTAATCTTTTTACAGACTTTAGTTAAGCTCTTGTGCAAGAAGAAAGGTAGATTTAGGAGAGTTTTCCCTGTAAAATGGTCTAAGAGATTGAAATGATATAACATCAGTTTGTCGTACCTGCCTTATGAATTTATGAAGAGCTGGATGCCCTTAAACAAATCCTGCCACTCATCTTCTAAATGGGAAACTGGCATGCTCTTCTTCCATGCATTATTTCTGAATTCTTCCTTCAAATATTCTCTGAAATTTAGGTTCTTGGTGGCAGTCGTTTTGAACCAACTCTGGCCTAATCTTGGTAAACTGGTCGCTGCAGCGATGGCAGCTTCATCCATGATGATTTCTAAAGACCCAACACAGGATTTATTTCCATTGAATGTTTTAGCAAATGCCTCTGTTGTTGATTGGTGACAACCGTTCTGTAGCCTTTCGACATATTCCATACAACCTGCGTTTGAGAAGTGTTTTTTTACTTCTGGATGCGCCTGTAGAAAGGATAGACTGTCCAATTCTTTTCTCAATAAAGAACGACTACGTCTCCTCACCATCTGCAATTCAAAACCTGAAACGATTATGCACACTAAACACTGTGATCTGCTGTTTGGGCCGAGGTCTTGCGCTGGTGAAAACACTCGGCTCTGTCTTTCAACATTGAAAACTTATCATACACTTGTGGGTGATGCGTGTTGGGGAAATGATGGGCCAATTTGATGTCACCAGCCATGTAGTACCACTCCCTCATCTGTAATGATGGATTCAAATTCACCATTTCCAACGCCATGATCATGAACCATGCATTTCTGAACGAGATCCGCTTTGCAATCCAATTTAGACGTGCAAACCTGAATCTCCATCATTATCCACTTTCACCAGCGCATCATAATGATTGCATAACGTGGGCTAAGCATGTCATCATTTGATTTTTAAAACGTGGAGAAAACACACGTGATTCCCGCTTTCACCAGCTAATGGCCCATCGAAAGTGCTCCTTGGCTGTTGAAAATCATCGCTTTCACCAGCTAATGACCCATGAGAAATGATCCTTAGCTGTTGAAAATCACTGCTTTCACCAGCTAACCATGATCTTTAAAACATGCGTTAGTTGTTGAAAGCTTTTTTATGAAAATTTTAAAGCGAATACCTTTATGGGTTGTCTTATTTCTAAGGCAAGAAACAAAACCTAAGTTTTGCTACTAGAAAAACTCAAAACCAAATTTGAGAAAACTACCAATAGCCATGCTATCAACCACAAAATGCAACCATAGTGACTGATTCATTTTGGGAGCTAACACTAGGATCCACAACGATCCATTGTTCTTTGTCTACAAGAAGGTCCTCCATATTGAGCTTCCATAGCTCAAAGTTTTTACCGTTGAACTTCTCTATCTCGATTCTAGATGAGCTCGCCATTCCTCTTTCTTTACTCGAATCTCCACTACAAAAGCTCCCACTAAACCCAGGTTTATCACAGACCCAAGATAAACATGATCTATGAAGACCGAGCCAAACCCTCAACAAAAAAGGCGTCCCTCTGAAGCCAAAAATGAGCTCTGATACCACATGTAAGTTTTAAACCTGCGAAGTAAAGAAATGCATATAGATTCTTAAGCAATACAGAAATTAATCAATCGCTCATACACAGAGTACACAAAGATTTTATACCGGAAACCCTCAACTGGGAAAACCTTTCTTATTTTCATTATATCGAATTTCACCATTCGCCATACAATATATACAATGTTTTTAGGTATTCCGTAGATACCAAAACCCTAATCCCTTAATCCAGGATTAATTTACAAATCCGCTAAAAATAGCTAAAGGGATCGTCAGACGTAGTTGTCATATCTGATGCACCCGCACACACACACATGCAAAGAATATAACACATACCCAACAAGAACCTAGAACATAATTGATTAAAAATAAAAAATTATAACCTTAAATTAATTAATATTTATAATATACCCTTGAATAACATAATGGAAAACCAAAAAACTTAATAAATAACCAATAATTAAACCCTACTACTTCATTAATACAATACCTAAATCAATTACTTTTAAGACAAAAACATTAAAAGACTTAAAAAACCAATAATTAAACCCTACTACTTCCTTAATACAATACCTAAATCAATTACTTTTAAGATAAAAACATTAAAATAATTTAATAAAAAACTCTAAAACTTAAATAAATCAAAATATGAAACCCTATTAAAACCTAAAAGAATTAATTTTATTATATAAACTTAGATGACACCTAGGTTTTCCCCACACTTCCAATATTTAAATACCAACTCTTCCCTTCATTTTAACACAGGCTCATTGTCCTGAAGATGGATCCTGATTTGGATCTGAAATGTCGATAGTCTATTGACAAAACTGTGGATAATCCGATCAACACTGAAGAAGTCAATTATTCTAGAAGCTCCTAGAAAGTCATCAAGAAGTTTTCTTGTCAAAGTGGTTGAAACTAGAAGTTAATTATGGGTAAATTTGTTGCAACAAGAAACAAATTAAAAATAAAATTAGTTGCAACAAGAAACTAATTATGTGTAAAGTATTTGTAGCAAATAATTTATGATTTGACTAATTAAAGAAAAGTTAGTTGCAACAAGAAAGTGGATTAGCCCTAGAATATGGAGAAGGGGCAAAACAATTACAAGGTATCCCTTAACGGAAGGCACTTGGGAAGTATAAATAAGAGATCAAGAGACTCCCAATAGCACCTATTGAACATATTGAATATATATCTTATGAAAGGTTTATTGCATGGATTTTCATTAACAAATTTGAGGTAGCGCAAATCTGACGCAGTGAAGGAAGAGTGACGACAAAGTTTCATGACTACAGAGAAGAGAAAGGGTTTTGTGAAAACCCCTACTTTAGCTGACCCCCACGGGTCAGACTACTAGTGTCCGTGAGGTACCCCCGCTGGTTGTCGAGAGCTCATCATGCGAGGCCTCATGCGACGTAAGGCTTAGTCCCACAAGGAAAAACTAGATTTGAATATTGAGGTTTGTACCAAACTGTAGAAGCTGAGGAGAGTCTATAGGCATGTGTGATAGTGTTCAGGCACACCTATTCAGTGACAGAAAGTAAAGGTATGTTTATGTGCTTGTTTGAGATTGTTTGATATGATGTTGTAGACCATGCTAAAGGCATGGCTTGGAGAGTTTTGGTATACACTCTCTTGAATGCATGGTACTATTGTAGTGAATGGTTTGAGGCAGATATGTTGAGGCACATTGCTAGTGCACATGTTGGTTATATTGGTATACATTCTTTGGTATTTTGTTGAGGCATATCATGTATGATATGGCACATATTTGAGGTATATATTGGCATACTTGGCTAAATTTCTTGAGGCATGATTGGTACTTGTTTGAGACTACACAATAGTGAGGTTATGGAACATGGTTTGATGTGAGGGTTTATGGAATTTATTTTATGAATGTTGGTGATGTTGGTACATTATTGGTATATGATTGGTACTTTTTTGGTACATGACTAGAGGGATTTCTTGGTGATGTTGGGCATATGGTTTAAGATATGCACTTGGTGATCTTGGTGATTAATCTATGTGATTAGATCTAGTTAGGTTGATGTGACAGGTTGTTGTGACAGGTTGATAGTGATAGGTTGATAGTGATAGGTTGATAGTGATAGGTTGAGAGTGTAAATGTGTTGAACTTGCATAGAATAGATCTAGCTAGAAAATGACATACACAATTTGCAGAGAAAATATGAGAAAAGAGAAGAAGGAGAGAAAGAATTGAAGAATTATCATTAACCAAATGAATGAATGATACTTTACACATTATATACTTTGTATAACTCAAATATTGCATACTAGAGGAGAAGCCAATGCGCCATAGTGGTGGTCTAGATTGATCTGTACACACACCAACAATTACAAGAGTAAATTGCCACCGAGTCTAGTCTCTTAGGAAGTTACGGGAGTGAACTGCCACCTATTCTGAGTTAACTAGTCTCTCAGTCTTCAATTAATTGACTGAAACTGAGTGAAGTGAGGAGCATATCATGGAATCATGAGTAATGCACTAGTTTGGTGATAATCCCAAGGACAATGTGCATTAGCTGGTGATGATCCCAATATGGAATCTAGACTCCACTCAACTGATCAAACTAAAGTGTGAACTGAAGAGAATATTCTCCTAGAGGAATATTCTCCCTAAACTATAGGAGAATGAATAATGACTAATAAACATAGGGAAAACATTAGGAAAAAGAAATCCTAGGTGTGTGTGAAGTATCTCCAACACCCCCTCTGAACATCACTATGGTGAAAATAAAGAATGGGTCTCGAAAATGAGGCCATGTTAGGTACCCAAATACAAAAGATACACTGAAATAAATGAGGAAAGAAGAAAAATCCTGTGGGAAACACCCCCCCCCCCTCAAAGTACAATGTATGTAAAAATAAGAACTGACAGTTGCTAGGAAATTTTGTCCTTCACTCCAAGATGACTACGCAGATAATGGAAATTCTACTCAGTGAAGGTCTTGGTGAAGATGTTTGCAATATGTTCTTCTGAAGGACATAACTATAGGTTGATGATCCCATCGTGTACTAAGTCCCATATGTAGTGCATGTGGATATCGATGTGCTTCATCCACTACCTCTTAACTGGATCTCTGTAGAACTTCAGAGTGCTCTGGTTGTCACATCAGATGAGGATCGATTGGTGAAACTGAATGCCTAACTCAGTGAGAAAATGTTGTAGCCACATAGCTTGAATGGTTATTTTAACTACCCCTCTGTACTCTGCCTCAATTGAATATAGAGAAATAACATCCTACTTCTTACTCAACCAATAGATAGGCCCGGAATCAAGACTGAGTGAGTAACGAGATGTGGAGTTGCGATCAATGTTATTGTCAGCCCAGTCGGAATCAGTGAACTCGATGAGGTCCAATGTAGAGTCTGTTGCATAGTGAATCCAAAAGGTGATGGTGCCCTGTACATATCAAAGGATACACTTTGCAGCCTTCTAATGTAGCTCATGTGGCTCCTGCATGAACTTGGAGACTGCTCCAACAACATAGGAAAGGTTTGGCATGGAGTGTGTGAGATACAACAAGCTCCCCACTAGTTGTTTGTATAGTATGTTTTCCACCAATGAAGTGTCCCCACCATCCTCAAGTCTAACTCCTAATATGAAAGGAGTCGGGGAAAACTTGCAGTCTGTCATATGAAATATCTCAAGGAGATCTTGTGGATACTTTTCCCGAGACAGTTTGATGCCTGACGCATCCTGAATGATCTCGAGTCTAAGGAAGAAATGTAGTGGACCCATGTCCCTCATCAAGAACCTATCATTCATAATCCTCTTGACTGCAACAATCGATGAAGTCAAGCAACTGGTGATCAACAAATCATTGACATATAGAACTAGAAGTAGAAGTGAATTAGTCGTTCTGAGCATGTAAACATTCAGGTCTGAATTACAACAGACAAAGTTCTGTGACAATAGGTAGGAGTCCATATTGGCATACCATGCCCTCAGATCCTAATTGAGGCCATAAAGAGACTTCTCCATTCGACAGACCAAAGATGAATCCTACATAAATCCCTTGTTCTCCTCCATATATGTCTCCTCAGAGAGATCTCCATGAAGAAATGCATTCTTCATGTCCATCTGATGGATTTCCCATCCTTTGGCTTTCGCAATGGCAAGTGTCAAATGTATGGAATCCATCTTTTCTACTGGAGTGAAGGTCCCATCATAGTCAATACCGTGCACCTACTAAAAGCCTTTGGAAACTAGCCTGGCTTTGTATCTGCTAACCTATCCATCCACTATGCTCTTGGTCTTGTAGACCCATCTGCACCTGAAAATTTTCCTTCCTGCAGGAAGGGGAACCAGATCCCAAGTCTGGTTCTCGAGGAGGGAGTTTTACTCCCATTGCATGGTGGATTCACAAAAGGGATTTCAAGTAGCTTCGCCATAGGAATGTGGATCTGAAGACTGAACCAAGAAAATATTCCTAGGTTGCATCAGTTCAGTGGTAGTGAGTGCAAGAAGAGGCTCCTTGAAATCAGATCAAGTCCTCCTAATATCAGTTGGATCCCCAACAAGATCTTTTGCATCCTAAAGAGTAGTCTTGTCCCACTTGGGCCTCTGCTTTAGCTTTGCATCTGCATCTGCTTGCACTAACTATGCATTTGATTGTACTGACTCAGTATATGAATCATATGAATCCTCTAAATCAAAACTCTCATCTTAAGAAGAGTCGGCATGTGCATGCTCATCATCTCCAACAAGTGGAAAAACAAAAGTGTCTACATGCGGTTGTTGAGGTACATGCAAGACAATTTCCTCGAATTGGACACTACTCTCAATGATGAGATGGTCCAAGGAAAAATCAGTGAGTCTGTATTCCTTGTTATCGGATAAATCGGTAGGTGCGGACACTAACTGATCTCCCTACATCCACCTAGATCTAGAACAAAACACACTAGAACATGACGCTTTCCTTAAGTTTTAAATATTGAATTTACTAACTAAAGAGGGATGGGTGACATACCATTTAAATGCTGCTTCCTCTCGCCATATCCATCCTAGATCTACTCCAATGCTCATACATTTATGAACCTACAAAATAATAGAACCAACCAAAGTGATAGTAATAGCATAAACTCAATATAAACCTATGTATGTGATCAAGGAATCATACAATAAAAAACAACAAGCTTTATAGGAAAGGATCATATTACTGTATCATATTAAATGTGAAAGAGAGATTACAACCATGGCCTTGATGTTATAAGGTCCCTTCCAACTGTCCTTCATTCCCCACACACTTCCATTCTAAGAATTATGAGAGCACAGATCTGATAATATTCACGATCTATCTTGACAAAGGAAAAACTCAAAGACACTTCAACCAAGATAATAATTCCAAGCCAAATCCAACTTAGCCCTTCTCCATGAGATCTCCTCTCCTTTTAGAAGTTGAAGAGGATAAGGTGAGGAGGTTAGGATGATCCCACTAAATCATGAAAGTGAGTAAGATCCAAACCATTCGGATGCCACCTCACCATGGAAGTTTCTCCTTCTAGAAGATTCAAGAAAACGCTCGTTTTTCCCACGTGTAAGAATTCTCGCACCCTGCCTATAGAGCAGACTACGAACTCCTCACGACCTAGCTATGATGAAACCTACGAGAATCAGGAATTCTCGCACCCTAGCTATAATGCAGCCTGTGAACCTCCTTTTTTATAGGGTTTTTACAAAGGAAAATGCAACTTCTTTTCTCAGGAAAAGTTCTTCTCCCTTCTCTCTTCAGGAACTCAGGTCACTGACCCCTCTGAAGGAAACAAATAGGTTTACATCATTAATGGTCATAGATATGATGAAAATAACGTGTAACAGAGATCCCCCCAAAGTATGAAGTTAGAGCAGAGTGATCGCTGAAATACTTTGTCGAGTGTGTGTAGGGAACAAGGAACAGTCAGTTGGAAACCTTCCAACAAACAAGGAAATACAGTACAATAATATATCATCACTGAGGTAGGCATTCCCATACTCATAATAAAAATGACTCAATGCATAAATGCCAACATGCGAAGATCCATGTCATGGCCACCAAACGTACACTGTGGATCCATGCCAATATGACTCAAATATGAACATAGCCACCAAAAATACACTGTGGATCTATGTGTTAAAGACTCAAATTTGAACATAGCCACCAGACATACACTGTGTATCTATGCACCAATACAATCTGAATATACTCCAATGCAACTTGAATCTGACAGAAAAGATTCAGGGTCTTCAAATCCACCACTCTATAGTACGAATCTAACCATGCGAATACATGTGCTGGAGTTGAACATGGTAGAAACCACTTGATTACCGGTCAATGATGAGAACTGTTAACAAGTGCAAGGGAAATCACCATTAATGTCAATGACTCCCAAGGTACACTAGTACAAGCCAACGGATGTGAATTAATGAGCTGAATTCGAACACTTGGCGGAATCTCCCGATCAGGGGTCAATAATAAAACCCACTGTCGAAAACGAGGAAACCTGCCATTGAGGCATGCAAGTTCCAAGGTACCAATTAGTTTCTAAGTCTGAATCCTAGATAATGAGTTGAATTCGATAGGAAAGGACTCATCACAGGAGGGCCTTAATGTATCCCACGTCAATGAAACGAAATGAGTAAAAAGATTTGAGGTATATCAGAGTAACAAATGATTTAGGACTGACTAAGGGATGGTTGATGCAATAGAAGGCTTAAGGACTGCAGAAATGGCTGACGCAATAGAAGGCTTAAGATTGTAGATCACCAACTAGATTTTCTCATTAAGATAGATAAATTTATCATCAAATCAATACGCTTAAGGTGGATACATATGCTTTATTTTGAATTCCATTTGCATTCTCACAGAATAACAAGCTTTAGCTGACTAAGAAGCTCACACATTCTCCTGTAACAGGTGGCCCGATTTTGGTTTCATAAATATCATGGCACCACGAAAGATGGCCAAAGCAGCTAGTGAAAGTGTAAACCCGAACAAATATGTTCTGTTAGACACCTCACCGAGAGTCATCGATACTATAAAATCATGGACACAGATGTTCGACATTCGACAACACAAGCTGATAAATTTCCCAGAGGATTCAGGTGAAGAAGTGACCGAAATTCAGGTGACTAAACTCAGATATATAGCTTAGCCAGAGCTGCACAGAATAGCCGCGTGGCCAAGGCTCATGCCGTATAATGACATGATAGGCTGGGGCCTAGAGAACATTGACATTTCAACCAGGAGCATTTGCAATTCACAGAAGGTTGTTGTTGGGTCTTTTCTACCAGAGCATACACAAGTAATGTATAAATTATCCCCCATTTTTAAATATAGTTACAAATCTACATTCATATTGGAGTTTGACAAATAGGAGTGCACACAATATGAGAAAAACTACCCTGATTTAATCAAAGACCGGTGGGGGCACCCTGGTAAATTCAGAGCCGACACTCATGGCATATATGCCACAACATCGTTAGACTCCCATATGATTTATGTGGATATTATGCTATGTAGGATATTTGGGGAAAATGAATCCTCTCATTTCCCATTGGCATGGGTACCAATTATGCATGAAGTGGCCAAGGGATTCTCTTTCAACTAGGACAAATGTTATCAGACAATCTGGCTATGGAAATCACAAGGTATCAATTGGAAAAGTCCAAAGGGAAACCTGCCCCTTTTTATATGTTAGCATACATTATGGATGATATCTTATTTATGAATCCTTTCCCTCTGATGAGCTGGAGATGGACCCCAACCAGCACCGAGCCTATCCATTTCTATCACTCCAAACTATGGGAAGATAGAGCCATAGATTTCTTCTATGAAATTTTTCATTATGTGGTGGTGCCGATTCATATCGCCCTATACAGTTGCCCACCTCCTAGAATTTTAGACAGAATCATGGCCAACCTGTGCAAAATAGAAGAATGGTATATCGAGGAAAATTTTTCCTACATCAGGGTTTTTGGATGCTTGGTTCACCCCCATGCTCTCCCAATTTTTTTATCAGATAGTCTGGTATGCTGAGAAGTGGCATACCAAACCGTGACAGGGGAATAGATGCATCCAATGTGTCGAATATGGGAAAGCCAACACATCTGGAAACAAGTGAGAAAACAAGTGAATACGACTCATACAGGTCAAGGGTAGATGATAGTTGTTTCCAAGCTAAAGGATGAGGGGAAGAAACATATCTGCCAGCAGATGAAGAGACAGAGGAGAAGGCCAATGGAACTTTTCAGTTTTACATGTGTTAATATTTACTATTTTTATAATTATGAGAAGTCCAACCATTTTGAGTTGAGACCATTTTGTATAAATACATAGATTAAAGACTTATTTCAGGCTACTTCTTGTCGATTGTAATAGAGAAAACTCTCCTTACAGAGTATTAATACAAGCGTATACAAAGATTCCAAGTTTTGTTAAATCTGGGTTATATGTTTCCTTTGTTTTCCATTTCTCAACATTTCTTAATGTATTCCTTTGATAAATGTTTAATTACAATTTAGTACAACAACTATTGTAATCACAAGATCTCAATAACTTATTAAGTAAGCAACTTTTCCTCTGCATTTACTGTGAGTAAATCAAGACCCTCTTGTTGTGTATATTACTGCATTTCATACTTTATTCAAGGTTATACTATCTCGTTTCCTCTATTCCAAACAAGGTAGGATTATTCAATAATTGATGCCCTTCTTTGTTTTACAGTTTTGTATTTTCATCTCATACCATTCGATATTGCAATTTTGGCTCATATACGAAATACAACCTCTATTCTTTCAAACTGTTAATTTCATTTAAGGAACTTTTCTCATACAACTAAGGTAGAAAAATCACTTTAAAACACACTCTCTTAAAATTTCTTGATGCCTCACATTATCCTTTGAGCCTTAAGTTTAATCTTAGGACCAACATATTTTTGGCGCTATTGTCGGGGATGGAGAAACAAAGTTATTTTTCCCTAGGATAACGACAAGGTAATATTCTCTCTTTGATAGTGAACAAAGATTGATATTGAATTAAGGCTATTTTTGATCTTTCACTTGGCGACTCCACCACAAATAAACTGGCATTCATTCAAAATAATACTAGAAGAAAACCAGACGATAAGAAGACCACACCTATATCTAATCCTGAAAATTTGTTAAAACCAAAGGGATACCTCAAGTCGACTACCACATAGGCAGGTAAAAAATACCAACCCAAAGTTACCCAAGTCAATACTAAGGTCCCGGTTGAAGAATTAGCTCCTGAAGAGAATTTTAAACAAACACCCTTTGCGAAGGCCTCAACTAGCAAGCCTGAGGTTAGATGTCAAGACCCGAGGGTAATCATACCCAAAATAAAGATTGAGATTGATCCTTATAATACTCCTAATGGTCTCAACAAAATAGCCTCCTCTTCACCCGTTATCATTAATACTTTTTCTACCTTACCCTTTCCCAAAGTAAATTTATCTGTTCTATGAAGCCCCAAAGAACACATTATATACCTTGACTCATCTCTTGTCACTTCACCGATTTACACATGTTGTAAGTCTGAGGAAACCAGTCCACATTTTCCTTTCCCTCCTCTTCTAGACTATGCATCTCATTGTTTCAGGATTAATCCGTAAGTGCGGACATGAACCGATCTCCCTAGATCCACCTGGATCTAGAACAAAACAGAACATAATACTACTCTTTCCCTAGATCTAGCCTATTGAGTGAACTAAGAGATAAGGATTATGAGCATACCTTGTAAACGCTTTCCTAAGTCTCTGTTGCTCCAAGCTTCGCTCCAATGCCCTTGCTCCGTTCAGATCACAACAGAACAAACCAATCGAAGTAAAGGCAGATTAATATGTTCAATAGCTAGTCTATACATGTGATCAAGGAATCATGTAATAAAGTGACATCATCTTTATGGGAAAGAGACATATCACTGTATTGAATTAATTGAAAGTGAAACTTACAACCTGAGCCTTGATGTCGTAGTTCTCTTTTTGATGGCTCCTAGTTCTGACACACACACTTGCTCATGCATGAAGAAAATCAACCACTTGTGATGATCTTGCTGTAGTCTCTTGCTACTGTAGCATCATTCCTTCATACAGGCATTCAACAATTCTCCAATCAATCTCTTGCTAGCTTGCTTCTAACCTTTCCAATGAGCCATCTCCTCAATATATAGGAGAAGATAATTTAGTTACTTGGATAGAAAATGATCCCAAGATATCTGGAATGCCAGCACTTGAACAACCATTCATTAGCCAACTCATTCTTCTCGAAGATTCTCTTCTAGAAGGCTCGAGAACTTCATCTTTTTCCTCTTTAAAAACATGTTCGCACCCTAGCAATGATTACAGTGTATATTATCCGCACCCTAGCTTAATGGAGCCTGCGAGAATCAAGGATTCTCGCAGACAGCTATATAGGTAGCCTACGAACATCTTGAAAAATATAGTTTCTCGAAGCAGATAAGTGCAACTTTTCTCAGGAAAGTATTCTTATTGAAGATCTTGATTTTCCATCATCATGACATCATCATAACATCATCACGATGACCAAAATTGTGGATAACAGAATGCCCCCCAAAGTCTGAGAGTGGAATCAGTGACAGTCGATGGACTTTGTAAGCTGCATGTGTGTGTCAAGAACCAAAAGCACATCTAATCGGAAACCTGCAAACACCCAAGCATCGGCAAAATATCATATGTATCCCTTCTGAGGTAGGCATTCCCATACTCAGATCATAGACTGATGACATCATAAACAAAGATCATGGCCACCAATCATACACTGTGGATCCATGTAGTCATAATATAGCATAGCCACCTGAATACACTGTGGATCTATGTGACAAATTTTCAATCAAGACGACATAGCCACGAAACATACACAGTGGATCTATGTGTCAGAAATTATACATACTCCATCGCAACCTGGATCACAAAATTAATATCCAGGGTCTTTAACCTCATCGCCCAAAGTACGAATCTAACCATGTGATTACATGTGTCGAAGTCGAACATGGTAGAAACCACTTGATTACCGGTCATTGATGCAACCATTAACAAGTGCGAGGGAAATCACCATTAATGTCAATGACTCCCAAGGTACTAAAGTATAATCCATCGACTGTGAATAAAGGAGCTGATGTCGAACAATTGACAGAATCTTTCGATCAGGGGTCAATAATGTAAACCCACTGTCAAAAGCGAGGAAACTTGCCGTTGAGGCATGCAAGCTCCAAGGTACTGAATGATTTCTAAGTCTTAATCCTGGATAATGTGCTGATGTTGATGGAACAAGACTTGTCACAGAAGGGCCTTGATGTATCCCCCACCAGTGACACAAAATGAGTAACTGCATTTGAAAGTGAAACAGAGTATGTGGCAATTGGACTTTGGACATAGGGAAGGCCGACACGGAAGGAATAGACAACTGTAGATGGCCGACTCAATGTAGGTTTCAGACAGACTTCTCTTGAACATATGAATGACACGACCAATGATTTGGCAGCATTGACTCAAAGATGACACATGAAATGATCTTGTTATCAAATCGAATGAGAGACAAATGGATTTCCCAAACCGGCTTCAGATGATGAATAGGGAGTGTCATGTTCAAGAGCGACTCTTACTGCCAATTAACACAAAGATGAAACATATCCCTTTCCCAAATTTCCCCCCACCATTTCTGGCAAGTACCTCTTTATTTTACGCAAGCTTGAAGAGGATCACATATGCTTGTTAGATGTAAGCTCATCCTTCGAACGAGTCCCTCGGAGTATTTTTAACGAACCCTAGGAAGGAGTGGTTCGGTCCCATTACGGGTCTGTCAATGTTTATTTAATGAGTCCAGAGATAGTAAACTCGGGGGTTTTTCATGTTTCGAGAGTCTGAAAAATGATTAAAGAAAACTCATGTCCCATATGGGTCTTTCAATGTTTGTTTTATGAGTCCAAAGAAAGAAAACTCAAAGGTTTTTTGAGATTATAGAGTTTGGAAAAACACTCAAAAGAGAACTCTCTCAGTGCCTTTTTCGTACAATAGTCCAACGAGACCGAAAAAGGGTTAAACTATCACTCGAAGGATGCATACTTCAAGTACTTTATGGAGCGTGAAAATAGCAAGGTCACTTGGCAATCTTTTCCTATTTAGAGAGTCTGAAAAGAGCTTAAAGATAACTCCAGGGGGGTTTCTTTTTCGTGTGACCACAGTGAGCCCGGAAAAGGGATAAAACAATGCTCGATCGCGTTCTTATGTTTTTGACAAGCGCAAGAACGGATAAAAGGTGCTCGAGGTTTTATATCAAAACCATAGAAAACAATAAAAAATATACCACACCATAGAAAAAATCATCCATGACCCTTCATGTTCCGTACCTGCAAAGTATTTTACTCATTTCTTCATTAGCAATTAGGGTTAAACAATGAAAAAATATGAAAAAACCCACTTTTTTGACATAGTAAAAGTAATAAAATGAATTTATAACATATTTTACCATGCCATTTTACCATTTTACCATTTGGGTGCAAAAAATTTCCATTTTACCCTCTACCTTCACTGTCGATTTTTGGGAGCTTCGGGGCATCATTCCACGAGCCATCTAGATCAGATTGGTAAGTGCTCCATTCCTTAGCTTTTCATGGTTTAAATTCATGATTTAATTGGTTAAATTTCAAGTTTTATGCTAGTTTTTGGAACCCTATGCGCGAGAAGGATTCTTGCAGGCTGCCCATACAGGGCCTGCGAGAATGCTTCATTCTCGTAGGTGAGATTAAGGTAGAGTGCGAGAAGTTCGCACTGTGTGATATAAGCCACCTGCGAACAGCGCAGAGCCCAAATTTTTTTTAAATGTTTAGCAAATAAAACCAATTTTTCCCATGTTTTAGATTATTAACTATCTTCACATGGTTGCGATGCAGGTTTATAACTATAATTATGGTGCTTGAATGGAGAGAACGGGAACACGAGGAAGACAATACCAATGCTGAAAATCACCCTCAAACCATTGCCGCTTTAAGAGATTGCGGTCTCCTGAAGTATTTCCGAATCCCGGGCATGAGAGCCCAAGTGCGATTGCTAGAGTACTCGATCCGAATGTGGGACCCAGATCAACAAGTCTTCAACGTGGGAGCTCACACCTTGAATATAGACATCGAGGACATCTATTTCTTGATTGGGTTGTCAAGACGGGGATCCTATGTCAGTTTGACCGGCAGCCGAAGGGGTGGTTTGAAAATGAGCGAGTATTGCAGGCAGTACTGCGTGCCTAAGGCTGAATGTCAGAGAGGGAAGGTGGCCATTTGGGGAGTGACTGATATAACTCTCCATACCATACTCTTCACTATCGCTCAGATGGCAGGAAGTACTGCCCCACATATGGCTCAACAGAGCTATTTTTAGTATGCCATCGAGTGTACTGAGCCCCGGGTCTTCAACTGGGCTGATGCAGTTCTACGCAGTCTTAAAAAACAGCTGACCAAATGTAGGCATGGAGATCTAAAACAGTTCAGGTATGGATCTCTTTTGGTATCTTTCTTCTGTGAGAGGGTCCCGGTATTTAGGCTTCAGGAAGATTGGCAGTTTCCGGGTCCCAGGGACCTAAGGATGTTACGGTGGTGCCAACTCATGGCCCGACATGTGGCAGGGCCTATCGTCAGGTATGACGATCATTTCTTTGACTAGCTTTAAGGCCAGGTGCTGATGATAGAGGATTATGCATATGCTAGATTAGATTTCTGTGGTGATCCTGACCTTGCACTGCCTGAGGATGCACAATGGGGAGACCTCGGTAAGAAGTACACCAATTTTAATTTTTTAAATGTTTTTGTATTTTTGATATAGTTAAATGTTTTTTGTTTTATCGATTAATCTGAAGACTAACACCAAAATTTGTTGATAACACAGACGTTGGAGCATATAGACCTGCTGGTAGTTCTCATGTTCAGCGTCGAGGAGAGGCAGCAGTGGCAGTTCCATAGTACGTCGAGGACTATCTGACAGTGGAGCAGAATTTAGAGGGCCTTATGGCCGATGTTCCAGATATGCCCGTAGAGGACATTCCTCGACGCGATCAGCGTCACACCATGGGAGTCTCTGCATCTATGGGTCGCTTGCTCCGTAGAGTTGCTAGGAACTTAGTTTTTTATCGTGAACATCATTAGTGATGTCATTTTGTAGAAGCCATGAGCTTCCATTTTTGATATTTTGGTCTTCGGACAACCATTTTGTAAAACAAACTCTGATCGTTATATATATATACACGGCTTCTACCGGCTTACTTTACATTGTGTACATTTTATTGTGTTTGATTTATAAATTGTTCAAATGCCTATCCAATACATAATTAGCTAAAGCATCTGTCAATGTATTAAGAAATCTAGGAATGTGTTGATATTCAATGTGATCAAAGTATCATTCCAAGAGACGAATTCGCAAATATATCCTTAATAGAGTAGGGCTTCAAATAGAATATACATTACTGAGCTGTAGTACTACCAACGGCGAGTCCAGTCGGACAACCAAATAACGAATCCCAAGAGAAATAGCATCAACCAATAATTCAACCACGACGCTATACTCTGTGATATTGTTGGTTGCTCGGCCAAGACATATACCTCGTAAAGATATGAGTTCCTTTTTCGGGGCGTAGATTGCCCATGCAGCAGAAGCTAGGTTCCGAGTACTACGGCTAGCACCGTCGGCGAAGCCAATATAAGGTAGCGAATACTCCGACATCTGGCAATCAAACACAACGTCACGTAAGGGCAGAGACCAGATAACGTCAAAAGCAAAACTAAAGTAATCACACACATGTAGTATGATACATAACTTATGCATAGTACTTATTTAAGTACAACCCATTCCTGGGTTCACTCAAAGGTACACCATCATAATCCACTAGTTCATACGCTCCTTTTTCCAAAACTTTGCTGACAATATAGGGACCACGCCACATAGGTTCAAATTTCCCGGCTCCCAGGACATCTTTATCTTGTTCATACAGAAGAACAAGATTACCTTCAGAGAAAACACGAGGCTTGACATGCTTGTCATATTGTGCCTTAACGCGTTTCTTTTGGGCTTCTATTACTAAAGTGGCATCACGTCGGGTCTCATCTAATCGCATCAAATACAACAGACGTTCCTCTTCTGTAGAAGTATTGGGTAAGAGCTCTACGGCTAGATTCAAAGAAGGTATTTCGCATTCTATTGGCAGAATGGATTCCATGCCATAAACTAAACGAAAGGGTGTAAATCCCGTGGCGGATTTAACAGATGTCCGATACGCCCACAATGCTGAAAACAACATCGTGTGCCAGCTAGTTTTATGTAATCCTATCATTCGTCGAATCATAGTTATGAGAACCTTATTGATAGCTTCGACCTGGCCATTAGCTTGTGGATAATAAGGTGTTGAGCTGTCATGACGAAGGCCCAACTTCTCTGTAAGTTCTGACATCATATAATTCCTAAAATGACTACCGTGATCGGTAACGATAGCCTGCGGGACACCAAAATGAGTGATGACATGGTTGAAAAGAAATAGTGCTGTAGTCTTCCCAGTATTATCGAATGTCGGCATTGCCTCGGCCCACTTTGTGAAATAATCAACAGCTACAATAATATAGCCATGCCCCCCGGCCGAGTGAGGGTGACATGTCATAAAATCAATGCCCCATTAGGCAAAAGGACCTACAGAGACTACAGGATGAAGGGGAGCAGGATGTGACCGAATCTTCTGTTGATAAGTCTGGCAGGCATAACACTTCTGAACAACAGTAATGCAGTCATGGAACAGAGAAGGCCAAAAGTATCCTGCACATAAGATCTTCTGGGCAGTAGCATACCCAGACATATGACCGCCACATGCTCCTGAATGGCAGTCATTCAAAGCTTTCTCAGCTTCGTCAAAGGTCAAACAACGCCGAAAGACAGAGTCAATTCCTCAACGGTAAAGAGTATCACCGAGGATAATGTACTGGCGAGCCTGGTAACGTATACGACGTCGTTCATTACTGGACAAAGCATGCCGAAAAGTTTGAGTTTGGAGATATATAATGATATCTCCATACCAAATATCGTCGGTACTGATAAGGAAAAGTGATTCGTCAGGTAACGAACCAACTGCTACAATTTCTGTGGAAGAGTGGGGGAAATCACAAATTAACTCAGCAAAAACTAGCGATTTCTTCGACGTGGCACGATAGAATTCCAAGTCGAACTCCTGGAGAATGACTATCCAGTTGGAGTACTTTCCCCCCAGCAATTGATGTGTCAATATATGTTGCATGGGGTTACAATGCGAAATCAAGGTAGTTTTTCTGGCGAGAATATAATGACGAAATCGTTGGAATGCTTGAACAACAGCCAAGGCCAGTTTCTCAACATGTTGGTACTTGACTTCCGTTGATGATAGACTTCTACTCAAGTAATATATAACATGTTCATCGTGGTTGTCATCCTCTTGAACAAGGACCATGCCGATGGTATACTCGGAGGATGCCAAATAAAGAAAGTAATCCTGACTATAATCAGGTGGAAAGAGAAGAGGAGCTTTTGTAAGGGACAACTTTAGAGCTTCGAAAGTGTTGTTGGTAACTTTATCCCAAACAAACTCAGAACCTTTCTTCAAAAGATGTGTGAAACCACGAGTAATCTCGGCGTAATTCAGGACGAACCGACGAAGAAAGTTTTCTTTCCCCTGCAAACTTTGCAACTGGCGCAGTGAAGAAGGAGGAGGAAGATTGAGAATCACCTCAACCTTAATCGGATCCACCCAGATCCCCTGATGTGAAACAATGAAATCGAGAAGACGGTCAGACTCTACGCAAAAGATGCACTTATGAGGGTTTAGACGAATGCGATAGAATTTGCATTGAACGAAAATAGCTCGAAGATGAGTAGGGTGATCGACTCGGTGTAGGGAATGAGCTGGAAAATCATCCAAATAAGGTTGAACGATATGCTTTATATCGTGAAAAGCATAAGACATTGCACGTTGAAACGTGGCACCTGCATTCTTCAAACCAAACGGAAGTTTTCTGTAGGCAAAATTACCCCAAGTACAAATAAATGTAGTTTTATGTTGGTCCTCAGGAGCGATGTTAATTTGGTTGTAGCCGGAAAATCCATCCATGAGGGAAAATATTTCACTACCGACACAGTCATTGACGATCTGGTCGACAAAAGGGGTCGGAAAGTTGTCCTTAGGACAGGCTTTGTTAATATCCCGATAATCGACACAAACACGTATACTTCCACCTTTCTTATCAATCGGTACTGGGTTGGAAACCCATTCTTTCAAATCCACGGGGTAAATAAAACCGGCTTTAAGAAGTTTTTCAACTTCGAGTTTAATGGCTGCCGCTTTACGTGGATGGACAGGACAGAGGCGCTGCCGTACCGGTTTAGCTCTAGGGTACATTTTAATCTCATACACAATGATAGACGGGTCAATACTTGGCATCTCTTCGTAACTCCAGGCAAAGACATCACGAAATTCCTTGAATAACGTAGTATAAGTGACAATTTCCTCTGGAGAACACGAAGCTCCAATGTGAACATTTTCAACTATTCCAGGTTTCACTAAAATATCAATGGGAATCGTAGGAGAAATATTACTTAGGTTCCCTTCTGCAAACACATTGCGTGTAGATCCAGGAATGGTCATGGTGACAACAACGGTCGACGGAGTCGAAATCCACTGATAATTCTCTAGAGTATGTTGTTCCAGAAACAGAATGGAACGATGATGCCCATCATCCCAAGGCGTATCAGCCATGACGGACATGATGATCTCGTCAGTGGGAAAGACGACACAAAAAGGATTAGGAGACAACTCCTCTGGAGAGGATGTAGAAAATGTTGCCGATTGAATCGCATGATACGCAGACTCAACCGGACTTAACGGCATGACGTCGCCGAAATGAGCATGATCTCTAGGATCAGGGACTATCCAAGGGTCAAAAGACACCGGAAGTTCATAAGGAACGGTGGAGATCATGTTAATCGAAGCAACTGACGGGCGTAGAATTTTGGGTGGTGGTGGTATGGGAAAATTACCCATTAATGAAGAGTCTTTTAAAAGACCGACTCCAACATTCTCGTAACCCGGTGGGGTTTTAGCTATGAACGGTACGTTCCCTGTGCGAGTATCAGAATTAAAGAAGGAAAGTTGATCAACAGTAACCACTCTTCCCTGGTGAGGAAATCGTAGGACATGGAAAAGGGTTGACACAACAGCGCGCATGGAATCTACCTAGCTACGACCAAGAAGAAGGTTATAATCTAAGTGAGAATCGAAAACCTCCACTTCAACTTGGACGCTCTTACCTTCTAAAGTGACAGGCAATGAGGAAAGAACGCTGTAAGGCTTAAAACCAGAGCCATTAAAGGCTTTCAGAGTATTCTGTGATTCCGTTAACGGAGGAGAGCCAATGGCTTTCCAACAAGTAAGAGACATTACACACATAGAGGCCCCCTCATCAACAACTGTCCGACAAATGCTCTTGTCAGCGACAATAACTTGTATCTGAAAAGCAAGCTGGGGGGGAAACCTTGGAACATGCTCGTCCAAGTCAAAGACTATCAAGTTTGAATCCGTAGGGTCAATTCCACCTATAGCTTTCAACAGGGCCCTTTGTTGTGCGGGACAAGACTAGAGGACCTCAAGGGCAGACATCGCTGAAGGTGCTTGGGCTAGATCTTCCACAATACTGTAGTTTTGGGCCGCACGAGCATGAGGATTGAATGCCGACTTGTGAAAAACACCCTTAGGGGGTTGTAGGACTGTATCAAGACTCGGTCTTTCGAGATGAAGAGGACCGTTCGTAGGTGGATTTGGTGGAGAATCTTGTACCAGATCAGGAGGTAAATCGTCAACCTTCTCCTTAGAAGGAGTATAGTCTTTAGCTCTAGTTGCAATTGCAACGTCATTCTTCTTAGAATCACTGGTGCACATCAAAACATATGATGTGGTAGAAGTAGAAGGTTGGTCATGGATGACCAACGAGGCCTGTTGCTGAGACGGGAAAGGTTGAGACAAGACAGCCGATGTAGGAGGTTTTGGCGTTTCTTGCAGGAACTTAGAAACTTTGGCACGTCGAGGACAATATTTGGTATAATGATCGTCACTGCATATAAGACAAGGGTAGCGCGGTTTACGTTTATCCCGCTCTTCAATAGGATCATTTGGAGTTGGTTCGGTTGGATTATTATTTTTACCCCCCTTATTCTTGCCTCTCCCTTTCTTTGATTTATTCTTTCCGGTCGGTGTAGATTGAACAACGTTCACTTCTGAGGTTTTACCGGTGAGAGGAGCAGGAGACAGGGCATTTTGAACATTAGAAGAGGTGGGTTTAGGGGTTGTGGTTGAAATGGAATGTGAGTGGGTATGAGTAGTCCCAATCACACCATCAGCTGCATGCGAGGCAGCTGGAGTAGTTGAAGTGTTGGAAGTACCAAGATGGGGTAGGTCAGGTAAAAAATCATACAATGTTCCCATTTGCGAATAAATGAGATCAAGATACTGAGAACGACTTATAGCCTACTCCTCCATAACAACGCCACCCATGGCGATTTATTTACCAATCTCGTTCACAAAAGATTTCATGAACCACTCATCCAGTAACTGATCAGGGAGCTCAAGCTTGATGAGACGTTGTCGCCGTCTCCACTCATGAATATGATCCGAGATATGAGTGCCTTTAGATTGTTTAAAAGAAGTTAAAATCTCAGTCCCAGTATCATATCGGATCAGTAACCGGTAGTGTGTAAGAAAATCCATAGCCAGGGTGTTAAAATCAGAGAAGAAATCTCGTGGTAATTCAAGGTACCGCTTCGCAGCGGAACCAGTAAGAGTTCTCTGAAAAAGACGAAGATGAATGGAGTCATCCATCAGAGAGTTGGATGAAAACCATAAGTGAAAAGTCATGAAATGATTATTTGGGTCCTCTCCCAGCTT
>JASDQU010736698.1:76375-132921 GCA_032191745.1 Picea mariana | reverse complement strand
CAACAATTCTCCAATCAATCTCTTGCTAGCTTTCTTCTAACCTTTCCAATGAGCCATCTCCTCAATATATAGGAGAAGATAATTTAGTTACTTGGATAGAAAATGATCCCAAGATATCTGGAATGCCAACACTTGAACAACCATTCATTAGCCAACTCATTCTTCTCGAAGATTCTCTTCTAGAAGGCTTGAGAAATTCATATTTTTCCTCTTTAAAAACATGTTCACACCCTGGCAATGATTACAGTGTGAATTATCCACACCCTAGCTTAATGCAGCCTACGAGAATCAAGGATTCTCGCAGGCAGCGATATAGGTAGCCTACGAACATCTTGAAAAATATAGTTTCTGGAAGCAGACAAGTGCAACTTTTCTCAGGAAAGTATTCTTATTGAAGATCTTGAGTTTCCATCATCGTGACATCATCATAACATCATCACGATGACCAAAATTGTGGATAACACTCATGATGATCATTTTCCAGATTTCCCTTCTCCATATACCGAATAAGTTGAAAGGTCACCACTTCGGTCTCTCAAGGTTTTCAAAAACCCTCTTTTTAACTCTCGAAGTTCATCCCCTAGACTTCTGATGGTTGTTGCTGGAGGAGGTGGCGTCGAAGGTGGAGGAGGAGGTGGTCAAGGACCACCCCCACCCCCTAGAATTTTTTCCAAGGTGGTGTGTAGATACGCTCCTTTGGTCCTCCCTCCCATCCTTCATGATTTACCTGAAAATTATATGAAGAACTTACGAAAATTTACGGGAGAAGGTGATTTAACGACCACATAACACATAACCTTTTTCGATCAGTTCATGGATATCCTTAGAATTGAGCATGAGGATGTTTACTCAAGGCATTTAGTGCAAAATTTCGAAGGACAAGAATTTGGTTTCGAGGACTCCTGGTAGGATCCCTACGATCATACGATGATTTAGAAAACTCTTTTTTAAGATAGTGGGGAGAAAAGAAAGATCATATTTACTACTTGACTGAATTTGGGGCATTAAGAAAAAATAATTCTGAGTCGGTTCTTGAATTTACTCAGAGATTCAACAAACTTTATCATAAAATTCCAGCAGAAGTTAAACCCTCTCAACTTGCAGTGAAGGCAAATTTCCCAGGGGATTTTGAGCCCGACTTCGCCCTACTTTTAAGGGAAAGAAGATCGGCTACCCTCACAGGTATGCAAGAAGACGCCATAGAGATCGAATCAAACATGATGGAGTGTGGTAAACTAAAAGACAAGGTTGAGACGAGAACCAAAGAACGTAAATGCTTTAGGGAACAAGCAGGGCCCTCCTAATCTGGGAGGTTTGCGGAAGAAAAAATGGATGAAATGGCTAAGATAATCAAGGATTTGTCGAATAAAATATCTAGAATGGAACTATATCAAGCTAAACATCCAAGTCTAAGGTCATATAGGAATTGCACCTAATATTTGATAGAGAATTTATTCTCGTCATTTAACATTCACTACATTCCTAGAATGGAAAATCAGTAGGCAAACTCTTTGGCCAAAGCAACTACTACATTTGTACCACCCACTATCCTAAAGCTGAAGTATCATATAGAAATGAGACACAGACCTTCAATCCCATATAATGTGAAACACTGGCAGGTCTTTGAAGATGATGAGAAGATCAAACAAGTTCTAGAAATGGTTGATGAATTCTCTGAGACTCATATAGATCAAGAAAACCAGAATGATCCTATTTGGATCATGCAAGAAGGTGAAGATTATGAAAGGTTCCAAGATAAGATCACAAATCACTGAATTCTTGTACTTAAGAATAATCATATTCCGAGAGGTCTGATACCCTTAGAAAGATTGTTTAATCAAGATGATATACCCTTAAAATCTACCTTACGACCTCAACACAAGGAGGTTGAATACTGTGACATAGGGACTAAAGAAAATCCTAAGATAGTCAAATTATGTAAATACCTTCCATCCCAGGTGAAGAGTAAATATGTTGAATTTCTTAAACATTATAAATATGTCTTTACATGGTCCTATGATGATTTAAGAACATATGATACCTCTGTAATTGAACATAAGATCCCTTTGAAGCATGGTATCAAACCTTTTAGACAGAAACTAAGACAGATCAACCCTATCCTCTTATGAGTAATAGAAAAATAAGTCAAGAAGATCCTCAACACAAATATTATTGTTCCACTTAGATATCTTGAATGGGTAGAAAATTTGGTACCTGTCAGAAAGAAGAGTGGAGAAATAAGACTTTCTGTAGATTTCAGGAATTTAAACCGCTCATCCTTAAAAGATAATTACCCAGTGCCAAAAATGGATAATTTCCTGGAAAAGGTAGTTGGAGCCAACATAATGTTGATGATTGACGACTTCTCAAGTTATAACCAAATTGCTGTCCACGAAGATGATAAATAAAAAAACTGCATTCACTACTCCGTGGGGAACTTTCATGTATGATAAAATGTCGTTTGGTTTGATGAATGCCGGGGGAACTTTCCAAAGATAGATGGATATATATTTCATCGGTGAGAAAGAGTTTTTTTTTTTTATTTACTTAGATGATCTAACAGTCTTCTCGAATTCTGATGCAGAACATCTGGTTCATCTCAAACAAACCTTTGAAAAATGTAAAAAATTTGGTTTGTCTCTGAACCCTAAAAAGTCTCATTTTTCTATGCAATAAGGCAAACTTTTAGGTCATATAGTTTCAAAATATGGAATCAAGATTGATCCCAAGTGAATCAAGGCTATTGACACAATAAACATTCCTAGAAATAAAAAAGAAATCCAGTCTTTTTTAGGTAAAATAATTTATTTGAGAAGGTTTATCCCTAACTTTGCTGAAATTTTCAAATTAATCACAAATATGTCGAAGAAAGATAGTGAAATCAAGTGGAATTCCTGTTGTATCCTTTTCATCACTTGAATGAGAAAAATAGGGACACTTGCAAGTCCATTTGGGTCCGCTGAACAGGACAACAGTCAGTGCAAGAGTTAGCAACATCAAGAACAAGAAACAAATAAACAACTAAGCTAACACCAATGAAAGAAACTAAACTAAAGTGCATAGATTGTATTAGTGGGAAAAAACCAAAGAGAAAGGGAGACTTAAGGGTCCCCTCTTCCTCCAAGGGAGGGCTCCTGAACCCCCAATGAGAGAGATC
Source organism: Picea mariana (assembly GCA_032191745.1). Lineage (NCBI taxonomy): Eukaryota > Viridiplantae > Streptophyta > Pinopsida > Pinales > Pinaceae > Picea > Picea mariana. The sequence continues at coordinate 129,764 of JASDQU010736698.1, read as the reverse complement.
TTCTTACAAATAGAAAACTAAAAGGAAATGGTGAAGAAATCCAAAGCTCATTCACTCAAGAGGTGATGTGAATGGCCCAATGAAATGGTGCTTGTATGCTCCAATGAGGAAAGAGGTTCCTTGTAGGATAATAGAGGTAGCATAACAATACAAATAGATTCTTGAAAATATAGTGCACCCATGGCCTCTTTTTATAGAAAATCTTTGAGGCATTATCCAACTGGTCTTTAGTGTGAACAAGGGGCCCTTTAGGTATTTGACTAGCCCCCCACTCGGATCCAGAACAGATTTGGGGATCAAATCGACTTGATAGATTGTTGGTTTAAATTCTTTCTTTTACTGTTTGAGTTATTGACCCAAGGTTCATGTCTTTCGGGTTTCCAATAAAGCCTCTAAAACTATCGACCCTCCTGGTAGACCATAAGGCAACACAGTACACAGAGTGCACTACGTAGTCTTACCTGAGATAGCTTTAAATGGGTGGCTATGAGACTTAGGTTTTTACAGCCTAGGATTGAGTATGAGATAGGGGGTTATTAATATGATCCATCTACTATGAATCATGGTTGCAATCTACTAGTAATCATGGGTGTGCATCTACCCTTCACTATTTATTTCCCGAACAACACAATCATATTCCATAACAGCGTATTAACTCATTCATTAAGAATAACAATTAACTACTGAAAGAAAATAAAGATATACATTCATTCATCAATTACATAGATATTACCGTGGTTCACCCCCTCCTGGGCTACGTCCACAAAGATTTGTCTCTTGGCTCGTTTATTATGGCAGTTTTGAATCTCCAGCGCTGCACACTTACAATTCCCTCTGATGGGTAAGATCTATATGAGACGAACTAGATCGCACCAAGATCCATAGCCTACGATCTAATCCTTAGATCTTTCTCCTCTCCTCTGTTCTAGCTCAACAACTTACAAAATTGGTCCATAACCATATTACATAATGCATCAACTCGTATCTAGCTACGATAGATCATTACCAAAGTTTAACTAATAGAAAAGTGAATCAACCTCTATATGATACCTATGTATATCTATTTATATATATCAGGATCTTCAACCATTTACAATGTATTACCAAAACCCTAACCCTACCGTCATTAGGTCTTCCTCCCCTGCACGTGTGTTTTTCTTCCTCTAGCTGTCATTTTTCTTGTGCACACTTTCTTGCATGCGCACGTGTTGTGTTACCTTCCAGATGTTACTTATGTTTCTTCATGCTTTCTTTCCCACGATCATCCTTCTTTCCACTTCATCCTGGTGCCATTAGGCCCCCAACACTGACATGTGGCTCATCCTGAGTTACCTGTTGACGGGCGAAAATGAAAGCTCGCCAACTGGGAGAGTGGATCCGGTCCGGGGTTGTCTAAATAACCCAAGCCATTTGGGATAACCCACCCTAACGGGTTTAGCGGCTCCGTTAGCCGATCTAAGTCCTAGAAAAACAAAAGAAAACTACTCTAAATAAACAAATCTAAATAAAAATGATAATTAAAACAAACCAATAAATAAATCAGAACTACTAATATATACAATTTACTATCTAATACTATAATAACTCTACGAAATTAAACATTCAACTATCAACAAAATTAAATCTTAATCACAAATGTACAACATTTACAAATTACAGATTTAAATGAAAACCTGCAAAAATCATTTGTAGTCTGTCCTAAGACAGCGAAACCATTGTTTTTTGATTTTTTTATAATTTTATGAAAAAGAAATAGAATAAAAACTATCTAAGCTAAACAATCAAAACAATAATTCTAACTATGAATCTAAACTAATATATTTATCTAAACTACTTATATTATACTAACTAATTAACTATTAAATGACAAATAAAAAACCGACCTGAAGTAATGCTTCAAGTTTGTCTTATGTATGATGGTCGATTCAGCTGTTTGGTGGGAGGAAACCCGCACCAGATTCTCCACGAGCTTCTCATAAACGGAAAGCTACTGTGCTCTTGAAATATAAATAACAGGACAAACAAGACATAAAAATTTACAGCAATCTTATAATATACAAATCGTCGCAGCTAGATAAATCTGTGTGCAAAGACTGGCACAAAGTGATTCATTTAACGAAAAAAGTAAACCTGTAATTCATTAAACTGAAGCAAACTAATTGCTGTATTTTTAAATAAGAGAGATCAGATATGGACAACATATAAATTAAATCACATGGACATGCAATGAATTACGATAGCTAAAGTAGTCGATAATAAATTGCAAACTGATATGGAGAAAACTTGAAACAAAAGTTTGATATATTGAAAGTGAAAGCTGTTACAAGACATCAACTTTCATCTCAGTCTGAATCATAAATCCATAATCTAGTTCTCCCACAATGATGATGATGGGTTTATTACAAAAAATGACAAGTATTTAAAGACCTCCCACAGGGTAAAACATTCCTGTGGGAATTATCAAAACAGTTTACAAAAATCTGAGGATAATATCCCAAATCTCTATTTCTGACTCAAGCTAACAACCTAAAACAAAACCATATCCAAAGTATCTCCTAAACTGCCATAGCATGCCCATTTGATCATTGTAATTCGTATGCACCTGAAAGAAGACAAAAATAGACAAGTTTAAAAGATATTTTATTGATATAATTGACAAAAATCTAGTTTTTAAGACTAGCTATAGAATCTTGCGATTCTGTAGTTGGTCTAAATTGAACAAAGAATCGTTTCAAAACCAATTCAAATCTTAAAGAATATATTCAAACTATTGAACAATATTTGATTGCTAATTAGAAACCAAAAGAATCATTCAAATCGACACTTGTATGCAAATTGAAACAAAGTAAAACGTGGTCAACCGAATGATAACAGAGATGCATGCACTCTGTTCAATTTGTTATCACCAATTTGGGGTAAACAAAATCACATTAGATAATTTGATAGCAATGAAATTATTTTCACGAATCAATTCCAATCGACACAAATAGTTGCTTCAGCCATCAACAAAATCATTGTCGAATCCAAACAAAATCAACAGGATCGTTTTTCAAATTAATAGAACTATATTAAACATATACAAACGATCATACCAATTGTGGCACACAACAATCATTTGTAAATCAAATCAAATAGGGATGAATCGAAACGATTTGGGGTCGATACAATCGTTATGAATCAAAACAGCTCCACAATTTTAGTAAATAGATCTTTTGCATAGGTCGAATGTAACCAGAATCCAAACGAGAATATTAATTCAATAAAAAATAGAGTCGTTCCTGGAAAATTGAAGTCAACAGGGTTGTTTTGAGTTTATTAGGAACAAATGAAACTAATCGAAATTAAACCAAATCGACTATCCTAAATCAGACGAGCATAATTGATTCAAAAACAAACCAAACCGAATCTAAAAACCAATCAATTGCCTATACTAAGTTGGGCATGACAAAATCGCATAACCAAATTGTAAATACATTTGAGTTTAGTAAAATGAATCTACTATATAGGATCCACAACAAAATCGTCTAAACTATAACAAAATCATTTCGAATCAAAACGAACAGAGCTAATTTGGAAGCAAAACCGAATATGTTACAATAATTCAAGCAATCTGATAAAGCAAAAATCATATTGAAATTCATACCTGGACAATAAGAAACGGCTTCGATTATGATAATTTGGAATTGACGAAGGCTGTTGCCGATTCAAAATTCCTGAAGACAATCGAACCAGTGGTTTTTTGTTTCTTGTCATTAGATTGAAGCCTATTTCTTTCTCTTGTCAGCACTGTAACTTGGTCCTCTAATGATTTGATCTTTGACTGCAACAAGGGAACGTCGGTGTAATAACGATCTAGCCACACATTGCATTGGATACATGATGTTTGCTCGGGCTTAGACATCACAGGCGAGGGTTTGTTTAAATCACCAGGGGTTTCATTATGTAGCTTGATTCCTGGGTAGTTAGGATTGTTCTTTAAGCACGGGGGGTAAATTAGAGACATAGTCATAGGGTTGCTCGGAGCATAGGCCATGGGTATAGGGGTACTCTTCTGCTAGGAAATGATCGATATCGGATTCTGAGTCCTCGCTCAGAACTATGGGATTTTGGTTGACGTTTGGCTTAGGTTTATTCCGGGCAAGTCTCGATATCAATCAAGCATTTTTCTTACCCTTGCTGTCAACAGTAGGATTACCTTTGACTTTCTTACTCCCAGGCTTCTTGACAACCTGAGTCTTGTCTGTTATGATGTTAGGTAGGTCAATGTCAGGGAAAACCAAGGGTTTGGCAGGGGGTAGAAGAATATGAAATGGCACAGGTGGCCCGACCATAGTCTCACTAACCACATCCTTGTCGATTTGGACAGACTCTGGATTAGCAAAGCCATTTCTGGATAGAAAGGCTTGCCAATTATCGCCATGAAGGTTTAAATGGTGGATGACGATGAGTCTAATCAAACCATGATGAAACAAGATGCTATCAACCTTCTCGCGTTTGAACCTCTTAGACATCTTGTAAAGACTACGCAAGAAGTAATGCATCATGTTCAAAGGATAGCCCATGAAATTCATCAATAACCAGAGGTGATACAGAAAAAACCAAGCCATACCGACCTTCACAGGTCACAAATTGTTTCACAATTACCAAAATATCGTGCTACCTGGGTTTGAGGGTGGAAATAAGAATACCTTTATCACAGGAGACAACCTTCCTTGATACGAATAGTAATGGCCACGACACCTCATCAACTTTGGAGTTTTTAAACCACCGTTGGCCCATGGCTACTAGTCCTGTAGTAGAGCTTATGAATTCTTCATTGAGTTCAAGTTGTATGTCACCTACTTTAGCCCTGCACCCATCAAAGGTGAGGGTGAATTGTTGGGCAACCGCAAGGTTGAAACCCTTGAACCTCTGTATAAACAGGAGCCAACCACTATCTTCTAAATCATTTCAAGCATTATCGAATAGTAACAAAGCCTGGTTACCATTTGGCTCTATGCGTACCACCGGTGCCATAGACAGGAGCACACGGTGAGCAAGGTGAATGGGCCAGGGTTTGAACACAGCATACATAGGGGCAGAACGCTCACAGGGTTACCCAAAAACTAGCAAAGGTGAACCGAGATAGGGGGAAAACATTAATGACAGAACATGCGAAGGTGGTGGAGCTAGTTCAGTCCATGCACAACAGTCATAGCCCATAGTACAACCACCGGTGCAAATAACTATTCAACCCAATATTGCATAGGTTAAAAACTATGCCACTCAATCAACCAATGAAATCTATGGTAAATCGACCAAACATTTGTGCAAGAAATAATATTAGCATAGTTTTAAAACCAAAGCAATAATTTGAAATCACACCAAGGGTTTGATCATATGAAAATATGCATTGTATGCAATGATTTATACCGAGGGTCTAACCATAACACCAATGTGTTTTCATGAAACCAATGTGTCAAGGGAATCAATTAAAAACTATATAAATCAAATCACCAATGCATCACAAACTCGATCAAAAGAATATCATCACAATCTTGTAAAACAAAGTCATATTAACAAATAAAAATGCCAAATGAATAAGGATCTTGGAGTCTTGTCAATTGTATAACGATAAGTAAATTGGAAATGCAATGAGCATATAGATGAGAATGATCACAACAATCCAGTGATGATTTTAATGTGACTTCGAAAACCAAGTTTTCACGCTTGCAGTCGTGAAAACGAGAACCAAGGTAAGTGTGCGAACGCACGAAATAATAGTGTCGTTTTATTCGAGAATTGCGACGAAAATCAAGGTTTGCAAAACACTGGTGTAGGCAGCTTATAAGGACAGTATAAGAATGCAGATCGGTTGCCAACATCAGCTAATCCTTCTAAGCTTCTTCGATCTCCTTGGTGATCATCTGGAACTTTTTCTTGAGCTCTGTTGCTTTTGTCAGTGCCTATGTGGTCTTCTCCTTGATGGTGTCTACTACCTGAACTGCCACTTCGCCGCTCAAAAATCCTGCACATTCGGTCTAGGTCTGTGCTATCTGCATTTTATCTCCTTCTGCATGTGCAAGTATTTTTGCTACCCGTTCCTGTAGTGGCTCTATTTGAGCCTGACACTCCTATTTTTGTGTTTGCGCAGTGATAAGTTCTGCCTCCATATTCTTCAAATCCTACGTCCCTTTGACTCGTTATGGGATTGGTATGGTCTTCTACCTCTGTTTGAGTTCTTGGATCATTGTATTGATCCTTTCCTCTTCTTGGTCCCAATGTTGGACCTATGAATCCTCCCCCAACCTTGTCCAAAGTTGCGTTGCTTTATCAAGAAATTCAGCTGATGTGCTAACCTATTGTTCCATCTCTTGTAGCTGCATTGTTGCTTCCTGCTTCCTTTGCTCCTTCACTACCAGTGGAGTGGTTGGTGTGAGATGTTTGTGGAGATTCTCGATCTCCTTTTGATATTGATCAATTTCCTACACAATCTGGTCAATCTTTCTTACTACCAGGAGTTCATTCCCTTGCACGGTGCTTGGGAGTTTCTCAAAAACTCCTCCCACTCTTCATTCCAGTTCATTCCTACGTTATTTTTCCTCCTGAGTTTTGAGCCTGGCCTGCTCATAGAATTTTTCCAATGCCTCACGCTTCTTTGTTGCTTGCTGTAGATCGACTAAGTTATTATTTTCATGAGACTGTACCTCATGGTTGACGCTAACCTGCAATTTGTGTAGTTCCTTTGATGGCATCCATGTCAAGACCAATTAGATGTGGTCCAAATCCTTTAGGGGTGTCTGCCCCATGATTTCATCCATGCACAACATGCTAGGTTTGATTTAAATCATTGTGTTTGCATGTGGCATGGAGTGGACCGCGTCCCATTCTTCTTTGGCCTATCGATGGCTTTGTGCCTATGTTGCTTCTTGATGTCTGTGCTTCCCCAAATTTCTTAAGGAATTGTCCCATTTCTGGCATCTCTTTTTGCAGTTTATCCCTATGATATGTTGCATGATCAAAATCTTCTGCTAAGCAATCCTAGACCATTCTAGCGATCATTTCCCCATCGTCCTCCGTGATCATATAGTCTGGCGATGCTCGTTGTGCCTTTGATTTCTTGCACTTGCCTCCTTTCTGCATGACTGGTCTCTTATTTCCTCCTAGTTCCTATGTTATGGGGTTTGGGGTGGTCTCTTGTGCTCCCTTAACTTGTTTCGGTTGTTCGTTGGTCGGCTGTGTAGTCTCTTTCTTCCCCTTCTAGGTCCTTGTCTACTTGGTCCCTTCATCTGCCTGACTCGGCTTTCCTTGGCCCGTTCATGGTTTCTTGGGCACTTGGATTTCTGGAGGTTGTGTTTCCACTTGTTTTGCCTCTCCTTATGTTTTTGTTTCCGATACTTCTCGAGTAATGGTTGGGATCCTCCATTAATCAGGCCATTCACTGATGACCATGTCGATATCACCTTMTGTGATGTAGTAGCATATATGTAGCCACTGTTTATCTGTATCTTGCCTTGGTTGTATCCACATTGTCTATCTTGTGGCCTAGAAATTGATGATGTTCACATATCGTGTGATAGCCTCTGGTGTTATTCTCCATGATCGACTRATAACTTCCTGTATATCCCATAGATATGCTTGGAATATGATTCTGTTATCCCTTTCTTCCTGGCCTGCGGCCTAGATCTCAGTAAGAGGTATCTTACTCCCACTGGCTGTGGTCTGGTACAAAGGACCACATACCTTGGTTCTCACCATCCCATGAAGGATATTAGGGTAATAAACCATGAGTAATGAAATTCTGTGCCTAGATTTTTCACATCCTTGCAGTCCTCTTGAAACAAGTTCAATATATATGGTGCCTAGCTCATGGAGGTGCCTTCTGTGCACTGAGCGATAAATGCAATGACTCCTGCTGGTACTTCCTTTTTGTGGAATTTCCTGAGCAATTTGAAATATAAGATCTTTGCACCCAGTTGTGTAGCTGTGTTGTTGAGTTGTTTGATTATGATGCCCCTCGTTCCTCTAGCAGTGCCATATTTCTTCTTCATTTCGTCTTCCAATGCTTTCTCCTTGGATTTGTCGTCTAGAATCAATGCGAGATCCATACCCTAGGTTGGTAACCCTGTGATTTGTGTGATAATATCAATAGTTATGGGGACAGGTTTGTCCAGCCATATGTCCCCTCCATGTGTTACTACTAACAACTGCTTGATGCATGTTGTCGCGTAGTGGCCTCTGCCAAAATGTGGTACCTTCAACAAACCTAAGATTCTTGTTATGACCAGCCCAGCTGCCCATTGGTGTGGTTGTCTAATCATTTATCCAAGTTGGTTTACGGCTATGGTCTGCATGAAGACCCTCTGTGCAAGTTCTAGGAACTTGGTTTCATCTAATACTTCATGGTCGGAATACTTGAGCTTCCCGACATGACCCAATAGCTCTGGTTCTACCTGTACTCTAGCTGGTATGTGTGGTAGAATAATTTCTGCTGCAGGTTTCTTACAGGGTGATCTCGGTATCTAAACTCTATCTTCCTATTGTGGTGGTTGGTTCAAAGTTCCAACAAATTTCAATTTTTCCCTCATCAGCCATTCTAGCAAAGCCGAGTCATTCACAACGGTCCCCTCTGCTGGTTGACCTAAGATGGTCGTTTGTGATTCGTCTGGTTGCGCTGGTGCTTTGAGATTTTGTGTCATTCCGTTAACCTCCAGGGATGCTTCAGTGATTTTTGGCTGCACTTCCTATTGGGTTTCCACTTCCTCGTTTTGAGGCACTTGTGCAGCTACTGGCGTATCCAATTTCACGGCCTCTGCTTGTGGTTTCTAAATTTCTTCTAGTATCAGTGGATAGTTCACTGATGTCCTCTCTAGGGATGGGATTTCGTTGATGTCGATGATCTCAGACTGCTGCTGCTCATTCTTATCCAAGGGTCCCCATGACTTATTTTGAACCCTAGTTGGTCTGGCTGTCTGACTTGCTTCTGCTATCTTCGGTGGTGCCATAATAGTGACTGTCGACCGTTTGCTAGGTTTGAATAACTTCTGGGAGTTCTGTGGTCTCGTTCTTGTCATTCTAGCTACTATTATTCTCTCTCTATTTTCCTTTTGTGAATAGACCAGTCACTCCCGTGCTCACTCCTGTGCTCGTGTGTTGTATGGGCTAGTCACAAAGCTTGTTGAGGACATTTCCTCCATTATGTGCTTAATGCATCATACTGTGGGTTCAATGCATCTGTGATGTTTTCGTACTTGCCATTACGTTTTCTTTGTCATCTCCTATTGGCATTTTTAATGTGATGTCCCATCGATCCTTGTCGTGATTTAATTCTGATTAGTGTTGTCCTATCATATTGCTTTTGTGGGATTTCCATTTCCCACTTATTTTGCCTCTATATGTAACCGTTGTTCATTCCCTTGCCGAATTCATGTTTCAAATGTCCGGTGGCCTTTCTATCTCTGGTGTGCTACGCAGTTTTTAGTCTCGTTTCCTTTTTGTTCTCTTTTTCATTTTTTTTTAACTACATGATGGGTGGTCGACTATCTTTGTACAACTTCAGTTGGATCCCATTGATCATTCCTCTACAATCTGCACCTGCTAAATCTCTTAACTGTACATCTCCTCCGTCTGTGACATATTTGACCTCGTATGGTCCTAACCAATGCATTTTGAGCTTCCCCGGGTGTTGAAATGTCTTGTTGTCATAGAGAAACACTAGATATCCTTCCTTAAACGTTTTCTTCTTGATGTGTCAGTCGTGACAAGCTTTGTCTCTTACTTTCTGCACTTGTTGATGGAATCCTGCCAGGATTCGGTCTTCCTCCATTGACACTATCTGATTCAGTCTTTCCTGTACTACACCTCATTCTGTCATCTATGTGATAGATGCTACGCGTAAGAAGGGAAGATTTTGGGGGCTAAATTTCGCTCATGGTCTAATTTTCCATCGTTTTCTAGAAAATATATTCTCTATTCTAAAAATGATTCGCCCAAATTCTTTAATATAAAATTATTTTACCTTACAAATCGCCAAAACTTTATATAAACTATATAAAATCCTTATAAATTTGAATATTTTTACAAAAATATCGCCAAACATTTTATAGTTGACATATGAAGGATTAGTAAGATTCGCCAAGGTTTCTACATTTTAAAATAAATTTCCGTCCTTAAAATCATCCCTGTGCGTAAGTTGGGTACTAAAAATTCTAATGGCCCTACTGCTTCTTGGCCATAGACTAGCTTGAATGGTGTGTGCCCTGTCAAATTTTTGCACGTGGTCCTATACGCCCATAATACTGTTGGTCCTTTGAGGTCTCAGTCGTCTCTATTGACGTTACAGATCTTTGTCAATGCGTTTTCTAGAATTTTGTTGAAGGCTTCTACTGTGCCATTTGCCTGTGGGTGATACAGTGTGCTATTCTGGTGATGAACTTCAAATTCTTTCGTCAACGCACGGATGGTGTTGTTTATGAAATGTGTGCCTTAGTCACTCATCAAGACTCTTGGGCACCCAAATCTAGTGATGACTTGTTCAAACAAGAAGTGTGCAGCTGTCTCTACACTGCAATATTTTATTGGTGCATCTTTTGCGCATCTTGTTAGGTATTCTGTCACAGTGATAATGTATCTTTACCCTGTTATTTTGGTTGGTGGGTTAATTGGTCCGACAAAGTTGATTGCCCATTTATCAAATGCCTGTAATGTTACTTGTGGTCTTAGTGGCATCTCGTCCCTTCTTTTGGGTTTGCCTACCCTTTGATAGACATCGCATCTCTAACAGTACTCTTTCGAGTCCCTGTGACTCATTGGCCACCATAGTCTTGCGCAGAGTACCTTCTGCACGGTAGCTTTTCCTGCATAATTCCCTCCTATGATTCCCTCGTGGGCTTATGATAAAATTCTCGATCGTTCATTCTCTAATACATACCTTCACAAGATGTTGTCTACGCCCATATTGTATAGGTGTCATGCGATCAATTGATAGTCGACTGCGTGGAATAACAGGTTCTTCTTTTCCACGGTGGTATATTCTTGCGGCACAGTACCTGTGCTTAAGTACTGAATGATCTCTATGAAGTAGTCATCAACAATCTGTACTGAGAATAACTATGCATCCGGAAAGGTGTCTTATAAATTCATAGGTTCTTCTCCATTTGTGACCCTGGATAGGTGGTGAGGTCCTGCATTCAGTTTCCCTAGTTTAACTATTACTTCAAAATCAAATTCTTGAAATAGCAGTAACCATTGATAGATTCTCCCCCCCAACACTAGCTTTTTGACTAGGTATTTCAGGGCTGATTGATCTGTAAACATCCCTAAGTGTTTTCCCAATAGATAATGTCTGAAATTCTGTAGAGCATAGACCATAGCTAGGCCTTCTCTTTCTGTCGTGTTATAATTATGTTCCGAGTCGGATAGTTTTATACTTGCGAAATCTATTGGATGATCCAAGTCTCATGATCCTCGCTGCGCTAAGATAGCTCCCCGTGCTATTGTTGATGCATCTACATGCACATGCAATGTCTTTTCCTAGTCTGGAAATACTAATATTAATGCGGTAACCATACTTTCCTTCAGGGTATCCAAACCATGTTGACACTCGTCATTCCATAGATACTTTGTATCCTTCCTTAACAGTTTTTCCATTAGGGCTGTGATCTGCGCATATGCTTTGATGAACTTCTTGTAGTATCTTGTGTGCCCTAAGGTTTCTCTTAGCTGTCAAACTTTTTTTGGTGCTGGTAAGTTAACAATGACGATGATCTTGGATAGATCCACTAACAAGCCTTGTTTGCATACTATATGACCCAATAGTATTCCAAATGGTTTTTCAAGTATGCATTTCTTGATGTTCAGTGATATCTAGCATTGTCTACATCTCTCTAACATTAGTCATTGTACTTCCACATGGTTTTTCAGCAGACTGTAAACTGTCCAGTCATCCAGGTATACTTCAAGAAACCGATGGATGAATTCCTTAAATGTCATGATGACTACTCTGGAGAATATTGTGGGTGGATTCTTCAGTCCAAACAACATGACTGTGTACTAATAAGATCCCCATTCTATCACAAACATGGTCTTGTGTTTTTCCTCCTGTGCTATCTTAATCTAATGGTAGGCTGAGAATCCGTCTGTGAATGAGTAAGCTTAATGTCCCCCCACATTCTCTAACACTTCATCTATGAACTATGTAGGGAGTGGGTCGTGTAGGCATGCATCATTCAACTTCCTCAAGTCGATGCATATCCTAATCTCTCTTCTTTGTTTCTTGTCCTGTACTACCACCATGCTTATCCATTCTGATTCCTCAACTGGTTCGATGATGTCAGCTTCGAGCATCTGGTCGATCTCATCTTTAAATTTTTGTTTATATATGGGGTTCAGTATATAAGGTCACTGTCTAATAGGTCTCGCTTTAGATCTGAGTGGTATCTTCATCTCTCCTATTTCTCCTGCTATACCCTTCATCTCTGTAAATGTTGTGGGAAAAAGGTTGCTATATTCACGCAACAATTTTGTGATGCTTTCGACCATTTTCTCATCCCAGTAGTCTCCAATGTTGGTCATTTTGGATTGTTCAGCTGTACCGATGTTAACTTTCTTTACCTTGATTGGTGCATCAATGAATTCAGATTCGATGGGTGGTCCTTCCACATCTCTTTCACCTTTGACTTCTTCGATATGAATGTCGCGTGGATCATCCTCATCTAGTACTTCCTCCTGTACATGATAACATGACAATATCTCCTTGAATGTCTGTTTATTCCACTATTTCTCTTTTGTGATAAATTCTATTTCTGGTTCTTCGATGAATATTACTCCTCTGATTCATTTGAGAGATGCATCTATGCTGGGGTTCTCATGCTCTAATGAGAAAGTTGTTTTTTTTGGATTACCAAGAGGGGGGGTGAATCAGTAATAGCATAATTATAATCCTTTTTCTCCAAATAATCCAAGTGTTATATCAATGTAGAATTATTATCCAATAATGAGCAATAAGAAATGAACAATCACACACATACACAGTACACCCGTGTTTTACATTGAAACCCAAATCGGGAGAAAACCACATAATTCTTTATCTTATATGTCTTTAAGAATTACATTCATTGGAAGCACCAACTTCCTTTGTTTTCCAACGACAACTGGAAGGAGGCTCCAACCACCTAGTTTCTCAGGTAACAACCTGAGGGAATCTCCAATTCCCCAATTCTCTGGCTACAACCAGAAGGAGGCTACAACCCCCTATGTTCTCCAGCTACAACTGAAAGGTGGATACAACCACCTGTCCTTTCCCCATCCAACCATCCTAAAGTAAAAGTAGAATGATGGAACCACTGTCACACTATCACTGTGAGATATACCACTGTAAACATGTATCAATAAATCTGAACCATTCATCAACCTGTACCTCAACCTGTAATCAAACTGTACCATAAACAAGTACATCAACCATGCACCAATATGTACCATAAATAAGTGCATCAACCATGCACCAAGTATGTACCAATCATGTGTCAAGTACTCATCAACTATAACTCATCAACTACTTGTCTCAAGCATGTACCCAACTTGTACCTCAACCAAAATCCGTCATCAATTTCGTCATCCAAATATGATTTGTAACTCTATAATATACCTGGTGTATATGATCACATACCTTCAAACCTTCCTTAACTTTAACAATAAGAGACTATCATTTTCATCAAACGTTTCTTTAGTCTCACAAGACTAGTTTTGGATTAGTCAACAACCCTAACTTGAAATAATCATAACTTTGTACCTATAATGAATACAGATCTGAAACAGATACACAATGTTCCTTTAGTGTGTTTTATGTAATTCCTCCAGTTTTCACTACTTGGAACGTATCAGAAAAGGAGTTATGGAAAAAATGGCACACCTTGTTGAATTCTGGCTTATTCTAGAGAGCGACCTTGTAGAGCGTGCCCGACATGGAATATTTGTTGAATTTATCTGAACCTATTACATAGAATACTAAATAATTTACTCTAACCAACACATTTCTTATTACATAATTTGGATCTGTTATGAAGAAGTGATGAAGTTTTTACCCGAAACACCTATTTTTGACTAGTTTTAAGACTAGCCACAAACCCTATTTTCCACGGAGTGTAACTCCAAAAATACAATGACCCACAAGCTGAAATTTTTACCATAGATACTTGGATATGTTTCCTCAATGTCATAAAAATTTCACAGTTTGAATCATTCTATAAATAAATTTATTGTGAAAATGGTGAGATGACCTGAACAAAACATACCTTAGAAAGCATCATCAAAAGAATTTTTCCTTCCTTGAATTCCAGCCTTCTTTTCTTAGGTCACTTTGCCCACTTTGCCCACTTTCCTTATTTTAGGGTTAACCCACTTCTAATTTCTCCATTAAATTTATTATTGAATTAATTTATTTTTTATTCAATTTGAATTATATTACACTCATCACTTCACTTTATTGTTTACCTTTTAAAATCTCTTAAACCACTTTGACTACTTTGACCTTTTGGGGCTTCTAGATGACATATGAGGGTCCTCCAACTTCGTAAGGCCGTAACTTGCAAACTGTGAGGAGTTATGTGACATTCCACATACCACCAGAAATGGAATGACATGTACTATCTATATAGAATAGTATTACTTGAAAATATATCAAAACTCATACTGTTATCCATCAAACAAACTTGGGTCCATTACCCAAACCTGGGTTCTCCAACTTCTCATGGACATAAATCTCTAACCGTGAGGATTTATGTGACGTTCCACATACCATTGAAAATGGAATGACAAGAACTATCCATATAGGATAGTTTCACTAAAAAATTCACTGGTGTTCATATCATTATTCCACAAATAAGCATGGGTTCTCTAACCATACTTCTAGGATAACTCAATCCACAAAGCATCTTCCCGTGAGGGATTTCACAATAAGGGGACCACTTTGGATTTCATCCATTTCTACTTATTATCAACCATGACAAGATAATAACGAGTCATCTTTACATCAAAAAATCTTGGTTCCATTACCCAACCTTTATGCTACGGGGCTTTCTTCAAGGGTTGACATCAATTACAACCACCTTTATCAATAATCTACCCCTTTGGCATTGATGGAAACACTCTGATGCAATATTGAAATCATATCACTCATGCTCCCCCTAAAACCATGCCTCTGTCCTCTACATCTAATAAATCCCTCCCCCTTTGTCATCAATGGAAAAAGTATCTTTCCATCTGGGCTTGCTCCCCCCGACTGAACTGTCCTCTTATGGTGCTTCCTCATGTAAATCTAAGACATATAAGATAAGAATTCAAAAGGCATTCATTTTTTAGTAGAAATAACTCCAAGTCTCTGGCGAAGATATTGAAAGGATTCTTGTGGAAGTGGTTTTGTGAAGATGTCTGCCACTTGTTCTTTTGTGCCCACATACTCAACTCTGATGTTGTTTTCTGCAACATGATCCTGTAGAAAGTGATACTTTATTCGAATGTTCTTTGTCTTGGAGTGCATCACCGAGTTCTTTGAGATACTGATGGCAATTGTATTATCACAATAGATTGGAATGGTCTCATCATACTAAACCTGTATATCTGTCAGAGTTTGTTTCATCCAAAGAACCCATGTACAACATGATGTTGCTACAATATACTCTACCTCGGCTATAGATAAAGATACCGATGATTGTTTCTTTCTTATCCATGATACTAAATACTCACCCAAGTAGAACACTGCTCCACTAGTGCTTCATTGGTGATCAATACAACCTGCCCAATCTGCATCTGTGTAGGCAATAAGTGATCGATCCTTTCCTTTTGGATACCATAATCCAAAATCTTTTGTTCCTTTGAGATATCTGAAAATCCTCTTCACTGCTAACACATGTGACTCCTTTGGTGCTGTTTGAAATCATGCCACTTGTCCAACTACTTGCATTACATCCAGTCTGGATGTTGTCACATATAGTAGGCTACCAATCATTGACCTGCATTTCCTCTGATCTGTAGACCTCGAATCATCATCTTTGATCAACTTGCAACTGGTTTGCATGGGAATGATAATTGGTTTGCAATCTTCCATTATGAACCTCTTTATCATTTCTCTGATATAATTGGTTTGAGAAATACATATTCCTTGGTTGCTTTGACGTATCTGAAGTCCTAAAAATAAGGATAGTTCTCCAAGTAACGACATTTCAAATTCATTTTGCATATCTTTTGCAAATTTCTGGCTTAACCTGTCATTATCACTGCCAAAAATAATATCATCAACATAAACTTCAATTAATAAAATATTACCTTCACTTACCTTGATGTAGAGGTTGTTGTCTACACTTCCTTTTCTAAACCCTTCCTATTGCAGATACTTATCCAGTCTAGAGTACCATGCTCTAGGAGCCTATTTTAGATCATACAAGGACTTCTTTAATTTACACACATAATCTGCATTCTCTGACAACTGAAATCCTTTTGGTTGTTCAATGTAGACTTCTTCTTCAAGTTCTCCATTCAGAAAAGATGATTTTACGTTCATCTGATATACTTTAACATTTTTGGAGCATGCATAGGCAAAAAGCAACTGGATTTCTTCCATTCTGGCAACTGGGGAAAATGTCTCTTCAAAGTCGATTCCTTCAATATGTGCATATCCTTTACATATCAATCTAGCTTTGTTCCTTGTAACTTGTCCATATTCATTTAATTTATTCATGAAAACCCATTTTGTGCCGATCAAATTCTTATTCTTTGGTCTTGGAATCAATTCCCAAGTGTCATTTTTCTTTATTTAATCCAATTCTTCATTCATGGCCTTATTACAAAATTCATCCTTGTTGGCTTCTTCAAAACAGTTTGGTTCAATTGTAGATAAGAGTTCTAGGTGTGTTTGTTCTGGTGAATGGATTTTTTTCTAGTCTCAACTCCTACATCTTTGTTTCCAATAATCTGATCTAAAGGATGATTCTTCTGTACTCATTTTCTAGGTGTCTTTGGAGATACTTGTTGAACTTTCTCTTCTATTTCTGTCAGATTCTCTTCATCTTCCTCTTCTACTTCATCTTCTGCTTCTTTTTCTTTGAAACGTTGTTCCATTGATTCATTTTCTTCTTCCTTTGATTCTGGTCTGCCTGTTTCATCAATTGTTACATTGATTCTTTCCATAACTTTGTTCAATCTTAGATTGTAACAGTTGTATTCTTTCCTTGTACTTGAGTAACCAACAAGTACTCCTTTGTCCACATGAGAGTCAAACTTTCCCATTCTTCCATCTTCTCTTTTGATGTAGCATTTGATTCCAAAAAATATGAAGTGCTTCACATTTGTTGGCCTTCCTTTCCATAGCTTGTAGGGAGTTTTATCGGTGTTGTTTCTGAGAATTACTCTATTTTGAATGTGAAATGTTGTATGCAATACCTATGTCAAAAATATATCTGTCAATTTGGAATCCATTAACATTTTTCGAGCCATTTCCTGTATTGTCCTATTCTTTCTTTCAACAAGTCCATTCTGTTGAAGTGTCCTAGCAACGAAGAATTGTCTTTTTATTCCATGACTGTTGCAATAGTCCATAAATTACTTTGAAGTGAAATCTCCTCCATTATCAGATCTCAAGCATTTGATTCTTGAATTCGTCTCATTTTCAACCATTTCCTTGTAGATCTTGAAGTTTTCAAAAGCTTATGACTTGTTCTTGAGAAAGAAAAATGCAGTCATTCTTGTATAATCATCAACTAATAACATAAAGTATCTCTCACATTTTAAGACCTTTGTTGCAGTTGGTCCAACTAGATCAGTATGCACAATTTCTAGTGGTCTTGTTGTTGAATATTCCTTTGATTTGAACCTGGTCTTTATTTGCTTTCCTTGTTAACAATGCTTGCATAAAGTGTTGGCTGGCTTCGTGATCTGGGGAATTTCTCTGACTGCTTCTCTTTTGCTGACTTTGACATGGTTATCAAAATGTATGTGACCCATTATTCTATGCCATAGCCAACTTTCATCTTCCTTTCCTAGACAACACTTTTTATTTCCAATTTCACTTAACACATATATGTTGTTCGGAGTTCTTGCAGCTGTACTGACCAATTTCCCTGAACCTTCTCTTATTATCTCACACTTTTGTGAATCGAAAGTAACTTTATGACCTTGGTCACACATTTGACTCACACTTAGAAGATTATGTTTCATATATTCTACTAGTAGAAAATTTTGTGCCTTTTTATTCTTGTTCCCAATTCAGGCTGTGCCTTCTCCAATGATTTTGGCTGAATTATCATTTTCGAAGGAGACTGATCCATTTCTTTCCTTTCACAATGTAATAAATTTGTCTCTATCATCTGTCATGTGTTTTGAACACCCACTTTCAACATACCAACCATTTTTCTTCTGCTTAGCTTGTAGAGAGACTGTGCATTCTTCATTGCTATACTGATCTTGATTTCTTATCCATGTCATTTTCTGAGGTTCTTGTCTGTGACTGTTGTTATTCTATTGAGGTTCTTTAGGAGGGACTGTCATTTTGCAATTTTTGGCCACGTGTCCAAAATTGTTACATTTGTAACATTCCACTTCAGTGCTCAAATATTCAATCCTGTTGTAAATTCTTCTTTGTGTTTCACGAGTTCTTCTTGAGTAACCCCTTTGTGTATGACTCTCAAAGCTGTTATTGTTCCTGTTGTTAGCTCTGCAATTCACAACTTTATGTCCAAAATTATTACATGCATAACATAAACCAAAAAATATAGTGTTATACCTAGGAGTTGAAGATTTTCTGAAAGAAGGTGCTTTTATGAATCCTTCTTCTTCTTGAGGCCTATCTGTCTATTGTTGATTCTGAAATATGAATCTTCTCAGTGGAGGAGTGTCCCTGTAATCTTCCTTATACATCTTCCTATCCCCTTTGATTGTTTCTACATAGGTTTTTGGATTTTTTTCTTGCTCTGTTGTTTTGGAGCTTGATCCCTTTTCTGTATGATTGTATCCAAGTCCAGACTTGTCAAGATGATATTTTTGATTGCTGATAATGTCATCCAGAACTTCTGAGCTATTCTGCATATTTTTCTTTTGAATATCCTTTCTTAGTGTGACAATCTCTTCTTCCAAGTTTCCAATGATCTTGTCCTTTTCTTCTAGTTGTTCTTTGAGTGCTTCTTCAATTCTTTTATCTTCTTCTAGTTGAAACTTCAATCTTGTGATCATTTGTTCTAGTTCTTGAGTGTCCTTTTTCTTGTCTAGGTCTGCTTGTAGTTTCTTGTTTATCTTGTTTTCTCTTCTGATAACTTCTATGGAACACATTAATTCTTCTCGATAATCAACTTTTGCCTCTTCAATTTCATCTTCGACTTCTTCATATCCTTCTTCAGCTTCTTCATATTCTTCTTCGGAGTCTTCTTTGTCAAAATCTTTTACTGCCATGAATAGAACTCTTCCTGTTTCATTGTCACTGATTTCATCTTCATCTGATGATGAGATGTCTTCTTTGATGCATAAGCTTTTCTTGAAATATTTATTTGTAGTTCTTTTGCCTTTATATGTGTGTTTTCCTTTTGAGTAACCTTCATCACTTCTCTTTTTCTTATGAGGACATTTGTTAGCAAAATGACCAATACCATCACAATTAAAACAAATTAAAGGAAGCTTAAATCTATACGTACCATTGGTTCCCTTGTTTAGTCTTTTGACGAAGTTGTCCACTTCTTCATCATATTCCGAGACGTCGTTGTTGTTGCTATATTCTTCTTGTTCCTTTTCCTTTTTCTTTGATCTTTGGATGCTTTTAAGGATACTTATTTTACATCTAGATTTTCCTGTTCAGTTCTCATTTCATATGCTGTGAAGATTCCATGCATTTCATCCATGCTTATTGAGTTCAGATCCGATCTTTATTCTAGTGCTGATATCTTAGGGTTGAATCTCATAGGAAGAGATCTTAGTACCTTTTGAACAATTACAGATTCTTCGATTTCTTCTCCCAATCCTATGATTGCATTCATTGTTTTGTCAACTCTTAAGAAGTAGGCTGCAATATTCTCATCTTCCCTCATTTTTAGTTGTTCGAACTGACCTCTGTAAGTTTGAATTTTTACTTCTTTGACTTTTGTATCTCCTTCATAAATATTTCGAAGCTTGTCCCAAATCTGTTTGGCAGATTTACAATGTGCAACTTTGGTGAATACTGTTTCACTAAGACCATTCAAAAGTGCATTTGTAGCTTTGGAAGTGAATTTGTAGCTTTGGAATTATTCTTACCAAGTTTCATTTCTTTTTAATTTGTTGGTGGAACTGTTGGTACTGTGTATCCATCTACAATTGATTGCTAAATTTCAAACCCCCGTGCTTGCATATATGTATTCATCCTTATGCTCCAAAAAACATACTTTTGTCCATCAAAGTGTGGTATTCTGTTTTTATATGAGTTGGTACTCTCCATGATCTACCTTTCAGTGGTTAAATTGATTTCTGAAGGAACCTGCTCTGATACCAATTGTTGGATTACTGAGAGGGGGGGTGAATCAGGAATAGCGTAATTATAACCCTTTTTCTCATAATAATCCAAGTGTTATATCAATGTAGAATTATTATCCAATAATGAGCAATAATAAATGAACAATCACACACATACACAGTACACCCATGTTTTTCGTGGAAACCCAAATTAGGAAAAAAACCACATAATGCTTTATCTTATATGTTTTGAAGAATTACATTCATTGGAAGCACCAACTTCCTTTGTTTTCCAGCTACAACTGGAAGGAGGATCCAACCCCCTATTTTATCAGGCTACAACCTGAGGGAAGCTCCAACTCCCCAATTCTCTGGCTACAACCAGACGGAGGCTACAACCCCCTATGTTCTCTTGCTACAACTGAAAGGTGGCTACAACCACTTGTCCTTGCCCTATCCAACCGCCCTGAATTAAAAGTAGAATGATGGAACCACTATCACACTATCACTGCAAGATATAACACTGTAAACATGTACCAATAAACCTAAACCATGCATCAACCTGTACCTCAACCTATAATGAACCTGTACCATAAACAAGTGCATCAAGCATGCACCAACCTGTACCAAACAATCTGTAATCAACCTGTACCATAAACAAGTGCAAGAAACCATGTACCAAGTATGTACCAATCATGTGTCAGTAATCATCAACTATGACTCATCAATATGTACCAACATCATCAACTATACACCTCAAGTATGTGCCAACTCGTCAACTACTTGTCTCAAGCATGTACCCAACTTGTACCTCAACCAAAATCCCTCATCAATTTCATCATCCAAATATGATTTGTAACTCTATAATAGAACTGGTGTATATGATCACATACCTTCAAACCTTCCTTAACTTTAACAATAAGAGACTAGAATTTTCATCAAACGTTTCTTTAGTCTCAGAAGACTAGTTTTGGATTAGTCAACAACCCTAACTTGAAATAATCATAACTTTGTACCTGTAATGAATAAATATCTGAAACTGATATACAATGTTCTTCAGTGTTTTTTATGCAATTCCTCTAGGTGTCACTACTTGGAACCTCCCAGAAAAGGAGTTATCGAAACAATGGCACACCTTGCTAAATTTTGGCTTATTCTAGAGAGCGACCTTGTAGAGCATCCCCCGCACAAAATATTTTTTGAATTTATATGAAACCATTAAAAACAATACTAGATACTTTACTCTAACCAACACATTTGGTTTTACTTAATTTGGATATGTTATGAATAAGTTATGATTTTTTTACCCGAAACATCTTTTTTGACTAGTTTCAGGACTAGCGACAAACCCTATTTTCAACAGAGTGTAACTCCAAAAATAAAACGAATCACAATATGAATTGTTTATCACAGATACTTGGATATGTTTACTCAATGGAATAGAAATTTCATGGTCTAAATCATTCTAGAAAAAAAATTATTGCGAAAATGGTGAGATGACCTGAAAAAACATACCTTAGAAAGCATCATCAAAAGAATTTATCTTTCTTCGAATTTCGGCCTTCTTTTCTTAACTTTCCTCAGAAATTCGGCTTATATATCCTTTGGTTACCTCAGAAACCTATATGTATTCAATATTCTCAAGTGTGTCTTAAATGAGAGAGCCTTGCCTCTTATTTATACTCTCCAAGTCGCTTCCTTAAAAACATTTTCTAGGTCACTTTGCCCACTTTCCTTATTTTAGGGTTAACCCACTTCTAATTTCTCCATTAAATTTTTATTGAATTAATTTATTTTGTATTCACTTTGAATTATATTAAACCCATCACTTCACTTTATTATTTACCTTTTAAAATCTCTTAAACCACATTGACTACTTTGACCTTTTGGGGCTTCTGGATGACATAGGAGGGTCCTCCAACTTCGTAAGGCCATAACTCTCAAACCGTGAGGAGTTATGTGACATTCCATATACCACCAGAAATGGAATGACATGTAATATCCATAGTATTACCTGAAAATATATAAAAACTCATACTTTTATCCATCAAGCAAACTTGGGTCCATTACCCAAACCTGGGTTCCCCAACTTCTCATGGCCATAACTCTCTAACCGTGAGGAGTTATGTGACGTTCCACATGCCACCAGAAATGGAATGACAAGAAATGTCCATATAGGATAGGTTCACTGAAAAATTTGTTGGTGTTCATCTCATTATTCCACAAATAAGCATGGGTTCTCTAACCATACTTCTAGGATAAATCAATCCGCAAAGCATCTTCCCATGAGGGATTTCACCATAAGGGGACCACTTTGGAGTTCATCCATTTCTACTTATTATCAACCATGATAAGAAAATAGTGAGTCATATTTACATCAAACAATCATGGGTCCATTACCCAACCTTTGTGCTACGGGGATTTCTTCAAGGGTTGACATCAATGACAACCAACCTTAATCAACAATTGTGAAGTTCTGTTGCAATGTCCTCCATGTTGTAGTTCCTTTGCACAATTCCTAGTTTATGTACTAGTTCACCGGTATGCCCTCTAAAGTATGTATGAAGTGATGAGGCCATTCCTCTAGTTGTGTCATTTTCCACAGCGTTTTTCACTTTGCCAAGTGTTCCGCTGGTGCCTCTTGTCCTTCATATTTCTGTTGTTTGTTGTATTCCTGTTCTGTGCCGAACCTTATGCGCAGTAGTTGCTTACATTGATACCAGTCTGTAATGGTCTCTTTATGTGCATCCCACCATCTTCCGGGTGTGGCCTTGAGTGCTAATTCAAGTGCTAACAGTCTCTCGTTTTCTAATACTTCGTCTTCATATTGTGTCAAGAATGTTTCCAAATCATTTACTCTGTGGAAACTAGGTGATTCTCTAATTTCTGTGCCTACCCATCTTACTGTGCGATCTATTCTTTCACATGTTCACGTGGATACTTCGTGTAGTCTCTACTACTAGTTTTCTAACCCAGTGTCTGATTCTGTTGCGTATGAAGTAATGCTCTGCCAACTAAGTACCCCATCTGTAGTTGGGTTTACGCAATCCTCATCGCACGCAGTTGTTCTATACACCTAGCCGATATCCTCTAAGTCCAGAAAAGTGGGTTCTACGAACCTCTCCCCTTCTGATGCATCTAGTGGTGCTATGACCCTGTATTCTCTGGATTCAATTGTCATTTTCCTTGTTTTCAAATTGATTATGGTATGGTTGTAAAATGCCCAATCCAGACCAAACAGTTTCGGGTAAGTTGTTGTGTCGTGCACTATTTCAATGACTTCAAAGTCTGCTTTAGTGCACACTCCATCAAGATCTAATGTCACTCTTTTTAGTCTACCTATTGGTAAGAATCTATGTTGGTTTGATAGTTTTAATTGGACATTTGAGTATCCTAGTGTTGGCTCTCCCATACATTGCCAGGTCTTCTTGGGTAGCACATTCACTTCGGATCCTAGGTCTAGTATAATGTCTCTGATGTTGAAATCTCCAATGTTAGCATTTAGTCTAAATTCCCTACATGTTCTTCTAGTGTGTAGGTGATTGACAATTTTTGGTTCTAGTTTTTCTTCCATCTCACTGCTACATTTTTCTAGTATGTTTTGCAATATTTTCATAGATGAAGGATCACTTAATATTTTCATGCATGATTGCAAAAATCCATTGATTGTACTTACTTGTCCCTTGGGCTGCATTCCATTAGTATGATCCAATGATGGAGGCATCTCATATTCTGGGGCTTCCTTGAATGGTTGTGCAGTTGAAGTTAACGCTATGTCCCCCTTCTGAAACTCTTGTCAGGCTTCCTTAAAAGTCTCCATTTCTTTTGGCACGTCGAAATTCTTTCTTGGTTCACTGTTCTTATTTACCCATTGGTTCTGTGTTGGTTCTTGTCGAACTACGTCACTTCCTTTTTTTCTTCCTCCACGAGTTTCAATATTGAGTCTTCTTCTGTCATCCCTAGCTTTGGTTGAAATCCATTGTACATTCTGGTTGTTCTGGTTCCTCTTTTCCTGAATCTTTACTAGTAGTGTCAGACACTCCTATGTATCGTGGTCCGATGCGTGACAATACATACAAGTTGCTGGTGGAAGTGGACATTCCCATGCATAATGTATCGATTGTTGACAATTGTGACATGTGACTGGTCCTCTACCACATCTGAAATCTCCTTTGGCCATCCTCCTCCTTGATAGCCTGCTTGATCACCTCTTGTCACGTTATACTGTGGTGCCTGATTATACTGCATGGTATTGTACTAGGGTTGTGCTAGGTTATACTACAACTGCACATTGTTGTATGGTTTCTGCACAGTATTGTACTGTTTCTGCACAGTATTGTATGGATTTGGGGTTTTATTGAACTATGGAACTGCTTTCCTAGTCATCATTTTGGCATGTACCCTGTATGCATATGATGTTATTTCTTGCATCAGCTCCATAGTTCTACAATCTTTTTTGTCATGGCCTACTGACTTACAAAAGGTGCAGTATGAATTCTTCGAAACTATCTGGTATTTCTACATCATCGTGTAATGATAAGGGTCATGACATAGTTTATTTCATATTTCGCATCATAATCCTCCCCGTGGTAGCGGATTTGGCATACTTGTTTCCATATACTGCACAAATGTTGGGCATTCATTCTTGTGGTGTCCTTCCGTCTTGCATGCAGTGCACCAAATGACTTGTCGTTTGTCCTTGTTCTTATTCTGGTTCAGCCGAAATGTTAGATTCTTCAAATCCTTCTTCAATTCCTTAATGGATGGGTTCGTCTATTAGTACTAATTCTCTTCCAGTTGTAAGGCTTCCTGCAGAGTCTCTGCCTAGGTTTGAAATTTATGTTGTCGTTAGGGATATTTTAAGTGTGGGAGTAGTCAGTTGACAAACAAGTGCCGATGTTGTATCTCAGTCATAAGGTATTTTAGTTTTCCCTTTAGTCGCTTGAACCTCTGGTCAATCTCCCATATAGAATCTCTTGGTTTCTTCCTTATTTCGATCATCTCATTCATGTACTGATCCTCTGAGCTCAGCTTCTAGAACTCATTAATCAATAGCTTCTTAATGTCTTCTAGTGTCCTCGTCATCCTAGGGGCATTGTTTGTGTCTAGACTCATTTACCAGTATAGTGTGTGGTCTCTTAGCGTAATCGCTAGCTGTGTGAGTTTGGTATCTTCATCAGTGATCTGTTTTGCCTCCCAGATCTTTGCACAACTGAACAAATGCTTCTTAGGGTCTTTTGCTACTCCTTGAAATTATGGTAATCGGATAGTGGGATCATGTCCTTCCATTGTAAATACTAAACTACTTCCTCCTCCATGTGGTGTAGATACTTGACTAGTGCTGCCTAAACTGGCTCCTCCAGTTGCTGCTCCTAGTGTAGATGTACTTCCTGTTGTCGGATTTCCTCCGAACTTCGATTGTCTAAATGATGGCGTTCTCTTTGGTGTATTAGTCACACATGGGTTTACGGGTTCCACACTGACATTAATATGGATAGGATGACTGCCTTCTCCTCTTGTTCTTGGGCCTCTCATCTTTGTCTCATACATTGGGCATAGGATTTCCTCAATCTTCTCCACAGCCCAGAGATCCTCTACCTCTTCCTCATCACTCGCCAAGCCTCGCGTCGCGGCTATGGCTATCTTCTTAGTATTCATCTTATATTGGTAGGGTACTCCACTACGCGTCATTCCCGATGACGCCAAGATCCACTTGAGCTGGTCATCATCCATGATGATCGGGTCCAAGGGTTCCTCCTCCTTCTTATCTTTATCCTCTATCAGTGTTTCCCCCCTTCCCCCATGCATACAGGGAAGTTCAGTTGTATGACTCCATTGTCATTACGCCTTTGTTATATAACAATATATTATTAGAAATATACAGGGATTGAATGTACCTTCCTCAAGGTCCATGTAGAGATGCTTGCTCTGCTGCGTTGTATGACTTTGTTGTGTCAACTGAAAATTCGGTGATGAAACCTGCCACAATATTGTCAAGCCAAAAGTCTACTGCGTGGGTGAATTTGTTGTTCACCTTCTGTAACTGCTCAATCTATACCTGAGTCCAATCTAGCTGTCAAATATAGTTAGTCACGTGGTTATCCTTCAACCTTAGTGTTAGTGATATTTCTTGTCCTGGGCACAAGAGTATTTGGGTCTGCAAGATGCATGAGAAAGCGCCTGAAAGCAGCAGGGGAAAATCTCATTTTAAGGCCTCCGAGCACGTAAAAGGGGGAAGTTATGTTGTCGATGGCCCATATTCATTCATCAGGGAAGATCAATGGTCATCGGGATATTAGGACTAACAAGTTAACCAATGTATAGTGTCAGAGAAAGTGCCTATTTTTCAAGGCTAAATCTGGGTCGTCCAATCTAGCAACACATACTGCGAGATCTAGTCGGCATATCGGCACTCGAGAGTTCGAAGGGTGAAATTCCCTCATCCTCTCACATCTCAAAACCCTAAACCCCAGAGTGCCGAAAGCACCCAAAGTCGGGCCCGCCATATCGCGAAGCAGCCTCAGCTGTTTATCCACAGGAGACACCTGGAGCGCGATTAGGCTCCTCGCCTTTTCGCCCATTGCAGTTTCAAAATCCAAGGAACAGCTCGACATATTCCCGATGCGCGAGGTGCTGGGAGTGTCCGGGACCGGGGCCCATAGTATCGTCGGGAGAACCCAGAGCCGTCAGATCTAGAGAGACGCATGGCGCCAACTCAAGCCATCTCGGCGTTTCGCTCATCGCGATTTTAAGAAGCATGGATCAGCTCCTTCTTGTTCGCGAACGCCGAAAGCATTTTGGGAATAGACATAGAGTCATGGCCCATGGTCATTTGGGAAAGAAAGGAGATATGCAAAAAGGGACCAAGGGCATTGAGCCTGGTCGCCGAAAGGATGATCGTGATCTCCATGCGCCATCTAATCCAACCTTGACCCTGGTTTTCGCCTGGAGTTAATAAAGACGAGAAAAGGTGGTTGAAACCTCTCCTCAGGCATTAAGTGCAGAGTATGGATAATCTGGCAAGCGGTCTGCTTGAGAGGGTCCTGTGTACCCATTTTTCTAAGGAAGCCATGCCGAGTCCTCGACCCACCGGAGGAGGTCTGCACATGGAAGCTCGGCACTTAATGGCTCAGCGACTCCCCCTACAGGAGCCATGCACAGTTAAGGTGGCGTCTGACAAAGAATACCCACCCGATTTTGGCTGAAAAGACACCAAGCCTTGAGTTCTGGGCGCACCTTTGTTGGGCGATTTTCTCTTAGTATATGAACTTAGTCTTTGTATTTTGTAAAGTATCGATGGTTGAGCGAGGCTCCCGGTTGTAAAGCTTTAATGAAGCACTGTTATTTCTGGTTATCTATGGACTCTTGAGACTTCTTTCCTTATGAATGTCAGTTTCTTTCACGTCTTTGTTCAACTGTGTTAGAGAAGCTCAGAATTGGAGAATCTAGTCGAGTTGTAACTGTTATAGGATGATGTAGAATTTGATCATTGTGACAGTCACATTGTCTCTAATCGGTCGTTGTGATTTTCCCTAACGCTGAAACAACTTGGAATTGGAGAATCCAGTCAAGTTCCCCTTTCAGTTTCTCGAAGCCTTGAACCAGAGGATCTCACCTTCAGAGTTTTTTTTCTACAAATTACTAAAATCCTGTTGCCCGGAGTAGTTTGTTCACTCTTCTTATCAAGTCTTCCACCTGTTCACCTTTTAATCAACTCGCTGACTAAAGTTAGATCAAGACCTCCTTTGTTTCTTACATGCCGGACCCAGTCTCTGAGTTAGAGTGACATCTCCCGAGTCTCTATCCATTTGATCACCCATTAAAAACTATCCTGACATAAAACTAATGGGCGTCGGGCTCTGCTCCTACAAGAAATCCAGGAGTGACTTCCATTGCCAACATTTTTGGCGCCATTTCTGGGGATGAAGTTGAAAATTTTCCCCGGGATTGAATGACATTGATCCTCTGACTTCGAAGGTGCATCGGGTATCAAAGCCTTGGAAGATTTCTACTGTGCACCTGGCGACTCCATTGTGATGACTCCGCTGGGGAGAACCTGCTCTATTAATTGTGGCTTTCAGAGGTAGACACACACGGTCTCATCCACAACTGCCTCTAGCTACACCTGAAACTAATCCAGAGGTGGTTCTCAGAAAAGGAAGGGCCTCCGAAGAAGAAGCTCCCACCGCAGAACCAGGTAATCTGCCATCTCCTTCTATAGGAACTCCATTCTCTCCTCCTTAGTTTCTTATTAGACCTCCTTCAGGGGTTTCTCGTTTCTTGAATTTTGGGAGTGTTCCTGCTGAGTTTTCCCCTCCTGATCTGGGATTGGAGGGAGAAATCCTTGTCACTCCCCTCTCCTCTGAAGCTGTACCTTGGCATAGACCCAGGGCCATAGAATATTTCCCCACTCCTGCACAAAGAGGAACACCTGCTGACTTGAGCTCGCTGGCTTTCTCCTTAAATCCCCTCTTGTTTCCCACTCCACTTCGGGACTCATTCCCAGTAGCCCCTTCGTGAACTCCTCCTCCGAGTTATCCTCCACACAATATCCCTATGGCAGGAGAAAATCCCCCTATGACCAGAATGGAGGCCATTATAGACGCTAGATATGCTCCCCTCGTGCTACTGCATCCTCTCAACGCCCTCCCAGTAGATGGTTACCTCAAACAACTTCCCAGGTTTACAGGTGAGGGGGACATAACTGCAGAAGAGCACCTAGAAGCCTTTTACAGTTTCACAGATGATAATAACATCATGCATGCAGGCATATGGATGAGGATTTTTGTCCATAGTCTCCAAGGAGAGGCTAGAAAATGGTTTAAGGCTCTGCCTCCTGGATCTATTGATGGGATCGAAGCTTTAGATAATTCCTTTTTAAGACAGTGGGGAGATAAAAAAGACTTCATGTATTACATGACAGAGTTTGGGTCTTTGAAGAGAAAAGAAGGAGAGTCTGTCTTCGATTTATCCAAGAGATTTAATAAAATGTACAACAAAATCCCTGCTGAGATAAAACCCTCTGAAGCCTCTGCAAAGATCACTTATTCTTGCACCTTTGATCCCGATTTCTGCCTCTTGTTGAGGGAAAGAAGAGCCACTACTTTGGCTCAGATGCAGGATGCATCCGTGGAAGTAGAGTCTAATATATTGGTTGTTGACCGACTCAGTAATGTTGCTAGTAGAAACATATCCAGGAAAAGGCCTGAAGCTTCCTCATCCTATTCCTCTCCCCTGCCCCTTCAGACAGATGAGACAACTAGGGTACTCAAGTCACTTTCTGCTAGAATGGAAAGGTGGGAGTTAGAAGGGAAGCCCATGTACAGAAATCCCTAGAATGTCGATGGTATAGGTTTCAGGAGATCTAATAACCATGGACCACGTGCCTTCCCAAGGGAACAAAGAGACAAAGACAGAGAAAATCAAAGGATTCAAACCCCTCTCCAAAATAACCTGGTTACTCATGAAGGAGGGGAGGAGATAGACGATTTCGACCCCAAAATTCATTGTGTTGAAGAAGCTCCTCATTTTCCCCATTTGACTTAGTTTGCATATGAAAAATCCCTAATGAACATCCAAATCCATGAGTTAGGTAAGGGAGAAAGGGTCGGTCATACCCCTAATAGATACAATCTCAGGTCAAGAAGGAAAGAAGGAGACTTTGACAGCCAAGATCAACCCCTCATAGCAGATAGGCCTACTAAGTCTGCGACAACCACTACTAAAGAAAAGAAAACTTAGAGTGCTTCGCCAGCAACCAAGGAGCCTGTCACTGAGGTAAGGGAAGCTCCTAAGCTGTTTTCCTCCTTTAATTTTGAGCATGAAATTCAAAATATCAGAATTCCCATTCCCCTCTCAGAGCTAGTTAAAAATGAGGACTTCAAAAGGTCCCTTTCCAAGTTGCTACAATCCAAGTCCCCCCCAACCTCCCTCTGACTCAGTGAACCTTCAAGATGAGAAACCAGTTGTCATCTTAGGTCCCATGGTAGAAGACAGAGATGATTCATCCCCTCCCTTCTACACCTCCCTGAATAGACATGATAAAGTGATACATAACTGCCTCATGGACTCAGGGGCTTCCCATAACCTTATGCCGAAAATAGTAATGGAAGAGTTGGGACTGGAAGTGACAAAATCTTACCATGATTTGTATTCTTTCGATTCAAGGAGAGTGCAGTGTCTAGGAGTCATCAAAGACCTGGTGGTTTCATTGTTTCATCTGCCCATGAAAAGTGTGGTCATGGATATTGTGGTAGTTGATGTTCCCCCCAATTTTTGCATGTTGTTGTCAAGGTCTTGGATTAAAAGACTTGGAGGAACATTACATATGGATCTCACATATGCCACCATTCTGGTCTTTAGAGGAGAACACAGGAGGTTGTACAGAGAAGCTCAGCTAGCCTATATTGTCAGGGATGAAGAAAACCCCACTAACCACCCCATCTTTGCACTAGACACCGACTTAGGGTCTAGTTTGTTACAGATCACTAGAACTCTCAAGGTCCCTTTACAGATAAGAAAGCAGCCCATTCTTAATCAATAGATACCTCCTCCAACCACCTCTATTTGGAAGATGTTCTTTGACAGAGCTTCCTCCAGTATAGGCTCAGGTGCTGGAGTGATTTTTATATCGCCTTATCAAGAGACCATATCCCTGTCATACAAGCTAGAATTTGAAACTACCAACAATGTGGCGGAATATGAAGCTCTTGTTCTTGGTATGAGGGCTACAAAACAATTGGGAATTAAAGAGGTGACAGTGTTCGGAGATGCAGAATTAATAATCCAATAAGTCAGGAATGTTTATCGGGCCAAGCATCCTCATCTTAGGAGTTACAGAAACGAGGTATGGGACCTGATTGATAACTTCTTCTCAGCTTTCAACATTACTTTTATCCCAAGGGAAGAAAATACCTCGGCCGACTCCTTAGCTGTCTCAGCTAGTTTGTTCAGGGTCCCTCTGCCGCTGAAGATCCATGGTGAGGTCGAAATAAGATACAAACCATCCATCCCGGACAATGTAAAGCATTGGGAGGTGTTCGAGGATGATCTTGAAATAAAAAAAAATCTTCAGTCCCTTGATGAGTTTTCGACATTGCACATTGATCAGGATCCTGATCCCAAAGGTGACCCTCCCTCTGAGAGATTCTTAAATAAAATTGCTAATCACCAGATTATTCAGCTGCCTAGTAATCACATTCCGAGAGGACTGGTCCCCTTGGAAAGACTGTTCGATGGGAACGATATGGCCGTAAAGAGTAAGGTTTCAAATGAAGATGCTGATACAACCGAATGCAACATTGGCACACAGGAGCAGCCCAGGTTTGTCAAATTATCAAGCAGTTTGACCAGGGAATAGAAGGTCGAATATACTGAGTTGCTAAAATATTTTTCTGATGTGTTCGCATGGACATACGAAGACCTCAAGACTTATGACACATATGTCATTGAGCACAAGATCCCACTAAAGGAAGAGGCTAAACCGTTCAGACAGAAGCTGAGACAGATAAATCCCATGTTGCTACCTGTCATGGAGAAAGAGGTGAAGAAATTGCTAGATGCCCGAATTATCATCCCCTTGAGATATTTCGAATGGGTGGCCAATTTGGTCCCAGTAAGGAAGAAAAGTGGAGAAATTAGACTATATGTTGATTTCAGAAATCTGAACAGGAGCTCAAGGAAAGACAATTACCCCCTGCCCAACATGGAACAAATACTGCAGAGGGTAATTGGTGCATCTAGGATATCCATGATTGATGGTTTTTCTAGCTATAATCAGATATCAGTCATACCTAAGGACTGAGAAAAAAGGGCCTTCACCACTCCTTGGGGTACATTCATGTATGCCAAAATGCCTTTTGGATTGATGAATGCAGGGGCAACTTTTCAGCGAGCCATGGACATAGCTTTCATCAGGGAGAAAGATAAGTTTGTGGTGATCTATTTGGATGACATAATAGTCTTCTCCAGATCTGACAAAGAGCACTGCGAGCATCTGAGGAAATTTTGTCTGAAGTGTCGGAGGTTTGGCCTATCCTTAAATCCTAGAAAATCTTTATTTTCTATGAAGGAGGGGAAGCTATTAGGTCATATAGTATCAGAAGAGGGAGTGAGGATTGATCCTAGCAGAGTAGCAGCAATTCAAACCCTGTCACTTCCTAGGTCCAAGAAGGAAGTTCAGGCCTTTTTAGGGAAGATTAATTTCTTGAGGAGATTCGTCTCAAATTTTGCTGAGTTGGTGAAAAATATCACAACCATGCTCAGAAAGGGAAATGAAGTAAAATGGACCGATGAACCCAGGGAATATTTTATCCAAATAAAAAGAGCATTGACTGAAGCGCCTGTGCTGATCAGTCCTGACTATTCCAAAGGATTCCTAACTTTCTCTTTTGCTTATTTTGACACAGTAGCAGTGGTCTTGTTGCAGAAAAATGAGGAAGGGCAAGAACAACCCATTGCCTTTTTCAGGAAGGCATTAAGAGATGCAGAGATCAGGTATGAAATCATGGAAAAGTAGGCGTATGCCTTAGTAAAGGCCCTCAAAGCTTTCAGGATCTATGTCCTGCACTCAAATGTGATAGCATACGTTCCTTCAGCCGCTGTGAAGGACATCCTTATACAGCCTGACATGGATGGGAAAAGAGGGAAGTGGATTGCCAAAATCCTAGAGTTTGATCTAGAGATTAAGCCCACCAAGTTGATAAAGGGGCAGAGTTTAGCCAAGCTGTTGGCCGAATCCAATTGCAAAGCCTCGGGGGTTAGCTACATCAATGCCTGCTCAAAAATTCCGCAAGCTGAGTCATCCAATACGAATTATCAGAGTGCCTTATCACTAGCAACATACACCTGGTACAAGGATATCTTGTACTTTTTGCAAGAATTGAAGCCTCCTGATGAAATGGGAAAAAGCAAGGCGAGAGCTTTAAAGCTCAAAGCGGTCAGATATTGCCTCATTGACCAAGCCTTGTACTGGAAAGACCCGTTGGGGGTATTTTTAATATTCCTGGACCCGCAAGAAGCCCAGAGGGTTATATTTGATTTCCATAATGGCCTTTGCGGGGGGCATCATTTCTGGAAGACAACATCTCATAAGATCCTCAGGGCCAGATATTACTGGCCTACTTTATTCGCTGATGTCTGCAGAGAAATCAGAGCTTGCATCAAATGCCAGAAGTTTTCAGGAAAACAACAGCTCAGATCACTGCCATTAAAGCCTATAGTAGCTTCAACACCTTTTCAGCAGTGGGGGTTAGACTTCATTGGAGAAATTCATCCTCCCTCAAGCGGCCAACACATATGGATCCTGATTGCGACAGACTATTTCACCAAGTGGATAGAAGCTACCCCTACTAGGAGTACTTCTCACAAAGTGATTATCAGCTTCCTAGAGGATATCATAGCCAGATTCGGATGTCCCATCAAAATTGTCACCGACAATGCCGCCTCTTTCAGGTCTGAGCCTTTGGTCAAGTTCTGTGAACAATTTGAGATTTCGCTGATCCACTCTACTCCCTATTATCCTCAAGGAAATGGACTGGCGAAGTCTTGCAATAAAAGTCTGATCAAGCTCATTAAAAAATTATTGGAAGACAATAAAAGGGCTTGGGATTCAAAGCTCAAATTTTCTCTATGGGCCGACTGGGTGACAACAAAAAATTCTCTGGGTATCTCACCTTTCCAACTTGTTTATGGAACAGAAGTTGTTTTCCCTACTCAGCTCGCTTTATCTGTGGAAAAATTCCTCCAGGACCTTGAAGGAGAGCCTGACCATATGGTCAGAAGGATTCATCATATGATGGAAGTTCAGCAGATCAGGGAACAGGTCATGGAAAGGGCCTAGCATCATCAACAGAAGATCAAGCAAACCTTTGACAGAAAGAGCAAAAAGAAATATTTCGAACTGGGCGATCTGGTGCTCAAATGGGATGCACCCAGGCAGGATAGGGGAAAACATAGTAAGTTTGATGCCCTCTGGTTTAGGCCTCTCAAGATATCTGAGGTGTTTTCAAACAATACCTACAGGTTGCAGGATTTGGAAGGAGAAGAAGTTTTTGATGGCCCAGTAAATGGGCATTTCTTAAAAAAATGTTTTTTGTAAGCCGTAGGCGGCTTCTTTTGTTTTGTAAATATTGTGTTCTGTTTTCTGTTTCTGGCTTAATAAATGACTCCATAGCCCAACAACAAGGCACTGAATCTACAAAAGAGTTCTTAGAGCATCGCAGGGATGACTCTATCCCCCATGGATCCTAATGTTAGCGATATTTCTTGTCCTGGAAACAAGAGTATTCGGGTCTGCAAGATGCATGAGAAAGTGCCCGAAAGCGGCAGGGGAAAATCTTGTTTTAATGCCTCCAAGCACGTAAAAGGGGGAAGTTATGTTGTCGACAGCCCAGATTCATTCATCGGGGAATATCAATGGTCATCGGGATCTCAAGACTACCAAGTTAACCGATGTATAGTGTCAGAGAAAACACCTATTTCTCAAGGCTAAATCTGGGTCGTCTAATCCAGAAACACATACTGCGAGATCTAGTCGGCATATCGGCACTCGGGAGTTTGAAGGGTGAAAGTCCCTCATCCTCTCACATCTCGAAACCCCGAACCCCAGAGTTCCAAAAGCGCCCAAAGTCGAGCCTGCCATATCATGAAGCAGCCTGAGTCATTTATCCACAGGAGACACCTGGCACACGATTAGGCTCCTCGCCTTTTCTCTCATCGCAGTTTCAAAATGCAAGGAACAACTCGTCATATTCCCGATGCACGAGGTGCCAGGAGTGTCCGGGACCCAGGCCCGCAGTATCGTTGAGAGAGCCCAGAGATATTAGATCTAGAGAGACGTGTGGCGCCAACTCAAGTCATCTCGGCATTTCGCTCATTGTGATTTTAAGAAGCATGGCTCAGCTCCTTCTTGTTCGTGAATGCCAAAAGCGTTTTGGGAATAGACATAGGGTCACGGCCCGTGGTCATTTGGGAAAGAAAGGAGCTATGAAAAAAGGGACCAAGGGCATTGAGCCTAGTCGCCGAAAGGATGATCGTGATCTCCATGCGCCATCTAATCCGACCTCGACCCTGGTTTTTGCTTGGAGTTAATAAAGACGAGAAAAGGTGTTTGAAACCTCTCCTCAGGCATTAAGTGTAGAGTATGGATAATCTGGCAAGCGATCTGCTCAAGAGGGTCATGTGTACCCATTTTTTTGAAGAGGTCATGCTGAATCCTCGACCCGCTGAAGGAGTTCTGCACACGGTAGCTCGACACTTAATGGCTCAGCGACTCCCCCTGCAGGAGCCATACGCAGTTAAGGTGGTGTCTGACAAAGAATACCCGCTTGATTTTGGCTGAAAAGACACCAAGCCTTGAGTATCTGGGCGCGCCTCTATTGGGCAATTTTCTCTGAGTATATGAACTCAGTCTTTGTATTTTGTAAAGTATTGATGGTTGAGCGAGGCTCCCGGTTGTAAAGCTTTAATGAAGCATTGTTATTTCTGGTTATGTATGGACTCTTGAGACTTCTTGCCTTATGAATGTCAGTTTCTTTCACGTCTTTGTTCAACTGTGTTAGAGCAACTCGAAATTGGAGAATCCAGTCGAGTTGTAACTGTTATAGGATGATGTAGAATTTGATCACTGTGACAGTCACATTGTCTCTAATCATCCCTTGTGATTTTCCCTAACTGTGAAACGACTTGGAATTGGAGAATCCAGTCAAGTCCCCCTTTCAGTTCTCGAAGCCCTGAACCAGAGGATCTCGCCTTCAAAGTTTTTTTTCTGCAAATTACTGGAAGCCTGTTGCCCAAAGTAGTTTGTTCACTCTTCTTATCAAGTCTTCCACCTGTTCACCTTTTAATCAACCCGTTGAATGAAGTTAGATCAAGACCTCCTTTGTTTCTTATATGCCGGACCCAGTCTCTGAGTTAGAGTGACATCTCCCGAGTCTCTGTCCATTTGATCACCCATTAAAAACTACCGTGACATAAAACTGATGGGCATCGGGCTCTCCTCCTGGAAGCAATCCAGGAGTGACTTCCGTCGCCAACACTTAGTATCCACTCTTGTAGTAGATGTGGAAAATTACAGAAAAAGACTTCGTGTAAAGTAGTAAACACGTATTTATCCAGATATTTGCAAGGTGTGATGCTAGGGTGTCTGTTGTCTTTCTGGGAAAACTCTAGCTCATCGGTTCTCAACCAACATTCGATTTCTTCTTTCGTGGGGTTCCATGGTCTCAACATTCCCTTCTAATGGCTCATTGGTCTTATTGTTTCACTTGTTCTTTTCTCATTCAATCTATCTCATCTACCTAGTCCTCTCTTGTTCCTTCTAACACGACAACGAAACCATTTGTTGGTTTAACTACTTTCTTTTACTATCTTATTTATTGACCCAGGTTTCATGTCTTTTGGGTTTCCAACAAAGCCTCTAAAACTATCAGCCCTCCTGGTAGACCAGAGGACAACACAGTACACAGAGTGCACTGTGTAGTCTCACCCGAGATAGATTTAAATGGGTGGCTATGAGAATCAGGCATTTACAGCCTAGGATTGAGTATGATATAGTGGGTTATTAATATGATCCATCTACTATGAATCGTGGTTGCAATCTACTAGTACTCAAGGGTGTGCATCTAACCTTCACTTTTTATTTCCCGAACAACACAATCGCATTCCATAACAGTGTATTAACTCATTCATTAAGCATAACAATTAACTGCTGAAAGAAAATAAAGATATACATGAATTCATCAAATTACATAGATATTACAATGGTTCACTCCCTCCTAGGATACATCCAAAAATATTTGGCTCTTGGCTCGTTTATTGTGGCAGTTTTGCATCTCCAGCGTCTCGCGCTTACAATTCCCTCTGATGGGTAAGATCTGTATGAGGTGAAATAGATTGCACTAGGCTCCATAGCTTGCGATCTAATCCTCAAATATTCCTTCTATCCTTTGTTCTATCTCAACAACTTACAAAATTGGCCCATAACCATATTACATAACACATCAACTCATATCTAGCTACGATAGATCATTACCAAAGTTTAACTAATACAAAAGTGAATCAACCTCTCTATGATACCTGTGTATCTCTATTTATATATATCAGTCACTTCAACCATTTACAATGTATTACCAAAACCCTAACCCTACCTTCATTAGGTCTTCCTCCCCTGCATGCATGTTGTTCTTCCTCCAGCTGCTGTTTTCCTTGTGCATGCTTTATTGCATGCGTGTGTGATGTGTTACCTTCCAATTGTTACTTTCATTTCTGCACTCTTTCTTTCCCAGGATCATCCTTCTTTCCACTTCGGCCTGGTGCCAACAGAGTTGAACCATAAGTGGGTGGGAGGCCAACCAGAATCATAAATGCATCATTCTATGGTGTGCGTGGCTTTTTGCATGCACATTCGTGCATCGGGCGCATGTGTGATTTCCCTGTGTTTTCAACTGGTGCATGTGCACGCGCTTCCTTTATATTCTAAACGCATGTTGATTTTATAACCAGTTGTATAGTTTGTGCCCTTTGGAAATTCAATTTTGGGCCATGAATGACCTAATAGGTGTTTGGAGATGTTGGATTCCTGTATCCATTTGCGGACGAAATTTCAGTGATAACAGATGCCCCCTGATGTGTGAGGTTAGGAACATACATTTAGCTAAAATACATCAATGTTTATTTTACTGAGAGTACCATTGTAAGAAAGAGTGTTGAAAGGAATTGCAAGAGCAATCCATTGGAGGGAGAGGGGAACCTGTGGGACCCAAACCTTTTGCTAGGTGTGGAAAAATAAAACTGTGTGCAAATGAGGCAGGCATGCTCCATGCTTGTGTCATGTAACTCAAAATGTGTAAGACAATAACGGAAGTTGTATGTTGACATAGATAACTGCAGTTCCCTCCGGGGTGGTTTGGTAATGGAAGAGGAAAATTATGATGGTGAACAAACTCTGAAAAGAGGCGATGACACCTGTAAGAAGTGTCAATAATTCGCAGGAATTGATAGCCCAACACATTTAAGAGGTCTTCAAAAAATATAAAAACAACTGCAATAGTCGCAAAGTAAGACCCACCGTAACATGAGATAGTGTTGAAGTTGAATGTTATGGCGGTCAACAACAACAGAGAAAAATGGTGGTTTTCTCTGTGCCGTCCAAGACTCATTGTAAATGGAATGAGAGTCAAGATATTGTCATCTTCGTGGAAATTGTGTTGATTTCGACAGAAAGGGAGACGCGACTCCAAGAAGAAAAGGGATTGATGAAATCCACTTGATAGGATCAAGAAATGATGAAGTATATGGATGAAGTCAAGATGCGGTGAGACTCAAGACTTCCTGTGGTTGGGGATATATGTGTAGTATGGGTGGCAACAACCGTGAAACTGGATCTAGTGTCAGGGGGACAACTAGACGTGGGTTTAAATGGTTCTAGAGGTGTGACAAAGTGGAAAAACTCAGAGATCAGAGGTGTATGTACTGTGGGATACTCAGGGCTTATGGACAATGTCAACAAGAGTAAAATGTAATAGAATKCCCCAACCAAGGGTGACAGGGGTTGCATTGTCGAGAAAGGAAGGTCTCTAAAGGAAACAACAAAAACTATGTAAATGATGGAAATAAAGGTTTTGTACAATTACCAAATGAATAAAGAGTAATTTGGGATAAGTGTGTAGATACAGAAACGRGTGCCCCAATGCAAGATGGCTTGGCCTGTGAGGGCACAAGTGGCGTGGAGAACTAGTGGAGGGTGGGGGGCCCATAGGTGGGTTTTTGTATGAGGTAAATGAATGGAGAGCATTATGTAGGTGGAAAAATTGATTGTGGATGAAATGGAAGGTTAATGATACTGCGAGGGTGTAGTAAAAGTGGAACCATGGTGAGATATTTGAGGAGTCCAGTGGGAAGGCTAGCACAATGACGAGAAGAAGTATGTGGATGATTCTCGAACATGAAAATGAATATCGAGACTACCCTCCCTAGGGGTGGAAGCAACATGAGTGTCAAAG
Organism: Picea mariana; assembly: GCA_032191745.1. Taxonomy (NCBI): domain Eukaryota; kingdom Viridiplantae; phylum Streptophyta; class Pinopsida; order Pinales; family Pinaceae; genus Picea; species Picea mariana. The sequence continues at coordinate 90,321 of JASDQU010736698.1, read as the reverse complement.
TTCCAAACTGGACTATGAATGGAACAACTCATGTGGGGGAGAATGCTACTGGGTGACAGTACTTGAAATGCAGCGGAGGTGATAGTATTGCAGAGTTGGGTGTGAGGATCCTACAGGAAAATGTCAGAGGGTGTGATTGGGAGATGTAATTGATATTCAGAGGGAATGATTACATGCTAGTGTCGATCATATACCTGAAGGGGTGGCATTGATAAGTGATGACCTAGTACCTGCACACATAAAAAATGAATACTCGACGTGAACAATATCTAAAGATAAATAACATATAAAAGTTATTCAATAATTGTGAACATGAGCATGCATACATGGGTGTGATGTGAAAAATGCTCCCCCGAGGCCGAGGATGGATGGGGACCCGGGGAATGTGACTGTGTAGGTAGTGGGATCGTGATCCTATGGCTGAAGACAGATCGAAAAATAAATGCTCTTTCTCCTGTAATTGAGTTCAAAATTTTGGCAAAAGGGACTATATATAGTTGTAGGGACCATAATGCCACCTCATTTGTACATGTTATCATAGGGAGTTTAGGAGAGGTTTAGGATTTTGAATAAGGTCCATTTGGTGACACCTATATTCAATGATCATAGGACATTGGTATGTGAAATGGTTAAGTGATTCATAGAGAGATCAAGGGTATCTCATCCGTTCGTTGACTGAGGTCGTGACATAGTGGATGTCAGTGACAAGAGTACTCAACGATGCAGATGGAGGGGAGTCTTGCTGAAAGATTTGGCATACTTATGTTAGTGTCTGTCAAAATTGAGGTAGCACAAGGCAATGGTGGGTGTAATGGACATACTCTGAACATATGGCACATGCAAATTTGGTTCACAACCCTTTGCTACCTGTAGTAGGGGATGCGGTGGTGGGATTAGGGGTGTTGGATGAAGTGACGAGCGGTGTGGTTTCTTGAGGGAGGTGAATTAAATTACGTAGCTTAGGGAGAGAGGGACATCTATTGGCGGGGTGTCCTTCTTTCTCTCATAGTGTGCAAGGAGGTTGGACTTATGGGGGGGAGGAGTGGAGCAGTGGGATATTTCTTCTTCCTTCTGCCCCCAGCTGTAGTGGTGATGTTAGCTAGTGGGGGGGGTGTGGGGCCATTGGGGTTAGGATTGGGATCTGCATTGAGTTTCCCTCATTTTGGGGAGGGAGGGATGGTTGAGGGACCATATTAGGTGGGTGAAGATAAAAAACGGGAATAGCAAGAACCATGTTAGGAAGGGTAAGCGTTGCAGCTACCTAGAAAGCTTGTACGCCTGATGGGGGGTAGAAGAAGGGTATTTGGGTAATGTCTTGGGAGACTATCTCCCAAAATGGGATGTGGTCCTAGGGGAGAGGGACATCGAGAAAAAGTGGTGTTGGAGAGTTCTCATGGGATTCCTTAGGTGGGAGTTCTACAGATATTAGGACCTCAGAGACTGAAGAAGCCTCAGTGGGAGGAATGGTATCTCTAGTGTTAGCTCCGTTGGAAGAGATGACATATACTTGAGATTAGGGGTGTATGAGAGGAGATGTTATGTGGTGTGTCCCTAGTAATGATGGGTCTTTGAAAATTCCAGGGCCCATCTTGATGAGTGGTTAGGTGTCGGAATTAGTGTGGAAAAAAGGTAGGATGTTATTGATGTTGGAGGAAGGGTTAGGTTCGTAATGTGAAATTTGATTGATGGTGATGATCTTCCCGTTGTGGGGGAACATCATCATTCAAAACACAAAAGAGGCTATTGTTGTCATAGCATACATGTAGCTACATCCGAAAAAGATATTATAATCGAGTGGGGTGACAAAAACCTCAATGTCAATAAGGATGGTTTTTCCCCCGAGTTCAACAGGGACATTTTGAAAGAGTCCTTCAGGAGAATATGGTCATCCATCATAAGAGAATATGGTCATCCATCATAACCTCTCAAAATAATGGTGGATGGTATTAGGTCAGGGAAGCTGAGTTTCTACCATACGGTTTTGGACATGATGCATGTGGATGCACCTTCATCAATGATGCATCGATGAACTGTGATGTTCCAAATTTTAAATGGTATCTGGAAAGCTACCAAAGTGGGGAGAAGGGGTTCCCCACAGTCTAGATCAAATGTGATAAGTCTAGTATCAGTAGGGTCGACTACCCCCAGGGTGGAAAGTAGTGACTTTTTTTGAGTGGGATAGGTTTTAAGGACTTCTAAGACTGACATGGCGGCAGGAGATTGCACCAATTCATCGACCAGACTATAATTGTGTGCTGCCCTATCCTGAGGGTTGTTGATATTCCGTCATAATGGGATGCGAGGAATACAAAGGGGTGTTTCAGTGTTAGGGCACGAAATCATCAGAGGTGTTCCAGTTGTAACTAGAACTGCTTCTGAGGTGGTGGGTGTAGATTCAGGGGGTGTGTTGTATTGATGACTATGCAATTGTAGAAGAATTTCTTCTTCTCTAGTGAGGAGGATAGTCCGATCTGTAGGAGTGCCAAGGTTCTGATATTGTCCCATCCGTGGTGGGGCAGGGTGCATCTTCTGCTGGGTATTCATCATCTCTTGGTGTGGAATAGGGTTCTGCAACACAATTGGAGGAGGTTGTTGCACATATTGTTGTGGGGTCTGCTGAGGGGTAGGCAGTGCTGGGGGATGTGGTTCATTCACAGATTCTTTCATTCATTTAAATTCAACAATTTGGGGGAAATGGTGAGTATAATGGCCATACTCACTGCAAAGGGTGCAAGGGAAGTTTTCCCRGAGGTTATTGTTGTTGTTCTACCCTTGGCGTTTATTTTTGCTGCCCCCTTGGGGGTTCTAGTTCCCCTGGTTTGGGTTGCCCCCAGCTGGGTGGTTTTGTTGGGGGTTGTTTCCCCATGGTCCTGGATTATTATTGTTTCAGTTTTTTCCTTTCTTTTTGGCATTGTTCGACTGATGGGCCAGATTTTCCATATTAAGTTGTTCAAAATTGTGAAATTGCTAAATGGGAGAGGGCTGAACAAATTTAACCCCGACATGTGGTTGTCCTTATGGTGGAGCCATGGGTTGTGGAGGACTAGGAAATGGAAAGTACAGATTATTTTGTGGCAATGATCAGTATGGTACATCGGAAGGCGCAATGCTTTCACTAGTGCTTAGGGTGTAAGATGAGGTAGAGGGTGTACCAGAACTTGGTTTAATAGTCGAGTGCATTATGGGTGTCGATGCGGGTCCACTCATGGGTGGAGGGAGGACAACAGGATATGGCTAGTAACAAAGGAGGGGAGGGTAACTAGGGGGTCTCCCATATATCGGTGGATATTGGGGTGTACCGTACATAGGTTTTGGTTGGATTTACATATTTTGATATGTCGTGGCACCAATCAATCCATCCACTTAGTGGGACATCCCAGGTTTGTCCTGGCCGAATGGTATGGGTCTCGAGATGTCAAGTAGTACCGTATATAAGTATCCTGACTATGCATAGATGAGGTCATACTATTGAGCCTTGTTGATGGCTTCTTCTTCAGATTGGGGGAAGGTGGAAGCCACGTATTTGGTAAGGAGGGAGACAAGTGATCTGAGAAACCAATCAAGGCATTGTTATTTGGTGGTTTCTAATTTGCATAAACTACATCGCTGATGCCATTTGTGAATGTGGTTGGCAATATGGGTGGCTGAGGATTTCTTAAAATCAGAGAGTAGTTTGAGACCATTGTCATGGCAGATTGGTAGTTGAAATAAGGTCAAAAAATCTTTGGCCAACGATTCAAAAGTCACACTGGACCCTGATTTTTCATCTACATACCACTTGGGTGATGGGCTAGTGAGTGTGCGTTGAAATAAACTTAATCAGACAGAGCCCTCCATGATGTTGTTTAAAGAGCACCATAAGTGGAAGGTCATGAAATGGTTGGCATGGTCATATCTTGCCTTTCCTTCAAACTTGGTAATGTCTGAGGGTAGTTTGCTAGGCATTGCAGGACATGTGGGGTAATGCAAGATATGATCGTTGGTGAGTTTAGTCAGATCTGGTATGTTGAGGGAAGCCAAGTATGGCATCTGGAGTGGCGGTGGAGAGTTAGTTCCAACCATGGTGTGAGTGGTTTGTGTACTTGACCCGTGAGGGGGGTTAGGTGGGGTTCTACTTCCTCCTTGGGAATAAGTTTTCCCCTCGCTTCCTTATAAAGGAGTGATAGTGGATGGTTGACCTCGGGAAGTGGACCCAAGTAAAGTGGAACCAAGAAAAGATGATCCCAAGACAATAGCACTCACAGGGGTGTGAGAGGGTTGATTCGATGAGGTGGAAATACTAGGAACTCCCCCTAGAATAGGAGGAAGATTGAGCAAGCATCTGGAACGACGGGGATTTTGTGGGTCCCCTATGATGTCCGACTAGCAAAGTGGATTTGTGAAAATGGTGATGAGAGAAATAAATGAACAAGAGACTTTTGTATAACTTGGACCTTCACAATATATCTCACAAGAGCATCATACATAAATCAAAGAAGCATACATGTGGGTAGGTGGATTTTTTCCATGTGGGAAAACAAAGAAAAAAAATGCTCGTGTCCTAAAAGACGTAATGTCCTTCTTCTCAAATAGCACTGGACCTTCCAATAGCACTCAATAGTGGGGTCTGAAGCCACCAGAAGAGGAACTAGTGAAGGATGAAACAATCAGTTATAATGAGGGGTAGAGGGTGCATATCCCAAAAGAGCTAGCGATATTTCCCAATAGCTACACAAAATCTGATCAAGGTGCAATTGCAGCCCACAATTGCCACTTGGGTAGATTTCCTAAGATTTGGTCACTAGGTACCTCATTCAAAGTGTGACATTTAGATTTTCGGCCTCATAAATGAGTCATGTGTTGGATCCCGTCCAAGAGGTGGGTGCCTCAAGGGGGGACGCACAGAACAACCAGACCTCAGCCTTCGACCCTTCACAGGTATCTCCCTACCTTATGGTGTTAGGAACACTTGACTTGGAGGATTTTAAAGTTCCCTACTTGAAAATTTCTAATGTTTGAAGATGTGAGAAATATATAATGGGGAGTTATTTAGATGCCTATTCTCGAGATCCTACCTAGACTAAAAAAATTCTTTTGTCACTTCCTGTGGAGGAAAACTTAGTGAGTTTTTAGAAAAAATTTAGATGTGGTTGTTTGTGAGATTGGGGGTGTGAACCAATCTAGTTCAAATTTAAGTGGTAGTGGATAGTTCCTTCAAGAAAAGGGTGGGGCGTTTCAGAATCCCTTTGGGGGAAACTTACTTCAACCTCCACAATTCAAGATGAAACTATGTGAGTGAGTAGTGAATTTGTGTGTGATCAAGTGATAAAATGTGCCAAATTTTTAATAAGTTAGGTGTCACCTTGCATCATGTGGACTTTGTGTGGTCCTTACAAGACTTGATTACCTATCTTACTAGATGCCATTGGTACAACATTGCGATATTTTAAAGTCCCTAAAGAACTAGCATATGGACATGTGGGTCCTTACCAATCTTTCAACTCCCTAATGTGATTTAATCTAAGAAAGATTCAAAAGACTATCCTAGATGGTGGACATGTGGGTATGTATGGGCCCGTTACAATAATATTTAAACTCCCCTAGTGATGTAAACTAAGAAAGTAACTTCAAAACTATCCTATCTTTGCAGCATGTGGGCATGTATGGGGCCTTACAAATTTAAGATGTTTTAAAAAAGAAACTAAGAGGATCCCTAGGGGGGATTTTGTCCTCTCCTAAAGTTTTTTTGTTTAAGGGAGATGAAATCTTCCCTCAATCATTTTTCTGATTCTCAAGATCGCTCTATGGTGCGAGCGAAGAGCATACTCCATGATTGAAGTTTAATTTCTGGTCCCAATGAAAGTGTTTATATATATGATATTGGATGATTCCAACTTATATTTTACAGTCAAAGCAAGCCATCCATGTGGCAAAATGAAAGAAAAAAGAGGAAAAATATGGATTTTAACCCCCTAATTGTCTATATGTTTTAACTAACCCTTCATTTGGAGAGGGAATCTAAGTGTGGTTCATATTACAAATTGCATAGAATCAAGATTTAGAAGGCTAGGGGCCTTCAAAATATCACAACAAATCCTTACAATGTTGAATTTATGGACATATGTGTGGGTCACAGAGTAGAGAGAGGCACATGTGGTGCCAGTGCACAAATACACAATGACCTGTTGGCGCAGGTGTGCAAAATGCGCTGAGAAACATAGTGTTGTTGGCACACGTGCTCAGAAGACACACCTGTGGGATGAAAAACCCACACACGTTCTGATACGTGGTCAAGAAGAAAATTTTGAATGGAATTCTCTTATCTCAGCTCTGAATTTATCTTTTTGTAGGTAGACTTGGGCCAGTTATGATCCTTGCAAGTGAAATAAATAAAAAAGAAGTGCTCAAACAACCCAAATGGGGAGGAAATTGATACCTATCCCCATTGGAGTCGTGAATCTATTATATCCTTTTTGTCACTTGAATGAGCAAAAGAGGGACACTTGCAAGTCCAGTTGGGTCAGCTGGACAGGACAAAAGTCAGTGCAAGATTTAGAAACATCAAGCATAAGAAACAAATAAACAACTAAGCTAACAACAATTAAAGAAATTAAACTAAAGTGCATAAGGAAACTAGAACCAAAATAAACCAAATAATTGACCAATATTCATGCCACCAATGGATAGATTGTATTAGTGAGAAAACACCAAAGAGAAAGGGAGACTTATGGGTCCCCTCTTCTTCTAAGGGAGGCCTCTTTAATCCCCAATGAGAGAGCTCTTCTTACAAATAGAAAACTAAAAGGAAATGGTGAAGAAATCCAAAGCTCATTCACTCAAGAGGTGATGTGAATGGCCCAATGAAATGGTGCTTGTATGCTCCAATGACGAAAGAGGTTCCTTGTAGGAGAATAGAGGCATCATAACAATACAAATAGATTCTTGAAAATATAGTGCACCCATGGCCTCTTTTTATAGAAAATATTTGAGGCATTATCCAACCGGTCTTTAGTGTGAACAAGGGGCCCTTTAGGTCTTTGACCAACCTCCCACTCGGATTCAGCTTAGATTTGGGGGTCAAATCGACTTGGGAGTTGAACCAAAAGTGGGTGGAAGGCCGATCATAATCATAAATGCATCATTCTGAGGTGTGCACGACTTTTTGCTTACACAATCGTGCATTGAGTGTATGTGTGCTTTCCCTGCATTTTTGATTGGTGCACGTGCATGTGGTTCCTTTTTATTCTGAGCGCATGCTAATTTTATAACCAGTTGTATAGTTTGTGCCCTTTGGAAATTCATTTTTGGGCCATGAATGAACTAATAGGTGTTTGGAGATGTTGGATTCCTGTAACCATTTGCGGACGAAATTACAGTGATAACATTGTTGAAGCTAAAGCATCATTCAAGCATGTTAAGAAATCTATAAGAGAAGGTCCAGTATTATCTAGTCTTGACTGTTATCACACTAAGTCGCCTTAGGTTGCTTAGTTTGTTTTTGTTAAAAAAAATAAAAATAAAAAAATTAAAAAATTTAGATTCTTATAAATTTCTCATCCCTTAAATGTTATTTATGATAGGACCCCTTAGGATGACTAAACCTTTGAGTCATAGCTCATGTGTTGATCCACAATTCAATTTTTGGTCCTTAAACCCTTTTAAGCTCATGGTCTATTCTTTATGTCCCCTCTCATGATTCATCCCTAGCTTGATACCTCCCATGACCAGGATAATGTGACATGCCTCTCTCCTCACTCATGACCTCGCATGCATACCTCATCATCCCCACTCACATGTCTAATCATTTTTTTGATTTGGAGAGCGTTGCCCACTCAGCAGGCAGTTCTGTAGTGCCTGTCATGTTTATCATTCATCCACTCCAATTCATGATTTCCACGACTGATACCTTAAACCTTGTTTTCAGTGCCAAAAGTCAGTTGAAATGCTTTCAAAAGATCTTGCATTTATGATCCTTGGTAACGGTTTCTAAATTTTAAAAGTTCAGCAGTGATGCACTGTGTAAGTTTTCCATTTCAAATCAGATGATCGCATGTCAACGAAATCCGATGTTGTGAGAGATTTTAGGGCTGAAGTTTCCCCAATCTCGTCCTAAGATCGCACTGAGGAGCTCAAAAAATGTCAACTTCGTAGGTATCCTATGCAGCCTCCTTCACATATTAATTTTCATAGGAGATTTGTGCTCGAGTTTCAGTTTGTTAAGCTTGCAGGGTAGTATGGGAGCCATATTTGCATTCCTGTAAACATCATCACTCATATCCATTGTCTGATTATTGTTGTTTGTCATAGCCTTTGAAAGTCACAGGCCTATAATAGCCTATCCTTTGTGTATGCGTTGCGCTACGTAGAGGCGCTGCTCAAACCTCTCTGACTATTCTTTTCTTCTTTTCATCTTGTACGAAGAGTCATTTCAGGATTACCTCCTCACAGTTTACACTCTGAAAACCTGTATAATATTGAAGGTCCATTTCTCATAGCCAAGCTCATTTTCTAAGCATTGTTAATTTGGAGGGTTATCCTTGTGTATTTGAGACTTGAATTGAAGTTTTCTGGTCAATAACATCCCTTACAGCCTCTTAAAAACCCTCTTTATGAGTCATGGAGACCCCTCAATCGAAGAAAACACACAAAGGTGGAAAGATAGTTTGAACAGAACCTATGGACATGCACCTTTTTGACACAGAACCCATTGCAAGGGAAATGTTTCGAAGAGAAGGATGCCTCTCTTTCTGCCAGAACATGCAGAGAGGCCACCCAAAAGTAGCAAAACAATTTTCACTAAATTTTGATGGCAAGAAAACCAGAGTTGGAGATTTGGAATTTGAGGTGACTAAAGCCTCCATCTCAGATGCAACAGGGATCCCCATTTCAGGAGAAAATTGGTTCAAGGACATGGTATTGAGTTCACCCTTCATTACATATCTTTTCAAGCCTGAATACCAAGCAAATGATTTATCTAAGAGTGTGCCAAGGAATCGGTTGATTGACCAGTTTGACAGAATGTTGAAAATCATACAAAGATATTTTAGTTGTGAAGGGAGATTTAACACCCTGTATCATTACCACATAAGGTTGTTGTTGCATTTTACTAGTAAGGTTCAGATGAATGTTCCATATTACCTGCTAAGAAGTATAGGTAAAATGGTAGATAGGGTGCAAGCCAAATCTAAGGTTGTGGACTCCAGTCTTTTCCACTCTGGACTTATCATGATGCTTGTCTCTGAAGATTTGGGAAAGAAAGAGATCTCCTGGGAGAATATTTTTGGTCACTTCTCACTTCAAGCTGGACCCAACACCTACCCCCCAATTATAGGTTGCAGGCTCTTCATCACCTACCAGTACTAAAACAGGGATCAACAAGAAGAGAAAGGGAAAATTCCCTGTTTCAGAGATCAATAAGCAGGTCAAGGAAGCTGAGGAGGAAGTCTATCTTTCTCCACACACAGAGTTCTCACCACCACCTCCACTAGGGTTAGAAGAAGTTCCATCTTCTACCAAGGTGACATCCAAAAAAGGGAAGAATCTTCTCTTTCCCTCTCCTCCTCTAGCAGTTGAAATCAAGGTTAAAATACCTTTCACTAGGTCATCAATCCCTTAGGGGGATTTCAAAGGAAAAACTTTACCAGAAACCCTTATACATAAGAAGAAAGGGAAAGGCATTGAAAAATCTATATAAGAGAAACAAGAAACCCCTATACAAAAAATCAAGGGTAAAGGTACCAAAATACCTTTGGAGATGGAAGATGAAATCCCTATGAAGGATTGTAAAAAACCTATGAAGAATAAAGAAAAGGCTGTTGTGCAAGAGAAGAAGCATAAAGGAAAAGGTTTTGAGAAGGCATATGAAACATGCAAGGAAACTCTGGTACAAAAGGAAGAAAAGGATGAGAAGAATCTTGCTGAGACTACACATGTTCCCAACCCCCTTGGCGATCAGACCTTCAAGAGACTCATAAGACAACTTAAGGAATCAAGAAAGGAAGTGGCCCAATTGAAAAGGGAAACCATATCTGAGAGAGCCAAGATGATAGAGCTTATATAGGGCTACAACGATACTCTTGACTTAGCAAAATTTGTAGCAAGAAGGGTTCAACCCCTTCATAGGAAGCTCCAGAACCTCTACAGGAAGAACAGGGGTTTCCAGGCTTAGAACAAGAAGATAAAGGTAGAACTGAAGCATTTCCAAGATGAAGTAACCCAAAATAATTTACAAGTGTTGGTTGAGGCCACCATTGAAGATGACAAACCAGTAGCTAAGGAGAGCACAACTATACTGAAGAATCTTACCAGTGTTAAGAAGAAGAAGTCTACTGAGTTAATTGGAGACACTCTTTCCACCAGAAAGAGTGTGAGGCTAAGTGTTAAAATGACAAAGTAGCTGGTAGTGGTAAACCCCATTTTTGAGAGTTGTTCCTTCTTGGGAATGTTAACTGATATGCACATACTAAGTTTTTCCACCTATACAAGCTTCTATGTGTTTAGCTATATGAATTTTGGATTTTTTTGCTAAGTGATAGCTTCACTCAGTGGTAAAATCATCTAAGTAAATTGATTTGTCATCATGGAAGGACACAAACAACTCTACACACATTCAGGAGTCAAATATGCTACATTTTTGGCATAGCTACCCAAACCCTTATGCAGATGCAACATAGGTGGCGTTGCGTAATATTTTACAGAACGCAAAATTTCCATACTTGCACTACCCACAAGCGCTACCCACAGGTGTTGCGTAATATCTTATAGAGAGAAGGTTCACACACAGATGCTACTCAATATTTCAACAAAGGAAAAATGTAGCCACAGATATGCATCATAGTGGCTCTACCCACAGGTGCTACCTTCTCTCCTTGTTCCATTTTAGGGGGTGCTACACAGAATTGATATCCAAGGGAGTAGCCAGTAAACACCAGGGATCTAGGAAGACTAAGCCAACAATTTTGGATAAGTTAATGATGGAATAAATGACAGAAGTAGCAGTTGGCATGCAGAGGACAGCTACAAGATCCAAAGGGACACATGGCAAAAGAGGAGCTGAGAAAAAAAAGAGGATCAAAGCAGTTAGAAGAATGATTGGGTTTAGTCACCAATACTTCCCTGTTTTATAGCATAGGCTATTATCTTAGTTGTTAGAATAAATAAATATTTTGATATTTTTAAGGAAAAGAGGCCAGCTCATACCACCAACTGTTTCCTCCCTTTCTTTTTATAAATAGATAGATAAATTGCTTTAAGAGGTTCAAATGGTAGAGCAAGGCTCCCAAGAAACTGTAATATTTTTGATAAAGTGACTGTGATCAAGTATGTACTACACTTAAGACTTTTTGACTAATATAAATCAGCTCCTATTTCAGACTATTTGCTTCTAATGCTAAATGTTCATATTTGAATGATTCAAATGGATGACTGTGGTAATGATATGATGGATGTTTGATCATTTTATTGTCATGGTGTTTATTTAGCTCCTTAGTTTCTAATTTCAACAAGATCTTGTTTTAAGAAACTTTCTTACTTTGGGCTTTTGTGGACCTAATGTTTGCAGTATCTCTTACATTCCTCTCATTCAAGTCTTATTTCTATCCACATTTACTCCCAAACTACTGGTTGAGATTAGTCAAGACCTTATTTGTTTTTACATGTTAGCCCTATTTTCGAGTGACGATATTATCATTTCGAGTTTTTCCATTCGACCTTTCAAAAAACAATCATACTTTCACATATTATCTGATGGGTACTGGGCTTACCTTCCTTGCAATCAGAAGGTGACTCCTAGTGCTAACACTAACTATACTATGGAATTCATTATCTTTTCTTTCGCATCAGGACATACTATCACAACAACTCTCTCCAAAATAATGAAGAAGGTTTCGAGCAATCGATCTCCTTTTTCAGTAAAGGTCTCAGAGACGCCGAATTAAGATACAATATACTAGAAAAACAAGCCTACATGATGGTGAAATCTCTCAAAGATTTTAGGACATATGTACTACACTCCAAAATGATTGCCTATGTGCCAACAAGCTCTGTCAAAGATATATTCGTACAACCATATAATGATGGCAGGAGAGGTCGGTGGTTAGCCAAAATTCAGGAATTCGATCTAGAAGTAAAACTGACCAAGCTAGTCAAATGTCAGGGTCAAGCGAAGTTATTAGAAGAGTAGAATTTCAGAGCACTTGGGATAAACCATCTGGAATCACATGGACCTATTCCAGACATAGGGTAACTTGACGATCAAACCCCTTCATTCCGTATCGAGGATAAATTTTTTTCCTCTGATTGGTATCGCGATATCATTTCATATATCCTCACCCTTGAGTGCCCGAGTGTTATAACTTAATCAAAAGAAAGAACGTTGAAGCTACACGCAGTTAAATACTGTATTATCAAAAGTCAACTATACTGGAAATATCCTCTAGGCTTCTTTCTACGTTATCTAACATAACCTAAAACAGAGGATGTCATAAATGAATTTCACAAAGGAGTGTGTGGAGGACATCACGCCTGGAGGGCCATGGCCTACAAGATCCTAAGAGCTAGATATTATTGGTCGAATTTATTTACTAATGTGAATTCTAAAGTCAGAGCCTACAACCCTTGCCAATTGTTCTCTGGAAAATAAAATCTACCTACACTACCTTTAGTCCCAGTTAAAATAGAGGGTCCTTTTAAACAATGGGATCTGGACTTCATTGGAGAAATAAACCCACAGTCGAGAGCCCAACATAAATGGATTTTAACTGCTACCGATTATTTCACGAAATGGGTTGAAGCCATTCCAACTCGGAATGCCACAGATTTGGTAGTTATAAACTTTTTGAAGGAGAACATCCTATCCAGATTTGGTTGCCCTTGGAAAATAATCACATAAAACGCTCATGCATTCAAAACTATGGCAATGATACGATTTTGTCAAAAATACAACATCGTACTGGGGCATTCTACAACCTATTATCCTCAAGGAAATGGGTTGGTTGAATCATCAAACAAAATTTTGATGAATATAATCAAGAAAGTATTAACGGAAAATAATAAGGCTTGGCATGTTCACCTAAAGTATGCCTTATGGGAAAACCGAATTGGCACTAAGAAATCAATAGGTATGTATCCTTTCCAAATGGTTTATTTCACCGACGTTTTCCTCCCTATTAATCTATCTATTCCAGTAATAACGTTGTGGCAATACACAAACAAATAGCTGAATGATGTAATGAGGAGGATCAACGAAATAATTGAAGTCCAGTAAAATAGGGCCGAAGTCGATGACAAACTTCAAAAATACCAAGATAATATGAAAGCCTTGTTCAATAAAAAAGAGAAATATAGAGAGTTCCTTCCTCGTGATCTAGTTTTAAAATGGGATGCTAGAAAAGAAGATGCAGGAAAACAAGATAAGTTTGATCACCTCTGGCTTAGACCTTTCAGGATTGCATCTATAGAGGGGAATAATCCATTCCTACTGGAGAATCTCGACAGGAAAAATTTTGACTCCCCTATCAATGGGCGCTATCTAAAACATTTTATGCAATGAACATGTTTCACAATACCATTGTATATACCGGTTTGGTTTTTGTTTACTTACGCAATTTTACTTTCTTCCGTAGGTTACCTGAATTTTACTTTTCATTATAAATAAACCCAGTTTTACTTAATATTCTGAAAAGAAAAAATAAAATATCTGCACTGCATATCATTCCTATTCTCTAGAATTCTCTAATTATTTATTTTTATGCTCTTGAAGAATACTTATTGTTAGATGAGAAATAAGAAGATAAAGGAATCTAACGCTTGATTTTCAAAATGGTTATTTTCCTCAAAATAGGTGATAAACTAACAATTGATTTGATTGAAAACGTAAATAAAATATGAGGTATAAACTTTTATATTCATTATGTAAGCTAGAAAATTTTGAAAGAGATCCTATCGAATATAAACTAGGGTCTACTCTC
>JASDQU010736698.1:50887-70575 GCA_032191745.1 Picea mariana | reverse complement strand
ACGTCTCTGCCAGCAGACGAAGAGACATAGGAGAAGGCCAATGGAACTTTTCAGTTTTACATGTTGTAATATTTACTATTTTTAGAATTATGAGAAGTCCATCCGTTTTGAGTTGAGACCATTTTGTATAAATAAATAGATTAAAGACTTATTTTAGGCTTCTTCTTGTCGATTGTAATAGAGAAAAATATCCTTACAGAGTATTAATACAAGCACGAATAGAGATTCCAAGTTTTGTTAAATTTTTGTTAAGTGTTTCCTTTGTTTTCCATTTCTCATCATTTATTAATGTATTCCTTTGATAAATGTTTGATTCCAATTTAGTACAAAAACTATTGTAATCACAAGATCTCAGTAACTTATTAAGTAAGCAAATTTTCCTTTTCATTTACTGTGAGTAAATCAAGACCCGCTTGTTGTGTAGATTATTTCATTTCATACTTTATTCAAGGTTATACTATCTCTTTTCCTCTAGTGAAAAAAAGGTAGGATTCTTCAATAATTGATGCCCTGCTTCGTTTTACAGTTTTGTATTTTAATATCATACCATTCAATATTCCAATTTTGGCTTAGATACGAAATACAACCTCAGTGTTGTCAAACTGTTAATTTCATTTAAGGATTTTTTCTCATACAACTAAGGTAGAAAAATCACTTTAAAACACACTCTCTTAAACTTTCTTGATGCCTCACATTATCCTTTGAGCATTGAGTTTAATATCAGGACCAACAGGCCATTTGATATATTTGTTTCTGCATACATGAGGATTTTGGATGGAATAATTTATGGAAGTAAGTGCATTTCTCTCCTTTTCTTCACTTTCCACCTTTGGATTTAGAGGCACTGTTGAAGGGTTTTGAGTGCCCTTCCTTCTTTGGATTTTCATGTTCTTCCATTTTGTCTTTGTCTTTAGATTTTGTATTTTTAGGACCGTTACCATCATGCACAGTAAGTGCATGATCCTTTGGGCCTTTGATTTTTTCCATGTTGATAAGCTTGTCATGCTCTTGTGTCAGAGATTCAATAAATATCTCAAGAGAGGGAATATTCTAGGTGGATCCAGAGGCGAGCCTAAATGAGTGAAATGTGGATACAAACACTGAGTATTCTAGACCAATTTTGGAGAGAATGGTGATAACCATTTGTTTCTCCTCCTTATCTTTATCAACCTTGCAAGCCTTGAGTTGCAACAACAAATCCTTATGTTTGGTAAAGAAATATTGGAGATTATCGAAGGATTTTGGATCCAAAGTGAGCCATTTCACCTCCAGCATGTGTCCCCTCATCTCATCCTGTTTGTCAAAAATCCCTTCCTCTGTGGTCTAAGATTCATTGAGGGTTTTATAGGAGGATATGTGAAAGAGGAGTTCAGGATAAATGATATTGCAAATAGTTCCAAACGCTTCATCCACTCGATTCAATTACTTGGATTTTTCTATGGTTGATGTAGGTTTGGTATCTGTTTCCCCATTTAACATTGATAATTCTCTTCCTCTAAGATGCACTATCATCTTCTCTTCCATGCAAATAAATTGTACGGTGTAAGAAAGAATTCTTTTGGAAATTCCATTTTTTCCGCTGTCTTCAATCTTCGGTACTTGCAAAAAGTATCTGGTGTGTCTTTTTCCTAGCAAACCGTCGGCTCTCATACCATGTAAATGTGTTGAACATGTTGTTGGGATTGTAATATGGTTAATTAATAATGATGATTAAGATATGTTGGCCCTTGACCAAGTTTTGGATAACTTGGGTCATGTTTGACCATTTTTGGGACTTCGACAGGTTGGTCGAAGGTAGAGCGCAAGGCGAAGCGGAGATTGTGGGATATTGCCGCCTTTTTAGGGAATTTTGGGTTTAGGTTTTTAAGTAACGGATATGGGATGTCGGCCCATGGGTTTACCCATGTTTAGGCCCCTTTTGTAATGTATAAACAGATATCTAGGCGATGTAAGAAGTACACACTAGATATAGAGGATCTAAGGAAGTGCTACTAAGTGCAAGTGATTGTAAGAGGCTTTGTGCATATTGTATGTTGATACTTGCATGGCTAAGTGCAAGTCACCTGTAGTGCTTTGTGTGCAGACTGTGTAAGGCTTTGTGTTGTGACCTAACTTGGGGAAGGAGGATCTGGTGAGGTGTGCGCAAATCTCATGTCCTATGCGGAGTGGGTTCTTGTGGCTCTATGCTTGTAGAAGATTGGAAGAAGACAATAAAGAAGAGAAGAGTTAGTGGACGTAGCCCCACACTGGGGGTGAACCACACATACCATGTGTTGTGGTTGCTTTGTGCATTATAGTTGTTATGTTATTGATGTGATTTATGCTTAGTGTAGTGATATATGTTAGATGCATCTGATATAGTAGCCTAGTGCCTATTAATGTGAAGGAATACTAGATCTGATCTATTTCTATGTGTTAAGTGCTTGAATGTGTTAGATATTGTTGAATACTGCATTGTTATGTAATTAGGGTTTGGATCTGCGATGTGAATAAGGGTTAAAGACTAATGAATGTTAACTGCTAAGTGCTCTGTTAAGTAATGTGATCATAGATCTATGTCCCAGCTAAGTTGTAGACATTTGAGTCCAGGAACCCCCCTGCCTCTACCTTGGGTGAGACTTCATCTGCTTCGCAGGTGTTTCCGAAAGGGCCGGTAGTTAGGGTTTTTTTGGTGCATTTTTTAAGTGTTGAACCCTGGGTCTGCCCTTGTGCCAACAAATGGTTCTATTGATGGGACCTAAAACTGTGATTGTTGGGAGCTAAAGAAAAGATAAATCTTTGTGCGTAGATATGTTGTTGTAGTGCACAGTATTCTACTTGAATTGTGAAGCTCTGTGATAAGAAGAGAAGTTTGATCTGAAGAAAAGAGGTAAGATCTTGAATCTTTGCGCTCTGATTAAGGTAAGATGAGTGGAAATTTTTGTTTCGAAAAAATGGATCTAGTTATGTTTGATAGATTTTGTCCTAGTCAAAAAACTAGTGCACACCTAGAAGAAAGAAGACTTGATATGAATAGATCTGATAGAAATAGTGAAAGATATGTTATTCCTATGCATATAAAGGATTGTTGGACTAACAAATGGATGCAAGTTGCTCATTGTGATCCTAGTGTACAATACTGGAAAGGTTGGGGATCATTTAAGAGAAAGAGAGGATTAACTCTTTTCTATAGTTGCAGAATACCAAGACATCTTGCTAAGGAATGCTCTGCTAGAGGTCCTAGTTGTCTTTGATGTAAATATATGGACCATGAAGTTTTGAATTTCACTAGAATGATTTCTAAAGCTGAAAAGATGAATATGAGACAAGAAAACCATGAGACATGCCAAGAAACTAAGGATATGATAGAACCCTAGAAAGGATCAGAGATTGTATTATTATAAATGAAAGAAACCCTGAACGATCATAGAGATATCAACTGATCAGAGATCTTAAATGATAAGGAATGCATCAAAACAAGAATAGGATACTTCGACATAGACTGTGTTCTGATGAGGAAAAATAGGGGAATATCATGATAGAAAGAACTTGGGAAATTTTGTAAAAGCCTACTATGGTTCCTTCACTAGGAGGAATATGATTGTTTAAAGGGAAGAGGATAACCCTATGTGGAAGACTTACCCAGATAACTATGAGTTCTCATGACACTTCAACATAAGAATAATTTGAGGTCATTAAGTTTGTTGAGAACAATGCCCCATTTGCTATTTTGCTAGGAATAACTTGGGTTGATAAATATCAGATACGAAGGAAACAAGAAGAGGAAGCTCTTGAACAAAAAAAGAAAGAACTAAGATATTTCATGGCTAGGAGAATAGCGCACTTAATAGGAGCACATGAGGACATGTCGAATCTACTAAGGGCCAGAGACCGGGCTTTCGAAGTTGAAAGAATACAGGAAAATTTGAAACACTTGTCCATACAGGAGAACAGAGAACCTACCACAAAAAAAGAAGAAGTATTACCCTCAAACCCTTTGAAAACCCTCCACAATGTGAAGTTACTATGCCAAGAAGAGATAAGAACAATAATGGAAAGAGGAATCTAGAGATGCATATCACAGGAAAGAAGGCCAGAAAGATCAGTAAGAAGAAAGAAAAGTTAGAGAAATTGTAGGAAGTTCTAGAGAGGACTTCGCAGAAGGAAAGTTTGCAGAACATTGGGATATCATAATAGCATAGATTGACACTTCTCCACGACGAATAAATATGACCGTTGGAGGCTTCCCGATAGTTAGAACGACACTCCAAAATGGCTAGAAACACAGTTATTTCTGGAAAGATCGCCCTTGGACCGTTGGGACTACACCATAACGGATGGAATTGCATTGATTGAGGCATTCCTGCACCTTGGAGGAGTCCGTTACATCGTTTTGTATTTAGTCCATCGCATATCCCACCAAGGACACTTTTGAAAATTGTGATTATCAAAGCCCCCAAAGAACTAATTGCTTTTGCACAGTGCTTATTGAGACCTCGTCGTAGATTTGACTTCCTTGAGTGTTTGTCCGCCTACCCAAGCTATTTGATTATGAGTGTGTATGTTGGATGAATTTAGCGCAGTCGAGCATTCTATAAATATATTCTCATTGAACTCATGGTTGAGAAGGTCATGTCTACCGAAGTCAGAGCCTCATCGACAAGAGGAGTGCAAGAATCCCCATTGGCTACTAGTGGATCTTCACCATTCTAAGCTACGACTGAGAAACAAACCAAGAATCATGATGACTTGGCGAATGTGAAGCTCATCCCATATATCCTACATGACTATATCCCACCCCTAGCTGGCACGGTTAGTCGAGATAGTGTGCCAAGGGACTTGGAATACACCTTGATCACTGTGTACCTCCCTAAAGGGATATGCGTAGTTAGACCACAGTTAGGAAAAATCATGACATTGAAGGTCAGTGACTTCAACTTGGGAGATCGCAAGAACTATGGAATGTGCGCACCATACAAGTATTTGACTAGGACCAAGGGGAAGAAGTTGAAGATCATCCCCCAACCATGGACTATAGACATCGTGAGGTCCACTATCCTGAATGTGATGAAGATACCACACTTTGGAAGGCATCACCTATGGTTGGATAGATGCATCAACGTAGATCTGGCACTGATCCATCAGATCACCGGATTAAGCATGCAAGGACCAGACCCATAAATTTTTTTATCTAGGGAAGGCTGCAGATCATGCCCTGGTGTAGAGAATCAATGACACCTATGGCAATGTGGAGAAGGGGAAGTGAGGCTACAAGGTAGCCTCCATCCAGAATGGCACAGTGTGCCTAGCCTACTAGTTGATCGCTGGTAAGATAGTAAGGGAGAACAGACCCATGCAGGTCATGAGGTTCATTGTTGACCTCGCGGGAAAATTTATTGAAGGACAACAAATGAACTGGGCGAGCTACCTCATTGAACAGTTAAACCAAGACTGTCGCAAAGCTCAGGATCAGGGCTATGAGTTCCATTTTAGTTGGCTATTTATCCTTATCACCTTCACTGCTTGGGAGATGCCGGAAGGTGTGACCTTCCTGAAATTGATCCAACCAAGCCCTTAGCTACAAAGTTCACTATGCTTTGGTATTCGAGCGACATGGCTAAGCAATGGAATTCAAACGTGGTGTTCCACACCTATTACCTACAGCTGAAGAGATCCATTGAATATTCCCCTCGCATGACACCAAAAACGCTGCATCAGTTCAGGCCATTTGTGAAGCTCTACACAGATAGGCATTTTATATATATCACTGCCCACAGAGATGAACATAAGGAAGAAATCCAGTCCTATTACAGGATCACCACGAAAGATATGGAGGAAATCACTAAGGAGTGGCTTGCAGAATTCTTGGTACCAGTAGAAGATATAGAGCTCTCCAACCCTGACATCATTGGAAGTCAGTTGGTCATCCGAGCGGAATATGATGCACCTAGTAGCAGCAAGAAGAAAAATATGGAAGATGTGCAAGAAATAAACATCACATTGGTGAAGAATGCATCTAATTCACCTGGAGATGACAAAGTAATCCAATATAAGGAAGGGGAAGAAGATAAGCAGAAGCAAGGCGAAGTAACACCACCTAGGGATCCCATGGATGAGGCTGATACATCCAAGAAAACAAAGGTGTCCCCTACGAAACCTTCATCGTGGAAGAAATCTAAAGCTAGTAAGCCTAAGATGTAGACTGTGCTCATGATGGATGACATTGACCTCATCATCGTCGCTGTATCAAATACAACAGAAGATATTTTACACCATAATGAAGAAAAACAAGAAACCATGTATGATCACATCGATGTAGAGATGAAAGGGGCATAAAAAAACCCTCCACTCCATCCATGCAATGTCTATTGTGCCCCCATCATCAGAAGGAATAGAGTTGGGAGATGAACCTTCCTAGCTACAAAGACTAGCAGATGCAATGAAAGCTCACCTTCATCGTGTCGAGGAGGAAAAAGAACAAGCCACTGAGAAATTAAATCAAGAAAAGAAGAATCCATAGAGAAACGTCAGGTTGTGCAGCAAGAAAAAGATGACCTCCAAGTGAAGTTTGCAGAGGATAGAGCATAGATCCAGAAGGAGAAAGAACAACTGCTTGCAGAGCAGATTGGAGTTAAAGAAGCAGTCACTAGTGCACTTCTCTCTGTGACGGTCTTAGAACAGATGGAAGAAGACCTAGTGGAGATTCAAGTGGGGAAGTTGGATAAATCCATTCAGTATCTCCAACAAAGAGTCACAGAACTGGAACTACAAGTTGTGCCAAGTACTTCGTAGGAAGTGTGAAACCAAACAGAAGAAACTTCCCAAAGCGCAGTCCAGAGAATCAAGGCATTGGCCTTGGAATGCAAATAGTTCAGCAGTTGAAGTGCGTAGACCTACGAGCACCTTGCAGAGGACTCTGAACTAAGGACACTAGAATCATAGCTCCATGAGGTAAAGAAGAAAGCAGCAATAGTGCAAGCACATTTGAAGCCATTGTCAATAGTTGAAAGGATCAAAAGAGCCCAGGAAAAATGCACGGTTCAAAAAACGGTCCATGCCATCTAGAGAAAGGTCATGGAAGTAACCCATAGGGTCCAACCAATGTGGGATGAATCTTGCACACTTTTTGAAGAAATTGAAGGACAAGGTGCAAAACTTGAACAACTGGTCACCATAGTAGAACAGGTCTTTGAAGGACCTGTGACTGATAAAGTTATTCAGGATTTTTTGAAGTAGGAGGCTCTGGTGAAGAAGCAGGTCGAGGTAGCGCGAGCTAAGATCGAGGCCTTCGAGGTAGATTTACCCATATCAGAGTGAATCAGGATGAGTCACAGGTGAGTGTTGGGGGCATGTTGGCCCTTGACCAAGTTTTGGAGAACTTGGGTCATGTTTGACAATTTTTGGGACTTCAACAGGCTGGTCGAAGGCAGAGCGCAAGGTGAAGCGGAGATCATGGGATCTCACCCCCTTTTTAGGGAATTTTGGGTTTAGGGTTTTATGTAACATGTATGGGATGTCGGCCCATGGGTTTACCCATGTTTAGGCCCCTTTTGTAATGTATAAATAGATATCTAGGTGATGTAAGAAGTACACACTAGATCTATAGGATCTAAGGAAGTGACTCTAAGTGAAAATGATTGTAAGAGGATTTGTGCATATTGTATGTTGAGACTTGCAGGACTAAGTGCAAGTCACCTATAGTGATTTGTGTCCAGAGTGTGTAAGGCTTTGTACCGTGACCTAACTTGGGGAAGGAGGATCTGGTGAGGTGCACGTAGATATCCTGTCCTATGTAGAGTGGGTTCTTGTGGCTCTGTGCTTGTAGAAGATTGGAAGAAGACAATAAAGAAGAGAAGAGTTGGTGGACGTAGCCCCACGCTGGGGGTGAACCATGTATATCCTGTGTTTTGGTTGCTTTGTGCATTATAGTTGTTATGTTATTGATGTGATTTATGCTCAGTGAAGTGATATATGATAGATGCATCTGATATAGTATCTTTGTGCTTAGTAATGTGAAGGAATACTAGATCTGATCTATTTCTATGTGTTAAGTGCTTGAACGTGTTAGATATTGTTAATACTGCATTGTTCTGTAATTAGGGTTTGGATCTGGGATGTGAATAAGGGTTAAATAATAATGAATGTTAACTGCTAAGTTCTCTGTTAAGTATTGTGATCACAGATCTATGTCCCAACTAGGTTGCAGACATCTGAGTCTTGCAACCCCCCTGCCTCTACATCGGGTGAGACTTCATATGCTTCGTAGGTGTTGCCGAAAGGGTATGTTGTTAGGGTTTTGTTGGTGCATTGTTGAAGCGTTGAACCCCGGGTCTACCCCTGTGCCAACAAGATCCTTTTTGTTCGGTATTATATGTGTATTTCACTATTTGGAAGGAGTTTTGAAGGTTTTTTGTAATAAATCACCATAGCTTATACCAGGTACGTATGATTGATGTTTTATGATGGTTTCAAGTGTAATTCAACATGTTTTAATGATTCCAAGAAGATAATTCGTGATCTGTGTGTCACAAGGAAAAATCGCATGGCGTTTTTCCATCCGGTACTCCATCTGATACTACATCTGATACTCCATTTGACACTGTGTCTGACACTCTGTCCTGCACTAAAACCATGGGCGAGTTGGTGGTTATCATATCAACGGCCAGTGATGGAAAAATTGGCGACATGGTTTTTTCTTATGGTTGTGGCCTCCAGCTACTGAGCTTATGACAACTTGTATTGGGTTGTTATGATGGGTGTTTATTGGCTTGCTTAGTTTCTAGAAGTCACTGGTGGTTAAGAAGCATTAAGTGTAATTTACTGTTTTTAGAGGAGGTCGACCCTTCTAGTGGTCGACCTCTCATCTTGTAACCTCTATAAATACCACAATAGTGGTCAAACAAATAGCTAAGGATAGTTAAGCTCAGAATTGTGAAGCTAGCTTTGTTTTGCCATTTCAAGACATTTTCTCTAAACTATGTTTTTAATTTAAAATGTTGAAATCATGTTGCTTGAGCTCGTGATTCATTGTTGAGGAGTAGCCACGACTTTCTAGGGGGGGCACCAGTGGTCTAGGTGAATATTCAGTCAATTATCTTGTGAATTCACTTAGTGTAATTGTCATTTCTTTTATTTCTTGTACATGAGTTCTTATTATTTTTACTTACTGTGTAAATGTTGTTCATAGTTTAATTGCTTTAGTTTCTTTTCTCAGGTTACTTATGAAGGATAGTGTTAATATGACATGACTTTTTAATTAGTAGGAAATATCTTGGAAGCTTAGATACTAACTGTGTTGTGTGATTAGATGCTAGTTTGAATTTATGCAAATTAAAGTAGAACAAAATATTGGGTTAAAACAGAGTAGAACATAATTAATAGTTTCTTTGGCAAGTTTCGATGGATGGATAATTGTTAGTTTTAGTTTTGATTTATAGTTTTCTTATTTAATTGCTACTTAGTTTTCTTATCTAGTTGTTATTTAGTTTTCTTATTTATTCTCTTGTTAAATGCTGAAATAGAAATAGGATTTGAGTTATGTCTTTATGAGTATTTCCCTTTGCAATTTACATTGTTAAAATAGGATTAGTTTAATTTACTTTATGCAATTTCCATTCTAGATATAGATTGCAATTTGAATTCAAAGTTTGATTTTGATTTTAGTTTTTAGTTATGAATATCTAGTAGTATCAATTTGCTTTCATTAGCATAGAATGCAATTGAATTAAATAGAATAGTGTTTTCATATTGTTGATGATTAATTCACGAATTGAAGAATCACATGGATTTTCAAGGTAGTTGATGTTTCTTCTATAATGGCTAAGTTCTCATTAGATTGCCTGATTCATACCTTTCACTTTGCTATAGAAGTTAATATTGAGTTTATCCCTCTTGAGTTATCATTAATTGTTAAATGTCATCGTGATATTATAAGACAATAAAAACATAACCATCAACATTATATTTGAAATTTTCTTGCTATTATAGATTAAATAATAGTCTTCTTGTTATCATAGATTAAGGGTAGTTGTTGATTAATTTTGAATATTGTCATGATGCTTTTAATTCCATAGATTAAGATTTCCTTTCGTAGATTAGAAGTACTTATGAAGTTTATCTTAAGAATAGAGTTCACTTTCTTAATAATTGATTACTTGCTTGTTAAGTAGTTTTTATTAAGTTACTTGCTGCATAAGTTTTAATAGGGTAGTTGCTTGCTTGTTTATTTGCTTACTTGTTTCTACTCATTGAATTTGAATAGGTCGATTAAATTAGTTTGTTGTAGTTATTTCTCATTAAATAGATTAAATAGATAGTTTTCTTTTGCTTATTTTCATGACTAAGTTAACTTTCTTTTAGTAGGGTTTTCATTTGCTTTCTTAGAACAATCCATCGATCCATTGTACAAAAGTTAATTTTCTTGATAGGGTTTGATCATTGATAGTATTTTCTTAACTAGGTTAGCCCTTAGATAAACCATTTCCTTAGTTAGACTATACTACCTCTAGCCTTTCTGCCTTGGCACATATAGTGCTACAACTCTAAGTTTACTTACCCCAGGTTGACAATTTAATTGAGGGTTTTTAGTGCATGTAGAACACCCATCATTTTTGGCGCTGCTTCCGAGGAGTTGTCTCAAGGTAGGAAATAGTTAGGAAATAGATCATTTCTAAACATTAGCATTATATTGCTGGCGGGGGAATTTTAAGATGAGAGGTAATAACCTGCACATCTATTATAGCAGGTTCCCCAAACCCAATGGTAGTTTTTTTTTTTGTTGTTTTCTTTCATGAACAGACCTAGGGATCCAAATGGTAGATACATTAAATCCAAAAAGACATTTCAACCAAGGTTCCTTCCAACCTTTTAGGGGGAAGGAAAATTCCACTCATAAGTTCTACAGACCGATAACTAAAAATAGGAGCTAGCTCAACCCAAAGAGATAAAGTAGTCTCTAAAGAGACTAATACTGGGAGAACTATAGAACAGAAAATTGAGGCATCAATAATGGTGGGACAGGAGGCAAGACCACATGAGCCTTTCATAGAACCAAATAATAAAAACTTTGTTTTCTTACGACCTTCAGGAGATCCTAATTTTGAAGACATAATAGACCCTGAACAGGTGAATACCTTGTTTGGTAGTTCAACCAACATAATTGTCTCTCAAATTGACACACAAACTTTGGCACCAATAACCTCAATTGGCTCGAGTAGAGTCTCAAACACCCAAATAGTAGGAAGACCTTCCCATCAGAGGGATACCTTGTTCTCTTGAAGGATAAAACCACTTAGGTACTCTCTTTTTGGGAACCAAACTAGTATGGATGATCAGGAGGATCATAATAATGTAATACACGGGGAAGGAGAAGAAGATGGAAACCAAACCAAAATTATCTTCGAGTTTCCAATTTTGGAGACCACCCCAAATGTCAATATGAAAAATATTCCCCTCTCAACACTGACCACCTTTTACGGTAAAAAAAGTGAAGATCCAGATACCTTCCTATTTGAGTTTGACATCTTGTGTAGGAGCTACAACTACTTACAATATGCCCAAAAACTAAAACTCTTTCCTGCCACCCTCAAGGACTCTTCACTAAGATGGTTCATGGGGTTGGGAGAATCCAGTATTAGGTGTTGGGAAGCCATGAAAGATATATTTCTTAAAAATTACCAAGACTACTGCAAGATCAAGGAGTCTCATAATGATATTTTCAAAATCCAACAGTTAGAAGACAAGAATCTCGAGGATTATGTGAAACGGTTTTCTTATATCTCCCATAAATCAAAATCTCATGACCTTCCAGATGATGCAGTTAGGGCTCTTTTCCTTAGGGGAATTTCAGAGGAATACCTAGAGATACTTACACCGATGGCATCATGTGACATCTCCCATAAACCATTTTCCAAAATCTATGAAATGTGTAATAATTACTCGAGGAGTAGAGATAAAACAGGAAAGAATGTTTGGGACCCTTACAGTAGAAACTTAAAACCAGTTGGTTCAGGTGGTATCACAAGAGAAGAGAGGGGGAAACCTTTAGAAAACTTCAAGACATATATCTTAAGAACAATAGGTTCCCAGTTGGACACACTCAATATTAAAAAGAAACAAGAGGAGGAAAGTGAAGCAATGAGTATATATTGCCCAAGATGTAGGAGGAGGCATTCCTTAAGAGAATGTCGATTAGATAACATTTCAGTTTGTGTCTTCTACACGAAAGACCACTCAACTGAAAAATTTCCATCATTTTTTGATTTATTATCCATCTATAGAAGTGGGGATCCTGGGGAGTCCTCTTATGCACCTAGGAGGCCATGGCAGCCTAGGAACTAGCCTACATACCTAGATCTACAATCTCAAGTTCCACCCTATTATCAACAACAACAACAGTGGAACTCACCAAGTTGGGAAAAATCATCTACACAGTACCAACATCCTTGGTTTCAAGGATGGAGAGGAGGACATAACCAAGGGAATCCTAAAGCTTCACCTATCCCTATGCCCAACCATCCTTACCCTCAATTTCCACCAAACATTCTTCATCTTTTGCCAGGTTTTTTTCCACCACCTTTACCTCCTATTCCACAACAACAACCACAACAATATCAGAATGAAAGCTCCCCAAGAATGACATTATTACCGACAAAACCAGTTCCCAATTCAAATAATAAGCTCACTCAACATCTTCACAATGTTGAGATGCAGGATTTCCTGATGTATGTTATTTCTCCTATTCCATTGCAGGAGATTCAACGAAGATTGGGAAGAGTTTTGGATAGGCAGAGACCTTCAGTAGTCATATAGGAAGAAGAAGAAGAGGAAACCACCAAACAACCCATAAATGACACTAGGTGGGAAGATGTTATTATTCCTAAGGATGAAGAAACCAAGCTTCCCCAAAATGAACCTTCACAAATTACGAAGGGCTCTTCTTATCTAGATAGATAATTAGTGATCGAGAAACCCACCACCTGACTGGAATTTGACATCTTGAATGAATTGAAGAATATTTGTGTCAAGATTCCCTTGCTTCAAGCCATTAAGGATATTCCAATCTACATTAAGGTGGTCAAAGAATTGTATATTAAGAATCCAGGGAGGAAGCAGAAGGACCCTCCTACAATGCATTTGATAGGATAACTTTTTGAGTACATATTGGAGCAACCTAAGATAGAAAAATATGGGAACCCAGGAAACCCTGTAGTGACCATAACCATTAATGAGGTTTCCATTTGGAACACTCTCATAGACCTAGGGACTGCCATCAATGTTATGAATGTTAATACCTTGGAGGAATTACAGTTAAAATGTCTTCTTAGACCTACCCCAACTATTTTGGAATTAGCAGATAAGACCAGGGTTACACCTGAAGGAATTTTGGACGATATCATAGTTACTTTAGCCTCATGGGAGTACCCAGTAGAATTTCTTGTCATCCATTCAAAGGATCCTACCAAATTCCATCCCATTATTTTGGGAAGACCTTGGTTGGCCACAACCAATGCATTTATCGGCTGCAGGGAAGGAGAAATGACCATCTCAAATGGACTCTCTATCCAGAAGCTCACCATATACCCTCTAGCCCAACCTATCATGGAGAATCTATGGTGTCTTGAATGTCCATATGAGAATGAGGACTGAAAATATCCTATGTTTCCAAGTGACCATGCCTGGGAACTTTAGGAGCACACAATGGAAAATGTGCTAAACCAATTTATTTCTTCTATCACGTGTGTTGATTTTTCACAATCTTTTCCCCAATTTGAGTACATGTTTGGGGAATAATTTCAATAAAAATTGGACCCATCAATTTTTTCCTTGACATCTTTCATATTTGAGATAGATGAGTTTTCCACATCTTATACTATGCCCTACGAGATTAGTCCATGAAAATTTATACATATAAACTCTGGGCTAGATGCAGATGGAAAAAAACAGTTAATAAGTATCCTTAAAGAAAAATTAGGGGCATTCTCCTAGGAATACACTGACATGAAGGGTATACATCCTGACACATGTGTCCATCACATATATACCCAGGGGGAAGTAACAACTATTAGGAAACCCCAAAGAAGGATGAACCCAACACTCAGAGATATGGTAAAGGAGGAGATCCAAAATTTATTAAAAGTCATATTTATTTATCCCATATCCGATAGTAAGTGGGTGTCCCCTCTTGTAGTTGTTCCAAAGAAAGTGACCGAGAAATGGAGAATTTGTGTTGATTTTTGGGAGCTCAATAAAGCCACTCCGAAGGATTACTTTCCTCTTCTTTTCATTAACCAAGTTTTGGATACCCTGTCTGGAAAGAAATATTTCTCCTTTTCAGATGGATATAGAGAGTACAATCAAATTCTCATAGCACCCGAGGACCAGGACAAGACTACCTTTACTTGTCCTTGGGGCACCTATGCGTATAGGTTTTTACCATTTGGATTGTGTAATGCTCCTGCCACATTTCAATGAGCAGTATTAGGGAAATTTGTTGATCTTATTCATGATTGTGTGGAGGTGTACATGGATGACTTCAAAATATATGGAAATACTTACCAGGAAGCCTTAGATAACTTAGAAAAAGTCCTTGTCATATGCCAAGAAATGAACCTGTCTCTAAGTCATGAAAAATGTAAAATGTTGTTAACTAAACAAGTGGTTCTAGGACATCATGTTTCATCTAAAGGGATAAAAGTCGATCCAGTAAATATTGAGGTTATCGTCAGACTTCCACCCCACAAAAATCATAAAGAGGTGAGAAGCTTTCTTGGACATGTCGGATACTATCGGTGGTTTATTGAAAATTTTACAAATATTGTTGCACCCATGTTTGGATTGCTAATAAAAGATGTTGATTTTGCTTGGAATGAGTAGTGTCAAACTTCCTTTGAAACCCTAAAATCTAAGTTGTCTGTGGCACCAGTTCTTAGAGGGCCCAATTGGACTCTCCCATTTCACATATCTATTGATACATTCGACACTACAATAGGAGGAGTATTAGGGTAGAAACAAGACCAACAATGTTATGCCATTTATTTTGTAAGTAAGAACTTGTCCCCTACCGAGCTAAACTAGACAATTACCGAGAAGGAATTCTTGGCAGTAGTTCATGCTATCAATAATTTTCATCATTACATTACAGGTTATGAAGTATTTGTACATACAGATCATTAAGCCATTATATTTTTCATGAATAAACCCATAACTAATGGCCGAGTGGCTAGGTGGCTCCTTCTATTGCAAGATTTTAATATCATCGTGCTTGACCGACCTGGAAAGGAGAATTTGGTAGTTGATTTTCTTTCACCAATAAAAAACGAGGATGATGATATTCCTGTAGATGATAGTTTCTTAGACGAGCACTTTTTTTCCCTTTCTGTAAATACCCCATGGTTTGCAAATATGGAAAACTATTTGGCTACTAGGAAGTTACCGTCTCATTTGTTACCTCATGAAAAACGTAGAATTATCATGCAAAGTGCCAATTACTCTTGGGTTGTCCATTTCCTTTTTTGTACAGGTCTTGATTTGATTATTCGTAGATGTGTCTGAAAAGATGAGATACCAGAAATACTACGAAGTTGTCATGATGGACCATGTGGTGGCCACTTTTCTGAAAAACGTACAACATATAAGGTGTTACATTCAAGTTACTATTGGCCTAGCATTTTCAAATAACATGGCAAGTATGTGAGGAGTTGTGATAGTTGTCAAAGAATATGAAGACCCACGTCAGCTGACAAAATTCCCTTATGTGCCCAAGTTATGATTGAACCTTTCAATAAATGGGCCCTTGACTTTGTAGGACCAATTTCACCCATGTCTCGTAAGAAAAACTATTTTTTGATTTGTACAGATTATGTCACCAAGTGGGTAGAGGCAAAAACCCTATTTAGGGCTACAGAAAAATACGTTGTCGAATTCATCTATGAAGACATATTTACCTGCTTCGGTGTTCCTTGTGAGATTGTTACATACCAAGGCACTCAATTCACTTCCAAGATGATGAGAGAACTAACGAAGAAATATGGGATTAAGCACTCCAAGTCCTCTCCATACCACCCACAAGATAATGGTTAGGTAGAGTCTACAAACAAAGTTCTGGAAGCTATCTTAACCAATAATGTTCAATTACATGATCGAGATTGGGCTGATAGGCTTCCAGAGGATTTGTGGGCATATCAGACCACCTGGAGAAACACCACTAGGCATACCCCTTATGAGCTAGTGTACGGGAAACAAGTACTTCTACCAATAGAATTCCAAGTAAGGACCTTCTGTATTGCCACAAAATTGGGATTAAATTTAGATGAGGCTCAGAAACAACAATCCCTACAATTAAATGAGTTGGATGAGATCAGGCAAGATGCCATCCAACGAACAATAATGGTCCAAAACCATAGGAGCAAGTGGCATGACAAGTTTATTAAGAAGAAACACTTTCAACCTAGTGATTGGGATTTGTTGTTTGACTCTCGATTTAAAACCTTCAAAGGAAAAATTACCACTCTCTGGTTGGTTCCTTACGAGGTAGTCACCATGTATGACAATGGGGCTGTGAAAATCAAAATAATTAACGATGGACAAGTCTCCTTTGTAGTAAATGGACACCGACTCAAACTTTATCACAGGCCCATTTCCAAAGAAGATTTTTGTAGGTCATGTCAAATGACAAGGCATTGGCCTTAGTAGATGGGGAAGTCCCCCCTTGTTCTTGAATGTTTTCTGAATTTTCGACTATACATATGTAAATAATTTTGAATTTTGTTGATAGACAATTCTAGAGATTTATGTAGGTATTTATTCACCAGGAGTAGACAGTTTCAAGGAAATATAAAAGAATGATTTTTCTTCAAAACATTGTTATATTTGAACCTTTTTGTCTTCTAATTATCAAATGAATAATGACTAGCTGTAATTAGCCATATTTTTGCAAAGATTTTTATCTTCTCTTTTTCTTAAGGCATTTTAAAAAGCAGTTCCTCTTGAAAACCTTCACCACTATATAAGGAAGTGATACCATAACCATCAATCGTATAGGTCACTCGTACAGTTTTCCCAAGAAACCTGAGTAAGTGAGTAAAGTATCTTTATTAAAGAATAACAAGGAGGTTTGATTAGCGGTTAGCCATGGAAACATAAAAAAAAAGGAAGAAAGTGAGTTGAGCCTAAAGATACCTTTCTATTCTTTCCCAATGGTACCATCCACTTCACACTAAAAATGCTTGATTATGTCATATCTTTACATAAGCTACATCCTCTTAAGTACCCCTTACATCAGGACAATCACTAAGGAATATATAATGGAAAGTCATCATCTAACATAAATACCATCCCAATTGAAAAAAAAGAAGAAAAAAGTTGTTTTCAGAGCTGTCCCCCCCATCAGGGATGATTTTAAGGATGGAAATTTATTTTAAAATGTAGAAACCTTGGCGAATCTTACTAATCCTTCATATGCAAACTATAAATGATTGACGATAGTTTTGTAAAAATATTCAAATTTCTAAGGATTTTATATAGTTTTTATAAAATTTTGGTGACTTTTAAGGTAAAATAATTTTATCCTATAGAATTTGGGAAAATCATTTTTAAAATAGCGAATCTCGGTTTTGGAAAAAACATGGAAAATTAGCCCTTGAGAGAAATTTAGCGCCTAAAATCATCGCTGCTAGAACAATCTTATACTAAAATACTAAAAGATGGAGGGCCAGTCTCTAAGGGTGTAAGAGGATTGTTGGATCATGTTGTCATTGGTGCCAATGGTTTGATTGATTGATGTCAAGTGATTGATTGATGTCAAAGGATTGATTGATTGATGATTTATGTAGTATAATATGTATTGTCCTTGATGAGAATTCATAGATGAAGATGGATCAATGAGTTGTCATTGATACATGATGAAGATGGATCGATGTGGTTCCATTGGTATATGATGCATTGTTGGAAAAATGTATAGATGTCTCATTATTGTCTTATCATGATTGATAAGGTGTACAAACGGATGAACTCCAAAGTGGTCCCCTTATGGTGAAAGCCCTCATGGGAAGATGCTTTACGGATTGAGTTATCCTAGAAGAAAGGTTGGAGGACCCATGCTTGTATGAGGAATAATGAGATGAAGATCAAGGAAATTGTTGGTGAAACTATCCTAGATGGATATTTCTTGTCATGCCATTTCTGGTGGTATGTGTAATGTCACATAACTCCTCCTGGTTTGAGAGTTATGGCCTTACGAAGATGAAGGACCCTCATATGTCATTTAGAAGCCCCAAAAGGTCAAAGTAATCAAAGTGGTTTAAGATATTTTTAAAGTGAAGTGATAAGTGTATTATAATTCAAAGTGAATAAAAAATAAATTATTTCAATAATAATTTTAATGGAGAAATTAGAAGTGGACCCAACCCTAAAATAAGGAAAGTGGGGCCAAGTGACCTAGAAGATGTTTTTAAGGAAGCTACTTGGAGAGTAGAAATAAGAGGCAAGGCTCTCTCATTTGAATCACACTTGAGAATATTCAATATATATAGGTGTCTTAGGTTTACAAATGATATCTAAGCCGAAATTCTGAGGAAAGTGAAGAAAAGAAAGACGAAAGGCAAGGAAGGATAAATTCTTTTGATGGTGCTTTCTAAGGTATGTTATTTACAGGTCATCTCACCATTTTCGCTATAACTTGTTTTCTATAATGATTCAGATTTTGAAATTGATATGAAAGTGAGAAAACATATCCAAGTATATGTGGTTAAAAATTCATCTTTTGGGTCGTTGTATTTTGGGAGTTACACTCCGTGGAAAATAGGGTTTGTGGCTAGTCCTGAAACTAGTCAAAATCAGGTGTTTCGGGTAAAAACGTCATAACTTCTTCATAACAGATCCAAATTCAGTGAAACCAATTGTGTTGGTTATATTATAGTATTTAGTAGGATCTGTAACAGTTTCAGATCTATTCATCAAATATTTTGTGCGGGGCACGTTCTACAAGGTCGCTCTCTAGAATAAGACAAAATTCAACAAGGTATGCCATTTTTTCTATAACTCCTTTTATGAGAGGTTCCAAGTAGTTCCACTTGGATGAATTGTATAAAACACATTGAAGAACATTGTATATAAATTTCATATATTTATTCAGTATAGGTACAAAGTTATGATTATTTCAAGTTAGGGTTGTTGACTAATCCAAAACTAGTCATGGTTGAGACAAACAGTTGATGAGTTGGCACATACATGAGGTGTATAGTTGATGATGTTGGTATGTATTGAGGAGTCATTGTTGATGAGTAGTTGACACATGATTGGTATATACTTGGTACATGGTTGGATGCACTTGTTTATGGTACAGGTTGATTACAGGTTGTTTGACACAGGTTGGTGCATGGTTGATGCTCTTGTTTATGGTACAGATTGATATCTGTTGAGGATTGTTGCCTCATCTCAGTTGGTGCTGAGAATGCAAGTTGAGTCTTGCATATAGAGTTGGTGCTCTTGTAGAGTTGTACTCTATTCAGTTGTTGCTGATAAACCCCAAGGATTATAGTCCGTAATAAAAAGAAAATTGTACATACATCTTGTGTTCTTTGTGTTCATTGTGGTGATGACTTGTTGATGATATATTGCTGATATATGTTGTTGATATGTGCTCACATCTAACTGGTTATAAATGAAAACAATGGGTAATGAATAAATGTTGAATGCTAATTGATGAGTTT
>JASDQU010736697.1:130440-143413 GCA_032191745.1 Picea mariana | reverse complement strand
AACCATCTAGAAACTCTACATTGTACGAGAAGTCTGACATGGGTGGTAATTTGTACATAACCTGTAAGCTTTCTGGTCTGAAGGTCCCAACAGTGACCCCCTGCTCGCTAATGATGGTTCTGGTAGGGATGTCTACTTTTTGCATCTCTGCCTAGACGACGATCTTGTATTTGGTAGTCATGTCGCCTATCTCATTGTCATTGGAATCATCCGAATAGTTCACCAACTTTGATTTCAACACCTCCGAGACGTATGACCAGGTTCGTACGCAATCAATGATTCGAGGTGAAGTATCCGAAATATTATCAGAACCTTGTCCTGAAACCTCTGTGCTTGCCTTGGATACTTTTTGCGGGGCCATGACAGGGGATTGTAACTTTGCTCTTCTGCGATAAAAATGTGTATACATATAGAAGTTAGCTTACTAAGAAAAACTTCTCTGTGCGGGATAAAAATGAACTTTATGAATAAAATAGGAAGCAAAAGATCTATATCTTCGACCATTTAACATATCGATGTCCTTACGGACAGAACGGTCCAATCATAATTAGATAGATATTTTGGCAATAAAAACCATATCCTTACTTTTTCGTTTCGCCTTATTTCCAATTAATGCCATAAAATTCGACGGTTCGTGGCACAAGCTGGCGTAAGGAACATTTGAAATTGCCTCGTAAACTGCACATTATTATCATTTGCATTAAACATTGATTAGGCTAGCTTGGCTTCCTTAATCAGGATTTAAATCAACATTTCAGCGTTCACCATATCGGGACTTTTAACTATGACCTTTCGAGCCTCTAAAACCTGAGATTGCGATGATTAGATTTAGTTAAGTGATGACGTAATCAGATTAAGTGTTTTATTAATTATGTTTTAATTTATATCGCGACTTTGTGGCTCGAGGCTTCAAGGGTATAGTTTCCGGGTGGAACGTATGCTGAGTCGCGAAATCCCAAGAGGCTTTAACCATGGTCAAACTAAACACTCTGGATGTTAACCCAGGTTATTTATGTGAGGATCTCACGGCTTCGTCTTTCGGGGTTATGACGATAATGTTTTAGGAGAGAGTAAATGTCGAGACATGAAATCCCGACAACATTTGATTGGAGTTTACATGGTCCCACTATTAGCTTTCACTTGAGGTAAGATTTTGAAACTTTTCGCGACCTCGCACATCAGGGTTTATAAATCTTGTGACTTGTAACTCCCGAAGAGCGATATTCCGAGGTACAAAGAGCAACAACCTTCGTTTCACGATAAAAGTGGTAACTTATGAAACATCACATCTCCTGCTATTTCACATGTCGAGACTATTGAGATTTTCAGTAGGTGAATGTCACGAAGAAAAAAAGAACTTAAGAACCGACATTTGACCTTTAAAATAGATTTGAACCAAATGAAAAGGGTGACTCCAACATAGGCTCCAACTAGGGATCTCGTTTCCCTGTGAGGCGGGAAGAACAGTAGACCACGTGCTTGTATTGGGTAAATGGAGTCACTAGTTTCACTTCTGTGAAACTTGCTTTAGGGAAAAGATAAACTAAGGGAGGAAAAGATTTTTGTCTTTTACTGTTGTAAGGCTTTTCAATACTCAAATATATTTCTCACTCAGCTACAGTGCCTTTCGCAACTTTATCTTTCTCTTTACTGAGTTTAGGTCTACATTAGGACAAATCAAAACAGTTCTAGGAAATCTAACAGATCTTTATAGTTTTTTGGCTTACATCCAACGAAATTTATGGCATTTTTTAATCGGAGAGTCCTGTATGGACTTAGGATGTGGATCCGGTCTCGAGAAAGTTGATTGCCAGAGTCAAGTGATATTCATGTATGACAGTCTTACAGATATCTCAGATATTGCTTCACTGCCATCGGGCCTGTTCAGTACCCCGGTGAAGTTATCTGCCCCTTTTGGCTGAATTTCTTTTCACCACTTCGAAATGTATTTATGCATTTAAATGCTGAGACGAGGGAAATCATTTATGAATTTCCTTTCATCGTCTCTTCATATTATATGTTCAATTAGATATGACTTTCCTTGCATCATCTGTCTTATAATTTTATTTTTAGAATACAAAGTGGGGGAAATCAAATTGTATAAGGGGTGATATCTGCGTAATATTTTGCAATGTAGGTTTGTCAACTTACTTTGATTACTCGGTGCCAACCTTCCTTTGACTTTCACAACACCTTGGGTCCGTAGGGAGAAAAAGGGGAAACATTTTTCTGGGGGTTTTCCTTTGAGTAAGCCTTAGCCCTTCAAAACTATTGAAAAACCTAGAAAAGTCAGGATCTACCTATGCATAACTTGTTTAGTAAGAGACCGAGGATCTGTGAAGACCAGCCTTCTTTCCAAAACACGCTTACAGCTTTCAAAGTTTAAACATAATCTCTTCTCCCTACGTATATAAATCCGAAAAGACATTTTGCATTTTTAAGAAGACAAATCTGAGGATCGAAAGAAAGGTGACGGACAGATGCTTGTATGCTGAGGGGCAGGGGTTGAAATTAAAACCGCTATTTTGAAAACCCTTCCCCAAAGATGCTTCACTTTCTGTTTGTTTTAACTACCACCTATCTGTGTTTAAAATTATTAGGACCCAGGGCGAGTAACTGTACTTTTTAATAATCAATTAAGTGAGAACATTAGATTTATGTGACATTTATGATGTTTTTTGGAGATCTTTGCTTTCTTAAGGAACAAATTTTCAGGAGTTCGTGCCTTTGCCTTACCATTTTTAAAATAACCGAAAACCTTTTCTGTCACCTGTTTTCGGCGAATGTAAATCTCTGATACATGACCTTCTGTTTTCTCCATTCATCCGTTTAGTTTTCAAACCAAAATCCTGTAAACACAAAGAGTGTCCTTTTTTAAAAGAAATTAAAAGTATTTGAAAACCATGTATCTCTACTTACATTGACCTAAAAAATAAAAATTGAAAACTTACCTTAAGGGAATCATGAAATAGAAAGCAAATACAAACCGGTATATACAATGGAAAAACTCAAAGAACTAATTATGTCATGTAGTTTTTTAGATAACGCCCGTTGACAGGGGCATTGAAGATTTTACCATCCAGATTTTCTAATAAAAATGATTTTTTTCCTTCGGAAGTTGCGACTCTAAATGGTCCATACCAAATATGATCAAATTTATCGTGTTTCGTTGAATCTTCCTTCCTGGCATCCCATATTAAGACCAAATCTCCTAGAAGAAACTCTCTGTCTTTTGTCTTACATTCAAATAACATTTTCATGTCGTCTTGATATTTTTGCAATCTTTCGTCCACCTCGATCCTGTTCTGTTGTAATTCAATCAACTGATTTATTCTCCTTGTGACGTGGTTTGGTTATTCTTTCTCATATTTCCATAGTTTCATCGCGGGAAGCACTAAGTTTATAGGTAATACCATGTCAGTCTCGTATACCATCTGGAAAGGAGAAATACCAATGGATTTTTTTATGCCAATCCGATTTGCCCATAGTGCGTATTTTAGATGTATATGCTAGGATCTCTTGTTCTCGTTCAACACTTTCTTAATTATGTTGATCAGAGTCTTGTTCGAAGATTCGGCCAGTCCATTCCCTTAGGGATAATATGTCATAGAATGGTCGAGTACAATATTGTACTTTTGGCAAAAACTGATCATAGCCATAGATTTAAAAGCCTGAGCATTATATGTTACTATCTTTCGGGGGCAACCGAATCTAGATAAAATATTTTCTTCTAGGAAATCTATTACCACCGAATCTGTAGCCCTCTTGGTAGGAATAGCCTCTACCCATTTAGTAAAGTAATTTGTGGTGGTTAGGATCCATTTGTGTTGAGCACTGGAATGGGGGTTAATTTCGCCTATAAAATCCAGTCCCCACTGTTGAAAAGGAGCCTCTGTTTTGACTGGAACTAAAGGTAGTGTTGGGATTTTATGCTTGCCTGTGAATAGTTGGCAAGGGTTGCAAGCCTTTACTTTGGCATTTACATCCAAGAAAAGTTTAGGCCAATAATAACCTGCCCTCAGGATTTTATAAGGTGTCACTCTCCAAGCATGATGTCCCCCGCACACTCCTTCGTGGAATTCGCTTATGACCTTCTCTGTTTCAGATTCAACCAAACAGACCAATAGGAAACCAAGTGGGTCCTTCCAAAACAACTTACCCTCAGATATACAGTATTTGACCGCATGTAGTTTTAGCGTTCTGGCTTTGGATGGAGATAAATCACTTGGGCAGTTCAAAGTCAGTAGGTAGGATACTATGTTTTTGTACCAGATAGAGGATGTAAACTTCTCTTCGATCCTAACTTCACTTGTTTGCTCATAGAACTCGTTAATATCTTCCTCTTCTCCACATCCCTGTATGTTATTTATGTCGAGGGTTCTGTAATTGGATTCAGCTAAGATTTTAGCCAAACCTTGACCCTTTATCAACTTCGTCGACTTTATTTCCCAATCAAATTCTTGAATTTTTGCAAGCCACCATCCCCTTCTGCCATCACTGTCAGCCTGCACTAGAATGTCTTTTACAGAGCTAGTAGGTACATACGTGATTATCTTGGAATGCAATACATAAGTCCTAAAAGCATTTAATGACTTTACGATAGCTTATGCTTGTTTTTCCATTATATTGTATTTTAGTTTCGCGTCTCTGAGACTTTTTCCGAAAAAGGCTATCGGTTGTTCGAAACCCTCCTCATTTTTCTGGAGGAGCACCGCAGCAATAGTGTGCTCGGAAGTGAATGAGAAAATCCTTTAGATAGTCAGGGCTTGCCAGTACAGGTGCCTTGCTTATAACCCTCTTGATACATGCAAACGATTCTTTGGCCTCTGTTGTCCATTTTACCTCGTTGTTTTTCTTTAACATACCTATGATTAATTTCACAATTTCAGCGAAGTTTGGAATAAACCTTCTCAAAAAGTTTATCTTTCCTAAGAATGACTGGATTTCCTTTACATTTCTAGGAATATTTATTGTGTCTATAGCTTGAACCCTTCTGGGATCAATTTTAATTCCATCTCAGGACATAATATGGCCCAAGAGTTTACCTTCCCGCATGGCGAAGTGAGACTTTTTAGGGTTTAAAGATAGACCGAACCTACGACATTTTTCAAAAGTCTGTTTGAGATGTATTAAACGGTCTTCGTCAGACTTAGAAAAAACAGTTAGATTGTCGAGGTAGATAACTACAAACTTGTCTCTTTCACAGACGAAGGCGATATCCATAGCACGCTGGAAAGTGGCACCTGCATTCATTAGACCAAAAGGCATTTTATCATACATGAATGTACCCCAGGGTGTAGTGAAAGATCTTTTTTCTTTATCTTGTTCGTTTACTGCAATTTGATTATACCCAGAGAAACCATCGATCATAGACATCCTATTTTCTCTGACTACCTTTTCTAAGACGTGATCCATTTTAGGTAAAGGATAGTTATCTTTTAGGGAAGATTTATTTAAATTTCTGAAATCAACACACAGTCTAATCTCTCCACTCTTTTTTCTAACCGGAACCAGGTTCGCTACCCAATCGGAGTATCTCGGTGGTACTATTATTTTCGCGTCTAAAAGCTTCTTGACTTATCTTTCGACTATGGGTAATAATATAGGGTTGATTTTTCTAAGATTTTTCCTAAAGGGTTTGATACCAGGCTTCAGAGGTATCTTGTGTTCGATCACGGTAGTGTCGTAAGTCCTAAGCTCTTCGTAAGACCAAGCAAAAACATCTTTATATCGTGCAAGAAAATATTTATACTTATTGTTCACCTCAGGAGGAAGATACTTTGATATTTTCACCATCTTGGGTTCTTCTTTTGTCCCTACATCACAATCTTCAACCTCTTCTGGTTGGGGTTGAAGAGTAGATTTCAAAGGCATGTCATTTTGATCGAAAAGTCTCTCCAGGGGAATTAGTCCCTTTGGAATCTGATTATTTTTTAAAACTAACATGCGATGGTTGGAAATTTTTTCTTGGAACTCCTGAGGGTCTTCTCCTTCTTGCATGATCCACATGTGATCATTTTGATTCTCTTGATCGATGTGGGTTTCAGAAAATTCACCCACTACTTCAAGGAACTTTCTGATCTGTTCGTCATCCTCGAAAACCTACCAGTGTTGTATGTTGTTCGAGATGGATGGTCTATGCCTCACCTCTATATGGTATTTTAATTTAAAATCCGTGGGGGGAGAGAAAGTCGAGGCTTCCTTGGCTAACGAATTGGCCTGCAAATTTTCGACGCGTGGTATGAAGTGAATATTTACAGACGAGAAGAAATTTTCCATTAGATCCCAGACACAATTTCTATACACTCTCAATCTCATGTGTTTGGCCTGGTATTGTCGATTTATCTGTTTGACTATCAACTCAACGTCTCCATATACTTCCAGGTTCTTTATGTTCAGTTTCTTGGCAGCTTCCAAAGCTAAAACTAAAGCTTCATATTCACATACATTGTTAGTGTAGTCTATATCCCATTGAAGCCTGTAAGAAAAAGGGATGACAAACCTATTTTCAGGTGCCACAAAAAGTACTCCTGCATCGGCTCCTTCACACAACAGAGCTTCGTCAAAAAACATTTTCCAGATCCCTGTACTATGCATATTTTATGAATCTTTCTCGTCTATGTAGTTTTCTTCGGTGCAACTATCTATTCCATCATCAAAAGACAAAATACAATTTCCTAGATCTTGATCAACAATGTAAACAGGAAAATTGTTAGGATTATGAGGATTGATCATAGTATAGGCTAACCTCGTTTCCCTGTATAACCTAGTAAGTTGCCCACCAAATATAGGAATTGTGGCATAAGTCATGTCCAGTTGAAGGGATCCCCCAAGTTTGGCTCCCCATGACCTTGATAACAGTAATCCATATTTTGGGGGGATATCAGCAATAACTACATCCATCAGAATACTTTTGACTGGGTCTTGTGCAAGGGTGACTACTAAATATTTTATCATACCTAAGCACTTGACTCTTCTAGAATCAAAAGAGTAGAGATCTCCGTAAGGTCGGGTGATCTCGAGGCCTAGTCTATCCATAATAGCTTTGGGCATCACATTATGTGAAACTCCAGAATCTAGCATGCAGTTATGCAATAGTCGATCATGCACATTTAGGCTGATATATAAAGGGGAAACGGTGTCTCTGGTGCCCTCGAAATGTGGACTGAAAGTAATATTTGGCTTGTCATCTTCCAAATTTATCACGTCGGATTGGCTTTCTTGGTTTGAACAACCTATCACTTTGGTTATCTGTTTACGATATGCAGGATTATTTGCTAATTCAAACAGGGGGATAGGTATTTTGATTCTATTTATCTCATTTTCAAAACTAAAACCACCACCACCTTTGTCTGTTTCTCTGGTTGAAATCTCAGACACTCTCTTCTCCAACTTATTTGTCTTAGCTGATTTATTACTCGTGATCTTAATTACCGGTGTTTGTGTATCGACCATCTTGATCTCCTTTGTTTGGGTCTCAACCTCCTTTGTCTTTGGATCCAATGAGTCAGTCCCTTTAGGTGTTTCGGTCTCCTTTGGGGTGGGCACATATACCTCACCTCTAGGGAGAATTTTCCTAGGTTGAAAAATCAACGCAGACTTGTTTTTAGACCTCAGGTTATACCTAGGTTGGACTTCAACCATTATTGAATCAGTTACTTCTTGATGGTCTGGGAGGTCTGTGTTGTTTATGTCATCCTCTGCATCTAGGGGTTGTTGTGAGCTTAAAGACTTCTCGTAATCTTCTTTAGTTACATAAGGTTGAGTGCAGTCATCACCCAGGTTTGTCACATCTTCTTCCAGACCTTTGAAGTCCTCCAGATCATTTCCTCCTATAAAATTTTCATTTTTTAGAGGGGTTTGAATTTTTTGATCTTCATTTGTAGTATGTCTTTGTGGATTTTGAAGGTTGGGGTTTCTCCTGAATTATCTTTTAATGAAAGGATCGGTTTTTGATTGATCTAATTCCATCCTAGAAATTTTATTTGACAATTCCTTGATTATCCTGGCCATATCATCCATTTTTTTGTGTATAGATCTATTAGATCCTGAGGGTCCCTCTTGTTCCCTAAAATGTCTGGTTTCTTTGTTCCCCGTTTCTATCTTAGCTTTCAACTTACCATAGGCCATCATGTTAGACTCAATTTCCACAGCATCATCCTACATTCGGGTTAAGGTAACCCCCCGCCTTTCTCTTAAGAGAAAAGCGAAGTCGGGTTCGAAAGCTCCTACGAAGGTTACTTTGGTTGCAGGTTGGGAGGGTTTGACTTCAACTGGGGTCTTATTATACAGTTTATTAAATCTTTGGATAAATTCCATCACTGTTTCTAAATTTCTTTTCTTTAAAGATCTGAACTCAGTTAGATAGTATAAATGGTCTTTTCTCTCACCCCATTGTCTAAGAAAGGCATATTCTAAGGCATCGTAAGATAGGATAGACCCTGCAGGAAGGCTTCGAAACTAGGTTCGTACCTGTCCTTCAAAATTTTGAACAAATAATCTCGAATAAATGTCTTCGTGTTCCAGACCTAGAATATCGGCGAACTGATCAAAGAAATTTATATGTTCGGCCGTAGTTAAGTCCCCCTCCCCTGTAAATTTTGGTAAATTTTTTATATAATTTTCAGGAAGGTTATGAAGAGGAGCGGGTAGAACTAAAGGTACATATCTCGCAGCCACTTTAGTGAAAACTCTGGGGGGCGGGGGAGGCGCTTGGCCCACTGCTCCTCCTCCAATGGCCGCCATTGGTATTACCTGGTGGGGATAGGGTGTGTTATATAGCGGTTTTTGGAAGACTAAAAACAGATTCTTAGCTTCTTCGGGAGATGAGAGAAGCGAAGACGAGTGAACAGAGACGTGAGGACTTGGCTCTTCAGATTTGCAAGAGATGTAGTTAGGGGATCACCCAGGTGTGGGATTTGAGTATATAGTATACTCT
Organism: Picea mariana; assembly: GCA_032191745.1. Taxonomy (NCBI): domain Eukaryota; kingdom Viridiplantae; phylum Streptophyta; class Pinopsida; order Pinales; family Pinaceae; genus Picea; species Picea mariana. Next base: position 134,475 of record JASDQU010736697.1, on the reverse strand, counting down.
TCATGACTTGGTGAGGTCGGGAAGTCTGAAAGGAGAGTCAGTGGGATATCAACTGCTGAAAAATTTACTGTCAGGTTTTTACCTTTGTATCCAACAGAGGTTTTCAGAAGGATTTCACTTTTAACCGCAGAGATGAATAAAAATGAATTAGTGGTTTCAGGGGGTGTACTATGCGAAGTTTAAGTTTTGAGAGCACTTTTGGTCTTGGGATGTGGGTGTTTAAGCTGATAGACTGCAGTAGTCAGCTTAAGAGAACCTCTAGATTTTAGTAATTTTTCAGGATCTGAAACAAGCGTGGTTTGCTTGTTCTCTAGGTTTTGTCTAGTATTCCTTCGACCGGATGCCAGCTTACTTATACATAGAGTCGCCAAGTGAAAGGTAAGAAAATCCTTTAGAAAGTGCTCACTCTTTGTTCACTATCAAAGGGTGAAACTTGAAAATATTTCGTTCTTCCCAGGGAAAAGGTTTCGTAACTTCATCCCCGGCAACGACTCCAAAAAGATGTTGTTCCAGAGTCTGTACTTAAGGATTTAAAAAAGTACAGTGTCTAGACATCCGAAAGTTTGTAAGATGTAAAAAAGAGGAGGGTAGACCTTCAGGAAAGGAAGCTAGGGATGGTTTCTAGGCTGTGGTTGTCTGGCTTCCAACTATTCCTGGATGTTTATATCCCCTTCAATTGCAACCCATGAACGTTCAAGTTCTACCCGGGTGTTAGCCGTTTTAAGTATGGTATCAAAGAGATTTAAAGCAATATGAGTTTGATCTGTCAAACCAGGTTCAATATTGGGTTGTCTTACAACAGGGACAGTCATAGAGGAATAGAAAAATTTAAGGAAATCCGAAAAGTTTTATGCTGTATCAATTTTGATTTTATTAAAGAGAACTTTAGAAATCAATATTAAAAGAAAAATACAAACCAAAGGCCTTTTTTCGTAACTGTGTTATATTTGAAATAAATGGTGTATGAATTATGGGAAAACATTAAGTTGTCTATAGAATAAGGCTCCTATCGAGAGAGAATCTCAGTCTGTAAACAGAAGAAGAAAATAAGATAAGAAATGGTCTGATGAAGCATAAAATATGACAACCTAAAGTTTTACAAGTCTTATACCTGCTAGTAGCCGATACAGAGGAAAAACTGTAAACAATAGATAGCTAAATATTAATCACTGCACTAGAAGTGTTACTAAATTGCAATTCAACATTCATCAGATGTATATAAGTGAAATAAGAATGAAAATGAAATAACAGAAAGAACAAACTCATAACACAGTAGTGATGGAATTAGGAATCTTTGGATTGCTTTGTATTAAGTCTCGAAAGAGAGAGTCTCTATTACAATTGATCAAAAAGGTCCAGCCTTTTTTCTTTCTTATACAAAATTATTTTGTGTTGGAATATCAATAGTTCCAGAGGTTTTCGGTTACAATCAAGGAGTCGAAACATTTCGTTTCTTTATCTCTATTCTCATTTGGTACCTGAAACCTGCCTCTTCGCATGCTCCGTGCAAATAATGCACTTTTCCACCAATTGTGATATCAACTTAGATGGCTCTGCTTGATTATTTGCCTCAAAAATATAGCATTCTTTCATCAATAGCGGCAGCTTTCCCTCCACATGATGATCTTTGTCATTGATAGAGCATAACTGCATACTCGGTTTAATTATCCATTTGTCTATTTGCACTATGTCTGTTTGAGTTATTTGTGATATTTCGGCTAATTCTCTTTCTTCATTTTCCTTGATATTTAGCATATATTCAGCTGTATTGATTTGACCCAGTATCTCCATGCCACTTTCACCATCGAAACCCAAACAAATCTCACTTAACAAACTAAAAAAAATTTCACAAGATTTCCTCATCTTCGTAGCTTATTTTTTACCTTCGGATATATTTCGCTCCCATTCTTTCAACAAGATATTATCCCTGGTCTACTTTGCGATGGGAAAAATAGAACTATTTCTTGCTTCCCTTATTGTTGTGGCTATAATAGCCTCGTGGAGTGCCACCTGAGTTGCTCTGACATCCCTTTCTTTAAGAGAGAGGTTTTCCAACACCTGATCAATGAGTTGGAAGCTGCTTTGAATTGTTTCCACTTTTGCAAGCAAACCCTATTGTGCTACCGATAACCTTTTTCTGATCTCTATTACTTGGGATTGAAATATCTAAATATTGATTACCTGGATTTCAGTGAATTCTAGTTTGGCCTGAAGCTTGTCTATTAATTCTCCCTGCTGGCTTATCTGAGTTTGATTTGTCTGAACCTTCAATTGTGTCTGTTCGAGATCGACTTTAAGCCACTCAATTTATTTTTGATCTTTTATTCTTTCTTGCTCTAAAGTTGCACTTGCCTGATCTTTAGCAGCAGCCTCTGTTGTAGATAGTTTAGTCTCTAGTGTCTTGATCAAATGATTCTTTCGTTTTAGCTAATCCTTCAGGGTCCCGACTGAGTATTGATTCACCGTGGCGAAAGCACATAGTGTTCTTGCTATTTGTGTTGTGAACTCTACTTTCTTCATATCTTTCCCATCAGTTAAAATTTTATATTTCTTAGAGAGTACCTACCTCTTGGTAGAGTTCTTGTCTCACAACCACTTTCCTCTTCTTATCGAAGAAGAATTCATTCGGAGGGAGCTCTTCAACTACTATAGGTGCAATTTTTCACCCAAAATCCAACCTGCGTCCGGGATTTCCTTTGCAGACTATAGGGGGATAATGGAGGTGATGGGATTGTCAACCTGTTTATAATATTTTCTGGGAGTAATGATCGAAGTCGACTCTCTTGGAGGACCAGAAGCCTCGGCTTCCAGTTTTGGGCCCCCAGCTTTATCTTCTTTATCCTGTTGTCCTTCTTGACCAGGCACTGAACCTTTAGAGCCTCTGGCTTCTGTTTTTTTCTCCTTTGCTATCATCGGATCTTCACCTCGTAATACTAGAGGAAGACAACTCCACCTATGCTCTTGGAATCTGACAACATCGGCCTTCTCTTCAGGTGACAAGGCTTGTATTCGAGCCAAAACCTCATCATAAGATTTCGCGCCTCGAAAAATATCATCGTGAGGCAAATTCTCGTGCTCAAATATTTTAAGGCCACAGTTGGCCAAATGATTACTCATGACCCTGTGTGGATCGTGTTTCTTGAATTTGATATGAACCAAATTTATATCTTCTAGGGTTGTTGCCTCGACCTTTGCATGCCCGAAGTCTAATAATGAATAGGTGTTTAAATGAATAGGAAAAGGTGGCCATACCTTTTTTGAATATTATTTCATTTCTTTACTTATACCGTCAATTACAATTTGCCTGGCGATCTCATGACAAGCCAGCCTGTTGGGTATAAGTAAGGGTAAAGCATGCAGAGGGACGGAAGCACCAAACACCCTGATGTATCATAATTCTTTCTCCACATATCAATCGTCCACTCTGCTTAAATTTGTCATGATGCTATCTGATATCCTAGGTGGCGGATTACCGAAGATGGAAACATGCATCGGTACCATCACCCAGTTGAATATTTCGTATACGAAATCCAGAGCCTTGTCCTCCCAAAGCTTAGAATGATATACATGGACTGGCTCAGCATCCGATGGAGCCCAGCTCCAATTCATCAAGGTAAAAGGTGTCATGGAACATACCGCGTCCATTAGATATGCGGACATAAAAAATGAAGCAGCTTTCCCGCTCTCTTTCTGCGTCTGATATTCTGTGACTCGACTGGTCATATTATCTGATAACATTTTATCCCAGTTGAAAGAAGATCCTTTTGCTACTAAGTATATCAAGGGCACCCATTGGAGGAAAAAATGCATGGTATCTTCCCTCCCGTATAATCTACAGGTCATCATCGCTACGTATTTGAACTGTGGTTCCAAAGAAGATATGGAATAAATTCCATTGTTGTCTGCCCTGAACTTCGCTGGGTGTGAGACCCAATCCTTAATCAAATCAGATAAACTTTTTGTGTATTTCTCGCATTCATTATTTTTAAAACCATCTAGAAACTCTGCATTGTACGAGAAGTCTGACGTGGGTGG
>JASDQU010736697.1:86561-99672 GCA_032191745.1 Picea mariana | reverse complement strand
TGTGTGAAAGCTTGTGCCCATTCTTGAAGACACAATCAAATAACCATAACGTATACAGTGGGTGGAAATGACATAAGCACCCTGATTTAAATAATCATTTGGCCACACGGTTACAGTAATCATTGATTCATGTTTAGGAACACCACTCATACCTATACATCAAGTGCAAAGCATCATTGTGCCTTAATCAATTCAAAACAGTCTCGGGTTATCCATTCAATAAACACAAGGAGGTAGCAACTGTGCATTTGATTTAACAATTCATTCTAATTAACCATGTTGGGCTTATCTATCCAATAAAACAATTGTTGTGACTAGATGTCGAAACCAACACCGATGTCATACAATCAACGAGGTGAGCCAGTAATCAACACTACACCAATACATAACAACCAACAATAAACTCGATAGGCCACAATGGTCTTCTCTATCAACCCTTGGGCTTGAAAAGTCGAGGGTTTGTTCTGTGGACCAACACAGGGAGGCTAGAGTCGACTCCTCTCAATGGTGGAAACCTTTGAAACCAATGGTGCACACACGGAGAAAATGACAATTCATTCCGTGGACAGGTGACGAATCCCGCGACAAGAGAGGCTATGAATAGAGGAGTAAGGCTCTAATTCGGCCTAGTAATGATACTTAACACACATGGGTTATAACCCTCGTGTCTCTCCAACCAACCCACTATAATGCTAAGGTGCAAATAGGGTCAAGAAGAAGCAATATAACCCACATCATGACCAATAAAATCATGAACAACCTTATGCCCAAGTAAATAATGTGCAGCGAGACCAGGCATTTCAAACCCATTAAACCCCATAAAATCCAAGACTGAGCATGGTGATATAATGCATGCAGGTGGTCATCTAGTTTAGACCAAATGGAACCCTTCACTAAACCGGCAAGGATGACAGAGAGCCTTTGTGGCTGCTAATACTCAGAACGACCCAATACACTATATCTTCAGACATTATCACAGAGAAAGCCACCAACAATTCATTCCAAAATCACAATTCTACACAGTCGCAATACTTAAGGAAAGCACAACCCATACATTCGAGCCAATATCCATTTCATAAATAGAGTAGACTCATGGATGGCCAAAAAAAAACATACATGTAACCCAAGCACTTTAAACGCGAGTTGGTCAAACGGTTCCTCTCTACTAGAAAGTCAGAGCATAACCATAGCAACAAAGTTGAACAATAGCTCGATTAGGGTGGCAGCCAGCGAAGGAGTAAGGGTGATGTGCCATAAATGCATGTCACCTCCATTCACAGTCCATTAATTCCTTAGTACATGCCGGTGTGCTTTCCATTAACACAATTAATCAAACCATGTATCGAAATCATCACCCATTAAAAACAAATAGCGCGACCTTATCACATTTCTAGCTTATGCCATAACATAACCAACCACATTCCATATAACTCAACAAATTGCATAACCATTAGCATCTATCACTTGGTCAAATACGCCACCCACATCCTATCCTTCCAAAATATACCATATGCACATTAACCATATAACTCAATCAAATCGCATAACCATTAAATTGATAGCTAGGATTTTACCATAATCATTTTAACCTTTCATGCATGTAGTATAGTATATTTTCAGAGTTAGATCCCTTTTCCTTTTGCATTTGTTACAGTGTTTTTGCCTTTTTCCAACTGCTTTCTATGTATTGTTATTAACATGTCTGTTGTGCAAGTGTCCCAAGAACAGATAGCAATGGTATCAATGAATAGCATATGTCATAGTAACATAAAGAACCAATACTTCATAAGCTCAATCCATAGCCAATAAAAACAATATCTCATCAACCATGTAAGAAGTGTCAAACATCAGCACAAACATCAAATATGAACCAGATCCAATCTCCAATCTACAAGGGGTCCCACCTACTAGTATTATTTAGCTTTTATAATAATAGGCTTTAGCAATGCTTTGCGGGCAAAACTTCGTTGCAATTTTAATCATCTACAAACTGGAGAATCCACATGGAAATTTGTTTTCAACAGATTTAGAACTCATAACTCATGGTTTTGCAGACCAAGAACAGAAGGTCAAGAAGATATAATCAGGAAAATTATGCAACAGGGGGAAGTGAGCGGATTTAATGGAAATATGACCGGGAATTTGGGAATAATTCATTAAAAATGTTAAGTATGAGGGATTTTATCACTATATGCATAATCATTCAATTGGAATCTGTTCTTAACTTTGAGGAGAAAAAAAAATTAGACTTGCTCTTAAAATCTCAACGGATGAAGAAATGGTAAGAAGAAGCGGGAGACAACCAATTATTTACAAGATAGCAGTGGAAATATATAAAAATTTCAAGGGTCCTTCAGAGGAGACATCATAACAGTTGTGTAAGCTTGATTCTTATTGACTAACAATGCTTTGCAGGAGTGTCACTGTGGCAGAATTGATCCAACATCTTATCTTGACCAAATTAACTAAAATATGATAGGAACACAATCATAATAGAAGTAAAGATGTAGAAATTAAAACAGCAGTAATAAAAGACAAAAATGAAGAAGACAGCAAGAAAAGTTTTAACTCAGAAAGCCGAAGTCAAACTATTGTAAAATAGAAAAAGAAGCACAAAAAAATGAAAGCAAAGCTAGGCTACTAGTATATAGAAAATCCAGATAACATTAGAACTTTTCATGTTGGTCCCTCACAATATTTCAAGCGAGGGTTGTTAGCGCTGTAGGAAAACAATTGGTTCTGTAAATCCTTTAAAATGTAAGAGTTAGTGTCTAAGACAAAAGCAATTTGGAAAGGACCCAACACTTGGAATTCTGGTGTAATTATCAGTCCCTTGATGTGCACAATTAGATCATCAAAATAGAGATGGAGACTGACCAATTCATTGAGAGTCATGTGCATATGTCTTTTAAAAGTAGTACTTGTATCAAGTAAGCTAGAAAGTAGGCATTGGTAAGACACGGTACCCCAATTGGTGATAAGAGTGGTTTTGTGAGCATCTACCCCTTTTACCTTGATTTTCTTGCAACCAAACAAACTATCAAGTAAGGGCCTTAGCTATGACTCTACAACTTGATGTAGAACCATTCCATACTAAGAGGAGGAAAAGGATTTATCATAATAGCTTGCCTGAAAGTCGAAGATTAATACAGGTTCTAATATTATCAGTGATCCTCGAAGCAAGTTCCCAATTGGAAACCCATTCAGGGTGGACTAGAAAAATCATCCTAGCCTTTACGAAATTTTCCAACTCCTTTTGAAAGGTTTCTTTAAATACAGAGTTAATAGATCCTTGTTCTTGCATAATTTGTTTCATGCCTTCTTTGATGGGAATAGTATTCTGTAAAAAAAACAATATCAAAACCACGAAGATCCTTATAAGGCCAATCAGAAACCTTTCGAAATCCACCAAGTAGCTTGGAAAACTTCATTTTTTCATTACCAGAACATTAGGTATCTATGTTATCATTCTTTGGAGATTCGAGTGCCCCAATGTTTGAGGATATGGTTTCACCCACCTTCATTCGTAACTCCTCCTCTTTTTGTTTTTCTTTATTGCCTACAACACTCAATGAAAATGAACCGTCAAGAGGAGTCAAGCTCTCGGGAATCTTATTCTTTTCTATGGAAATAATTTCCTCAAGCTTAAGAGGTTCATCTTGAATGAAAGCAAAAATGTTCTTATTGTTAGGGAGGGCCTGCCAAGACTCTACATTGTCAGGGATATATGGACGATATAGAGATTGAAAAGAACAATCAGGCCTGTGAGGCAAAAGTTGTTGATTAGGAGAAGCTGCAAAGACAGCTAACTGACCAACCATTGAATTCAAATCCCTCTTAACATAAGTGATGTTTAAATATAGAAGGTTTGAGATAAGTGCCCAAAAAGTTTGGGAGTATCGTTCCATCATCTTGTTGCTAAGAGAGCACATTTTATGTATCAAGTTCACAACAAGCTCAGAATCTCCAAAAACTGAAAGGTGAACATAACCAAGATTAAGGGCGTTTTCAATGCCTAATAATAAATCTTCGAACTTAGTGACATTGTTAGTAAAAGAAAACTCTAACCTGTAAGACATATTATGAATTTTTTCTGCAGGGAAAACCAAGATAATGTCAACCCCATTACCTTCATTAGATCATGAACCATCAAAGTGCATGTGCCATATATCATCATCTAAATCGATTCGTTCCAAAGTTATATTATCCTCCTTGACAAAGATGGAATATACTCCTAGGTCTTCTTCGATATAGTTTACTCTAGATTGCAAAACACTCTCTATGTAGGGTGAAATTATTCCCTCTCTAAGTACTATAATGTTCTTACCATTCCGAGGAACATATAAATGTGTCACATCAAGTGAGAGATATCCACTTGTTAAGGCTTGCCAATTCTTCCCAAAATAATTGAGTAATTGCTTACAGGCATATCGATGACCTGAATGTTGAGGGTTGTCCTTATCTTGGGATGAGCGCATAAAACCAAGGTCACATCCTTAATCTCGCCTATGGTTGTTTGGTGTATACTATTATAGGAGAGCATGCTTCTGGTGTTTTCATTTGTACAAGACAAGCCTAGCTCTTCCATAATAATCTTAGACATCACACTTGGGCCCGAACCACCATCAATGAAGCAACAATGGGCAATCTCATCCATAATTTTTACAGAATTATAAAAAGGGGGATTTTTTACAGGGTATCTAAAGTTATGTACACCTACTTTATTTACAAAAGAATCCTCTTCGTTTACCTCTTCGGAGAGATTGGATACAACGGAAGCTTTTCCTTCCATGAATTGTTTCAGATGCATATGTTGTTCAGGGATGGCAACCATGTCTAGGAGGGTTTCATCTGCTTTGATGTTGTACAACTGATTCAAGATATTATATTTGGAAGAGTAGAGAGGGGGAGTGATTCCTTGACTCTCAGTAACCTTAGGAACCTAGAGAGTAGCAGCGGTTGAGGATGAACTTGGGGTAGAAGAACAGTGGGGAGGATCAAATTTTCCCTTGGGAGCATAGGCTTTGTTCCTAGTATTAATAACCATGACATCTTCTCGTTCTGCAAAATCTAGGATAGCGATAGTATCTTCTGGTATTTTACCAAGGATATTATCTCTGGAACTCTTCTTTACCTCACATGTGGTTTCCTTGTGGTGTTCCTCGCAAAAGTTACACCAACTCCGAGGCAGGATATCTTTAGGTTGAAAATTGTTTTCAACTGGATTTCTAAAGGGAGGTGCAGAAGAGGATGAAGCTCCATGGGTGATAGGGGAGACAATACCCTTCTTCTCAAACATTATCATACGGTTTTTCATATCTTGTACTAGATGTAGGAGAGCGGACATGTCTGTCTATCTAACCGATTCTCCCTTGGGGGGACCAATTCTTTCAAGTTATTCTTCATACTCTAAACAAGCATGTAGAGCGGAACCGAGATTATCAATGGATTTTTCCTCAAGCCTATGATGGTAGGGGGAAGGAAATACATTGTAGTAATGCATGAAAGCGGCTTGGTTCTGAGGGCAGATAAGTTTGGGGATTTGATTGTATAACTTGGTGAAATGCAAGTTGAAAGACTTGATGGTCTCACCATCCTTATAGGTGACATTATTGTATTCCCTTAACTTCTCGGCGGGGCTTTTGGATTTCCCATAAGTGGATCGGAACCAATATATTAACTCCTCCCAAGTAGACAGAATCTTAGGAGGAAGGTCAGAGAAGTTGGCCATAGCCTTTCCTTCCAAGGAATTGACGAACAAGTGCATGCAAGTGCCATTGTCGTTGGCCCCTATGTTATGAAAAGCATTAGAAAATGCCACCAGGTGTTTGTTTGTACTAATAGTTTTATTTCCTGAAAAATTAGGAAGTTGCTCTTTAAACTTTGAAAGTGGATGAGTAGCAGGTGTTAGATTAAGAGGAGAGGACACATGCCACGGTGTGGTTGTGGCGTCTTCTTCGAACTGAAAAATCCTGTACTTTTTAATGACTTTGTTGGGGTTTGTGGTAGATTGGACAGGGATATGGTGGCTATATAAGCTACCAATCACTGATAATGATGAAGATTGGGAATATGGAGCACTTCCCGTGCCACCAGAGCCACCACTAGATGCCATCGTGTGGATGATAGATGAGGGAAAGAAAGATGAGTTGGATGAAACAGATAAAGTTCTCCTTAGAGAACTTTGTTGGGAAAATAACACAACATTCCTTCTTCCTATTTCAACGATATGATTGATTTCAGGTGACAGACCTCTTCTTCTTATAGAAGCATGAGAATCTAAGGACATGAAAGAAAGGCCAAAAATAAAGAAACAAAATTTTACTGTTGATTTATGGGTTGTCTATGTCTAGCTTCCAATCATTCTTGAGCACTAATATCTCATTCAATCGTTGCCCAAGAATGGTTAAGGTCGGAACAGGTATTGGTAGTGTCTAAAATGGTGTTAAACAAATTCAAAGCAATGATGGTCTAGTCTTGAAGATCAGCCTCAATATTAGGCTACCTTGCAACAGGCACAATCATTAAGAAATAAAACAGTCAAGGATCAATAACAGAAAAGAAAGATGTATCGATGAAAATCGAGTATAAAATTTAACCAGAGAGATATCGAAGATCTCCCCAGTATGGTCACCAAATAAATGTTGAGGAAAAGATATGAAATGATCTTACTCAAGCATTTTCAGACTCTGCTTGGCTAAATAAAAATAGACGGGAATCTCACCCTGTGTTTATAGCCAACAAAAACAACATCCTAACTCACAAGTATTAATTATCAGTTCTTAGGCTAGTCTTTTATCAATAAAAGGCTTGCTGGAAATTTACTTTTTATGTAATTTTTTGAATATAACAGTTGTTGAAATACATGTAAAGACATAAGTAAATACACCAAGATGATAATTAAGATAGATGAGACATAAACCAATCCTTTATTTCATTCCAATTCACCAAAGAGTCACTCTCTTTACAAAATTTCATGCAGAAATTTAGGACCAAAGTCAAGCTTAGAGATCCTCGATGGAACATACAAAAGGACCTCTGACAGAAAATCAAAACTGAACTCTAAAAAGTTGGATCAGATTGCCACAGATTTTTGCCCACTCGACTCTACACAATATCCTTTGTCAGTCATGAAAACTAATTCACAAACAAACAAGCCTACACGGACTATCAAAGATAGATCAACACCTCTGAAAAACAAGTGTCTGAATGATGCAATTCAGCCCTGAATCTTTTTGTCTACAATAAGACCCTGCTATCATAAAAATGAATAGTCTTGGATAAATTAAGGAATGAATGAAAAGTGAATTATCTCGACATAAACTCAAAGAGAAAACCTTAGTATGCTTCTCCTTCTATCCTCCTCTTGTTCCTCCCTTTCTTTTTTCTTTTAAACAAATTAGAATTGGTTGAAGTAGTTGAACCAACTCATTAGTTAAGTTAGTTAAAAGACTCAACCAACTTTTAGTTAGGGGGGAAAGTAATAATCACAATAAGGGTTATAATTAAATAATAACTAGTAGGTGGGACCCCTTGTGATTCCCATTAGCTCATAACAATCATAAAATAACTATTTAGTTAAGAAAAACACACCTCCTTGTGACTCCCATCCACATATTCACATTTGACAATTTAGCTCATGATATTTGAAATTATTTTCAAAAAATATTACTCATATATCCAAAATAAAACATGTTGTCCAAAAATTCCTGAAGTCAATTTTCCTCAACAATAGATAAAATAAAAAAACTCAAAATCCATATTTCCCACTCTGCGATGCAATCTTTCCTTGATTGTTGTTGTCACCCTTTGATTTTCCTGAATTTGCCTTTGGCTGCGCTGAGCCTTTAGGCCTAATCTTGCAGATCACGTGAGAACAATCATCCCTCAAATGCATCCGGGAAGACACGAATTTGTCAGAGCCATTGGAGGGTGAGGAAGGGGAAGTAGTGGATTTTCCTTTGCCAGGGGCATGGAGGGCCTCAGTTTTCAATATCTTGCTAGCATGCAAGGATTTCATTGGCAAGTGGTCAGGGGCATCTTGGACAATCTGGTTGTTAGGCGAAGGAGCAGGTAAAGACAAATTGGGCCAGCCACGATGTTGGGAGACTGTCGGGTGGACAATATCTTGCCATCCATCATTTTCGGGAACCTCGGGTTGCAATGAGACATGAGGGGGCACAGTAATACTGGGGGCTTGCGGAACTTGGAAGGGAAGCATTTCCAGCCTAGTTTGGACTAACCCTTGCCCAATCCAATTGAAAATTTTGGCTTGAAACAACTGGCCTAACTCTTGTGAGTTAGCATCAAAATGTATGGAGAACCTTGGCCTTCTTGGGCCTCTGTTCCAATTACCTCTCCCTTTGTTGCCTCTGCCATGGCTACTTCGACTGAAAAAACTCATTCATGCATGCATGATTGATTAGAAAATAGTCTTTTAAATAACCATACATGACAACTCTTTTAAAAATATGAAATAGACTTTGGCTCAGCAAAGTATCAGAATCATGCAATCCAATCCATACAAATTGTTAAACTGTTTGTCAATGAGCAGGGGGTGAACAAAGGGTTCTGGGATATGTGAGGGGTTTGTATTGAGAGAAACATGATATAATGAGTGGAAAAAGAACATTGTTACTGTTCAAAGATAGAAAACAATCAACTGTAATGAAACCAAATAAAACATCATTGTAATCCAGCCAAGACAATGCTACTTCTAATTGCTTCAACACAGAAATTTTATTGATTGTAATCAATTTTAGAAGTGAAAAATGAATGTGGGAAGGCGAGGGGGTTGTAATAAGCAAAAAGTGAAATAATGATAGGGAAAAAGAGTGATTATTGTTCATAAAATTAATCAAGCGATCCATAACCATTCTATTAAAAGAACCACCTCAACCAAATGACCAGTGAGACCCAAAACAATTACTATGTAAAGTTCAAACAATTTTGTGCATCAAATTACTCACTGTAATAAAATATTTATCACAGTGTTTTCAAAACCAGACAGTCTGTGTTCCACAACGATCTGTAAGGAAGTTATGTTCCTCTTATTTACTCAATTAAATTTTTATAACAATTCCCAAATGTATAAGCATTAACCATTTCCACTATGTTCATCATCAAAATCAACCACTTCCCACACATTACTTCAATCATCAAATACAACTCAAAAGTCAAGTTTCAAAAATGCAATGAAGTTATATTGTCGCTACAATCGTGCCTCTCATTGTTAAAATGCATGACTTTCGTTAAACATTCAGATTGGACAGTCGACTGCACCATTTATACTGAATTTTCAAGATCCTAACTTGCCATGTAAATACACAGGCAACAATTACCACTTCAACTCACGCTATGTCGTGGGATACACAAAACCATTCAACCAAATGCAAGCGTATTTCTGTGACTGTATGAGTCCAATTTTCTTTGAATTTAAACATTCAAAATGTTGGGCTATATATCCAATATAATGAGGCATCAACAGCAGGCCCGATTTTACAACACAATTGATCAAATTACAACAAGCCATTGTTCAAAAACCTATGACCCTTCCCAATGGCACAATCAATTAATATTGATAACAACATAGTGGAAAATTATGCCATAATCACCATGACTACAACATTATCATTTGAAAATTTTAAACACATAGTCACAGTATCATTAACTCAACCTATCATGCTGAATTATCAATCCAACACAAGGAGATATCAACAGAATTGCTCAAATCAATCAAATTGTAGCACATCATACTGTGTAAAAACTTGTGCCCATTCTTGAAGACACAATCAAATAACCATAATGTATATAGTGGGTGGAAATTGTTGTGACTAGATGTTGAAACCAACACCAATGTCATACAATCAACGGGGTGAGCCAGTAATCAACACTACACCAATCCATAAATACCAAAAATAAACCCGACAGGCCACAACGGTCTTCTCTATCAACCCTTGGGCTTGAGGAGTCGAGGGTTTATTCTGTGGACCAACATAGGGAGGCTAGATTCAACTCCTCTCAATGGTGGAAACCTCCGAGACCAACGGTGCACACATGGAGAAAACGATAATTCATTTCATGGACAGGTGATAAATCCCGTGACGAGAGCAGCTATGAACAGAGGAGTAAGGCTCCAATTCGGCCTGGTAATTATACTTAACACACGTGGGCTATAACCCTCGTGGCTCTATAACCAACCAACTATAATGTTGAGGTGCAAACAGGGCTGAGAAGAAGCAATATAACCCACTGCACGATGAATAAAAGAATGAACAACCCAATGCCCAAGTAAATAATGTGCAGCGAGACCAGGCATTTCAAACCCATTAAACCCCATAAAAGCCAAGATTGGACATGGTGATACAATGCATGCAGGTAGTCTTCTATTTTAGACCAAATGGAACCCTCCACTAAACCGAAAAGGATGACAGAGAGCCTTTGTGGCTGCTAATACTTAGAACAACCCAATACATTGTATCTTCAGACATTATCACATAGAAAGCCACCAACAATTCATTCCAAAATCACAATTCTACACAGTCGCAATACTTAAGGAAAGCACAACCCATACATTCGATCCAATATCCATTTAATAAATAGAGCAAACTCATGGATGGAAAAAAAAAAAGACATACCTGTAACCCAAGCACTTTAAACGCGAGTTGGCCGAGTGGTTCCTCTCTACTAGGAATTCGAAGCATAACCACAGCAACAAAGTTGAACAATAGCCCGATTAGGGTGGCGGCCAGTGAAGGAGTAAGGGTGACGTGCAGTAAATGCACGTCACCTCCATTCACAGTCCATTAATTCCTTAGTGCATTCCAGCATGCTTTCCATTAACACAATTAATCAAACCATGTATTGAAACCATCACCCATTAAAAACCAATAGAGCGACCATATCACATTTCTAGATTATGCCATAACATAACCAACCACATTCCATATAACTCAACAAATCGCATAAACATTAGAATCTATCACTTGGTCAAATGCGCCACCCACATCCTATCCTTCCAAAATATACCATATGCACATTAACCATATAACTCAATCAAATAGCATAACCATTAAATTGCTAGCTAGGATTTTACCATAATCATTTTAACCTTTCATGCGTGTAGTATAGTATATTTGCAGATTTAGATCCCTTTTCCTTTTGCATTTTTTATAGTGTTTTAGCCTTTTTCCAGCTGCTTTCTATGTATTGTTACTAACATGTTTGTTTTGAAGGTGTCCCAAGAACAAATAGCAATGGTATCAATGAATAGCATAGGCCGTAGTAACATAAAGAACCAATACTTCATAAGCTCAATACATAGCCAATAAAAACAATATCTCATCAACCATGTAAGCAGTGTCGAACATCAGCACAAACATCAAATATGAACCAGATCTGATCTCCAATCTACAAGGGGGTCCCACCTACTAGTATTATTTATCTTTTATAATAATAGGCTTTAGCAATTCTTTGCGGGAAAAACTTCGTTGTGATTTTAATCGTCAACACACATTACAAACTTTGGTTAAAACATGTTATAAAATCTTGTTAAAATCTTCAATTGTACCATTGGCTTAAAGGTGATAAGGGGTGCTCTTTTGGTGATGGATCATGAACTACTGAGTGAGTTGGTGAATAGTATCATTCAAAAAATGTGACCCCTATTCCCTCATAAGCACTCTTAGACATCCAAATATGGTGATGGTGTTCTGAAAAATAAAGTGTGTCACAGTTTCTACTATACAATCTTTCATTGGCGCTGCTTCGGCCCATCTAGTGAGGTATTCGGTTGTTGTAATAAGATAGTGTGCCCTTATTTGATGTGCAGGAGGAGTGATGGGTCTGAAAAAATATATTTCCCATTTGTCGAAGGGCTCTAATGAATTCATAGGAAATAAAGGAAGCTCATCTCTTCGGCAAGGCTTTCCAACCCTTTGACATATGTGACATTGTTTTCTATAATCTTTAGCGTCTGTGAAGAGAGAGGGCCACCAAATACCTATGCACAGAACCTTGGACGCGGTATCCTTACCCACATTGTGACCTCCATCAATACCTTCATGTGCCTAATGTAGGATGGGATTCCATTTGTGTTCTAGAGCACACTGACGCAGGATGTCATCCGCGCCCAACTTATACAATTGGACAGCAGTCAACTAATAATCAGCACTATGGGTCACCAATTGAAAATGTTGCACCGGAGTATAGCCCAAGGGAGCCTGGCCAGTCATGTGAAATTCCACAATCTCAGCCAATTGGTCAGGCATGGATTCAACCCGGAAGAGTTGCGCGTTGGGGAGTTCATTGTCGAGGCTCATAGAAGCTTCCCTAGTCTCAATCTGTGACAGATGATCTGGTCAACCATTATGTTTTCCAGGATTAACAAAATTCTTGAAAAAGAAATCACCAACAGAAAATTCTTCTACCCAACATCGGCTTGTTGGCCAAATACTTGAGCGCGGAGTGATCAGTGAAGAATTTGAAATTTGACCCCGACAAGTAGTGGAAAAGTTTTTGTAAGGCATAAACCATGGGCAATCCCTCATGCTCAATTTTCATATAATTACTTTCAGCCTCCAACAACTTGCAACTGGAAAAATACATCGGATGATCAATGTTTCCTTCCCTTGGTTGTCCAAGAACTGCACCCAATGCAATAGATGAATCATCGATGTAGACATGGAAGAGATTCGACCAATCTAGAAAAAATAGAATGAGCATAGTAACCAGTTTTTCTTTGAGGGCAATTTAGTGTCCACTCATACTTAGTATCCTTGGGTAGCAAATTTTCCAACAAAGCTGCAATCTGGGCATAATTCTGAATGAACCGTCGCTAGTATCATGTATGGCCCAATGTCGCGTGCATCTCTCAAATTGAAGTGGGGGCCACCATATCCAATATGGCAGAAATCTTAGCTTGATCCACCAATAATGCATCCTTGCACACCACATGGCCCAGCAATGTGCCAAAGGGTGTACAAAAAATACATTTCTTCAAATTTAAAGATAGATGTAGCTGGCGACATCAATTCAGCATTAATTGAAGAGTTTACATGTATTATTTTCATAGACTGAACACACTCCAATCATCCAAGTAAACCTCAAGAAA
>JASDQU010736697.1:29454-46310 GCA_032191745.1 Picea mariana | reverse complement strand
TTACATGTATTATTTTCATAGACTGAACACACTCCAATCATCCAAGTAAACCTCAAGAAACTTGTGGACAAACTCCTTGAAGGTTGTGACCATTATCCCGAAAAATACTACAGGGGAATTCTTCAAGCCAAAGGGCATGACCATGTATGAAAATGACCCCCATTCAGTCGCAAAGCTGGTTTTGGCCTGATCCTCCTCTACAATCTGAACCTAATGATATCCATAGAAACCATCTGTGAAGGAGTAGGCTTCCTGGATGTTAATATTTTCCAGCACCTCATCTATGAAGGGAATTAGGAATGAGTCATTGACGCAGGCTATGTTGAGACACCTCAAATCGACACAAATTTGAATATCCCCTCTCTTCTTGTGTTGCACGACCATAAGACTATTCCATTTCAACACCTCTACAAGGACAATGATCCCAGCATCTAACATTCGATCCAATTATTTTTTAACCTTCTCCTTATATTTGGGATTTAATTGATAAGGCCTTCTCTTATCTAGTTTGGCATCTGGTTTGAGTTGAATCTTCATCGCGGCCAACAAGCCTTTCATTTTAGTAAAACATAGAGGAAACAAATCTTCATATTCTTTGAGAAGGTCAAAAACTTGAGTGACTATCTCCTTATCCCAATAATCTCCAATGATGGCAATCTTGGGTGTTTCTTCAGTGCCAATATTGTATTTCTTAGTTTTGATCGATCCATTATAGTTAGGTGCAACTATCTCTTGATCCGGATGTCGTGGGGGTTATCATCATCAATATTGTCAATATAAATTTTATAGCAATGCATTGCCTCTTTTAGTTTTTCCATCGACCGATGATACGAACAGACCACCCTTGGGGTGGCTTCCTTTGGTTGTTGATGAAAATAAAATTCTTAATCTAGCCAAGCTCCTCTCTTTGAGCTGGATCTTTTACTATGAAGTTGAATATCGAACAAAACTGGGAAATCATGTTGGTCCACTTGATCATTTTCCTAACGAGTTCCTCCTAAATGTACCATCTTATAGGGACCATATCCATAGTGTGGACGAATTGATGGACCCATTGGGCTTGATGGATATTCTTATAGGTCCTGCATCATGTAAAAAAATAAATTTGTTCTTGATGATCCTCGGTGCCCTTATATCGGTTGGATAATTCAAAATTAACGATGGGATGGAATCGAAACTTTATGAACTCGTCTATCTGTTCCCAACTCTAAATATTTAGGTAGTGCATCACCCACCACCATGCAGGTGTCCCTCAAACCACTACATCCACATCCTAAATCCTCTGCTCCACAGGGCATTTTTTCTCCATCTGTATGAGAAACATTTCCTCTAGCCCTATCCCATCAAACTGCATGGAATTGCACAGCTCCAATACAATTCAACATATTGCTTTCGTTAGCCTTGCACATCTATGAATGGAAACTTCATAGAGCTTGTTCTGCCACCTATCCATGGAATCCTCAAAATCTATGTCATAAGACTTGACACTTCTCCAACTTAATTCTCCATCTGCGGTGGGGTTGATGTAATCTTCCCTGGGCCCGATGATCTTGCAAATATTCTCAGTTATTAATATTTGTGCATATTCATCCAATGGTTCATTATATCAGCCACCTTCATATGGATCCAGTGGTGCAACTACATGCAGGGTGTTTTTTTCAAAGGACGTATGCCTCTTCTTTAATTTAAGCACTGCGTTATTATCAAAGGCCCAATCAATGCTCAGTAAGGTAGGATATGGATCAGACTCATCCATAATTTCTATGACTTCATATTCATCCTTTGTTTTTACTCCTATGTTCACTTCCTCCTACTCCAAACATCCTATTGGATAGATTTTGTATTTATTGGCCAGCCGCAACTAGATGGGAGACCAGACCAACTTAGGTTTACCCATCACCTCCCAAGATTTCTTGGGAAAAATATTCATGTCAAAACCTAGATCCAACATGAATCCTTCCATGTCATACCCACCAAGTTCTTTTGTCATCCTAAATTCTCAACCAGTGCATTTTTTATTACTGACCTGACATACATCTCACTCTGCAAGCAGAGTTAATATGGATGCCTCCACTCCTGGCTCCTTCATGTAAGTAGCTAACATCTGAGTCAACTTACTTGAAGCCTCTGGATCATTTGGTAGTCTCAAACAACAACACAAGAAAGAACAGACATGGTCTTCAGATTCTTCCTCTTAATTCATTCAATACTTTTGTGTGCACTACGCATTGTAATTCCTCCCAGCATTATTCTTCATATGCATTCTTCTCAGCACATCACAGTTCGGTCTGTCTCTGAGATTCCTATATTGACCGTTGCATCACACGTTGTATTTCTTCATGCATGCTAGATTTCTCTAAATATATTTTCATCATGCGCTACAATTCTTCCCAGGCATGAGCTTCTTCCAGGAACCTCTACATCTCATGTTGTACCTCTTTGCAGATATGAGCCTCCTCTAGCCACCTTTGTGTCTCCCTTTGCACCTCTTCTTGGATCCTGACCTCCTCAAGGGACCTCTAAATTTCACATTGCAATGCCTCACATGCTCTCTCTTCTTCTAGTGCTCTCTGTGCATCGCATAGCAACCATTTTTGTTGGGGAGCATCAAACCTTGGAGGGGGCGAGATGCCTTCCTATCTTCCTATTCAAATTTTGACCTGAGCCTTTTCCATGCTCAAAATCTGCACTTGTCTTAGCTCCTCCTCATGTGACTACCTGGACATCAACTTCCTCATTCTTTTTATGATTCTTGTGTGTATCCACATGCACCATGTTACAATTGGTCTTTTTGTCCTCCCACTTCTTCAGTAAGTTGAGACAGTCTTCAGTGACATGCTTGGGACTATAGAAATATGCACAAATCATGCAGGGTTTGGTACAAAATCATGATACATGACTAATCTCACCTCAATTAAAACATGTTGGGGGTCTACCTCCTCCTCCACAATATCCTCGACCATACCCATATCTACCTCGAGAACCCCCTTGGTATCCGCCTCTTTCCACACCACCTTGCTCACCACCCTTTTCTTCTTCCTATACCTGGAATGCATCGTGGGTATTATATTTCATCAAATAGAGCCAATGATAGTTATTGACATCATGCTTGACATATTTACAAAACTTGCAGAATGGATTATGGGTCATCGTTTGGTACTTCTGCAGAGTTGGAAAGCATGGTGGCACATGGCCCCACTATCTGCATATTTCACACCATTATGTCTACCTAGATGGAAATGGATTGGGCATGCCCATTGCCATACAATTTGGTAGTACAGGACATTCATCTTTGTGATTCCCTTCTATGCAACATGTGGTACACCATGCATGCTCATGCATGACCTTAACCTTAGCCATATCATGTAATTACGACATCTCTGCCCCTCCTGGCATAGCTTCGAGACACATTGTGATTAATATTTCTTATGTATGAGTCGTCACCTTATGTTGGGTGAGTGGGACTCAAATATGGGGAAATAACCCTATAATAAAACATTCCTTGTGTTGAACATCCTGAATTTGGAACGCCTGCCTATCCAATAAAATTTTAAACCACTGGTCATAATCCCATACTGTCTCACCTTCCTTCTACTTGATCTCCTTTATTTTTGTGATACATTAGGATTCTAACTTAGGCTTCTAGAACTCCCCAAGAATATCCTTCTTAATTACTTTCAGGGACCTCATTTGTCCCATTGGCATTGTAGGCTTATACTTCATATACCATGTCAATTCTTTATCCCTGAACGTGGTCTCGAGCTGCATGATTTTGGTTGCTTCATCTGTGATCCTCTTCATAGACCAGATTACCTCACATGTAAACCAATTTTTTTATGCATTGGCATTACCTTTTCCATGGAACATGGTTATTCCCAGGGTATTGTCCTGATTTTCCATCCTCAAACTTGAGCTAGATCCTCCTCTATGACTTCTAGGGGTTTGATTTCTCAACACCAATATTTCTTGGGTGAATTAGAACTAACTTAACTTTCTTCTTCACTTGTCTCCTCTCTTCTATATTCTTATTCTCTCTCTTCTACTCCAACTGCTTCACTACCTCTTGAATTTTCTTCTTGATTAAAATTGTGCAAGGGGGGTGGTACAAAGGGGGTTAAGTTGATCTTCTTCTAAAATTTCTCGTGAGGTTCCCTAGAGAGTTTCCTACTTGTAGTCATGCAAGAAAATATACTATTTCTTTTTCATCTCCCCCACCACTAGGGGATCCTCCATCTTCCTTTTCTTCCAGTGCATCAACATGTTGGGCTCTATTTCTTAGTCTTATATGTGCATTTCGACTATGCGTGCTATCTTCCTCTCCTATTTGTGCACCACTACTCTGCATGTCAACTTCTCTTCTTATCAGCGCACCATTTCTCTGCACACCAGCTTCTCTTCTTATCGGCGCACCATTGCTTTGTGCTTCAGCCTCTTCTAAGGTTGTGTCACTTTGCAATAGTAAATGGGTGTAGACTTCATCACCTAGGCCCTTACTGATACTTCTACTAGTATCCCCACTGGACACCCTATCTTCAATTCCACCTCTTTGTGGGCCTCTCCTCATCTATAATCCACTCTGGCACAACACACACTTTCGCACTACTACCTGGTGTGGTCCATTTTCTATTCATATTGGGCCTGAACCCTCATCATACCCCCTTGCATATCTATTTTTCACTTCTCTACTCTTCTTTTCTTCTTATCTCCACTCTTCTTGCATATTTTTTGGCTATTTTTCTCATCTTCTCCTCTGGGTCCATTTTGTTCCTCATCTCATCTCAAAAAAATTTGGATCCTCTGCAATGGATCCATTTTCTCTCTAACTTTCCGTTGTCTTCACAAACCCCCTCCCAATGTTATGGGATTTTACTCAACGATTTGATCTGGATCCATGCGCATCATCCCTTTCTCCACGAATATCATTTTTACCCAAAGTGGGATTTCTTCCAGCATCCACTTCCTCAGACCTTTTGTGAACTTTATTTCATCCTCATTGAAAGAATTGGTGTACTCCACAGTAAACTCAACAATGCATCCTTCTTTGACTTGAGAAAACCAGAATTCAATAGCCTGAGTCCACTTACTATCCAACGCTTTCAATCTTTCAAGCTTGACTTGATCCCAGACAGCTGGTTCCAACGGCCACACAATAGAATTGTTAGCAGTTTGTATTTTTGGCCACTCATCCAATAGACAAGGAAATTCAACAAAGAAAATCTTATGCATATCTTTCCATTTCTCTACATCCACTCTTAGTCCCTGGGTTTCCCATAGGGAAAACTCAAGTTCTTTTGCAGAAAACCAATCTTGAATTTCCTCTCGAGATGGATGTCGCCTCATCTCTTTCCTTCATCACTCTCGACAAGACCTTCAGGTCTCGGCAACAGAACCATTTTTTTGCATTTTTTTTCCATTCTTACATGTGTACTTCATAACATTGGGGATTTTAGACCCTGTTTCATCCAGGGTTAACCTACAAAAACCCCATAGCATCGACATATTGATCCTCGACCAAGTTCAAGGAAGGTCTCACCTGAGATGTAGAGAGAATCACAGAGACCATAAGGTTTTGTGACTGGGATGAAGGATAAACACACAAAGATACATCAAGGTTAGAATTCATGTGACTCATATATAACAAATTATTAGGACTAATAAGTATAACAATACACACATATTCAATTGGTACATGGTAGACATAGACTAGATCAGAACTATCATATATTTATCATCAGAGTCATTCCATTACACAGACACATACATTAAATAAATCATATATGGCAGCCACAGAATTTAATATCTTGATCTATATAACTCCACATAAATACAACACATTGCACAATGCACATTCTCTCAAGACTTTAGACATAGATGGACTCTGAAATAGATTCAAAAGATTACAATATTGCAACAAGATCAGAGCGATTTTGAAACTAAGGACTCAATGAACCTTCTCTAAGAAATCTAGCTAACCCCATTTATGATATCACTGCTTCCTTTTATAGATTTATCTTCTCAAGAGAATTGTCTCTTTATGATCTACCCCACTCGTTCCACTGGTAAAATGGCCTCGCACGCTTTGGGTACCTTCCTGCAACCCATGTAGCCTTTAGGAATCAGGGAAATCTTAACTACACTTCAAGTTCATCTTTTGTCAAATCCACAATCCCTTGTGCTACTGGAATTAATCATTCAAGAGGATTTCTCGTCGATAATTGGATCCAATCAATAAATAATCCATCTAAGGATGTGCATCAAAGATTACTATATCAAATAATTAACATCTCAAAGACACTATGAGACTTGTCAAGTTTAAGTATGGGAGGGTTGATGAGGTGTCTTATTGGGTAGATATTTCCCTAGGTCAATGAGAGCCTCCAAGAGGTCCCTCTCTAAGCCATGTAAGATGTATGAGGTGGATGGGGTCAAGACTAAATGGGCATAAGGCTCATGACATACTAGGGGTCACAATGTCTCATTCATGGCTGCCTTTGTAGAGGGTGTGTGGTACCTTCCTCCGCAATGCACTTTTTCCAAGCCCATCATTTTCCTTTTATATTTCTTTCTTTATATTTTCTTTCATAATAGAATAAGCTTAGATTGAAGGTCACTACCTTGGCATTGTGACCAGATGGTGGCAATCTCACCCACAAATACCTAATGGAAATGAGAAGGTTGGCTTGTGATGAGACCCCCTTTCTCTCAACCATGTAACTAAGAGTCATTGCCCTGGTTTGGTGACCAGATAATGACAATGGAATACCACTAGATATCCATGGACGTGATAGGTCGGCTTGTGATGAGTACTCATATACTTCAATCTACCTTTCAGGCATTTCTTTGTTATATTATGGGTCCCATTTTATTTAAAGATAAGCATTTAATTTCTTTCTTGGGTGATCCATGGGTGAAGCATCTAGAAGGTTCATATATGGGTTTTATCTTTTACCTAACACCAACCCCTCTAGGACTTTACCCCCTTCTTCCAATAGAATGAGGGACAACCCCTTCTTGGGTCAAGACACCCTAAAATCGAAAGAGATAAGGAAACAAATGGGAATAATGATGTAAAATAGTAAGTATGGTTGGGAATGGTATGATGGTTCATTAAGGGATTTCCCAGCAGCAAAACCATTCCCAAAGAAGACCACACTAGGGCACAATGTCAACCACCAAGGTGAAGCAGGGAAAAGACACAATTTCCAAGCACATATCATGAAATCTAGAGCAATCTAAGATACAACATAATCAAATGGCTTAGATATTGAAATGATGCTCACCATAATACTGACTTGTATCTCATGGAGCAAGGCCCACTGCCTTCCGGAAGCCAACTGGTGTGGCATATGCCATATGTAAATCTGTGACCATCTGTGGTGGTGAGCGGGTTTTCCATCTATGCAAAGGGTATTGTTGGTCATGTAGTCTCTTGTCACTCCATATCCACAACCTAAGGGCCTTGAGACATCATCTCCTTATTTATCCACAAAATGGGGATAACACTACCAAAATATTGAATTGATTACTATGAAAGTACAAGGTCATCTTAGTATTTCCAAAGGGGTTGTCAAGAGGAAAAGATAAGATATGTAGTACCCAAGGGGAGAATACAACAAATCATACCAGTGTGTCGAGAGACACAATATCCAATTAGAATCCCATGGGGGGGAATAAATATGGATATGTAGGGGTAATGAGGAGATAAATTTCCTAGAAAACAACTAAATGATGGTGATGTAAATATGAAAACTACAAATGCAGGTAATAAATGGTAGGGACATTACTGGAAATATCCTCAGGGGTGGGTTAATGTAGGCATAAAAATGAAGGATTTTATTATATGGATGAAGTGGATGGATTGCAATAGGTGGAAATCCAACAAAAACCAACCATAAATGGGGGGGGAGGGGTCCAGAGGGTATGGTTTTCAATATAATGAGAAGAAATGCATGTGGATCAACTATGGTATGAAGACTATCTGGACTCTCAATCCCTAAGGGGATTCTAGGACATGGGCACCAAAAATACATAGGGTCACTATTCTAAGGCACCCATGCAAGGAAAGCTATCACTGAGTAGATGAAAAATGCACAAGATGGAGGGTTTGGTCCATCTACCCAAGTGAGGGGGTATATACAAGCAATTTTCAGGAGTGACGGGAAAATGCATTGAACAAAGGGGAGTCAAACTATGTTAAATGCTAAGGAAATTAAGGACTAGAGGAGATACATATCCATGAATAAAAGTGGTTATCCATGGGGAACTCCTACACAAAAGTCAAAAAATACCCAAGAAGAATGGTGCTCAAGCAATTGAGACAAATATGTGGGAATTTGTAAGAAAACAAACACACTTTAATGCTTCTTGGAGAAATGGGTTCTTGGTGAATTATCAAAGAAATAAATTTTGAGAATGGCTTAGAAATATGATTCCAATGGTGCTTCAATTAGAATATAGATGAGGGGATGAACAACCAAGGGGAGGTTCCTAGAGTTACCCCTCCCACGAGGTCAAGCATGGGTACCTAGTGGTAAGTGCGGGATCATTGATCTACTTTTAAATTGGTTTGGTTCAATATATGGTATTGATCATCAACTATATGAAATGTGTAGATAGTGTATCGATGAGACCGATAGGATAGATTTCCTAATGAATCAGAGGGGAGTTTTCCCAGCCTAAGTAATTGAGGCCTAGGACAAGAGTGGAAAGTGATCAACTATAAAATTGGCCCGAGGGGCCATCATGCTCCAAAAAACCTTTCGATTCAACGACACATTGGTCAGAGCGACTAGGTTGTTGTGGTAAAAGGTAGGATCGATGATCTGGATCATATCAAGGGTAATATGGAATTTCTAGGGACTCTAGGAAATCCTCACCATAATGGTATATGAGAGAAGTAGAGTCTACACTACCAAATGAGATGATGGAAGATAAAGTGGTGAACTCAATATAAATGACATGGGAACAAGAAGTATGGTTCACATATGCTACAACTACAGTGGTAGACTGAAGACTAGTGGATGAAGGCTCCACCGATGTTGAGATAAAAGAGGCATTAGGCATAAAAGGGATGCTTTGATGTACCTTAGTGGAAAATGGAGGATTTTTTGACATATTCTATCCCAGGGAAGTCGAAAGGTAGAGAATTACCTGGAATTCTCATTGGTGTTCATTTCAGGGGGGCCAATTTCAGCAATGGGATTACTATTGACCTAGAAAAACCTTTCTTGCATAATGGAAAGTTCCTCTACTACAAGGGTCTAGTGGTTCGAAGAAGAAAAATCTAACTGACAAACGATGTCAAGGGCATCACAGAATTGGGGTAGTTTAGGACAATGATTATAATAATTGCTACATATACCACACAAAGTGCATGGTTGATTCATGCACAAGGACTTAATACATTTAGAGGATGATTTAGGCAATGTTACATGGATAGGGATATCACACAAAACACATAGAGGTATGGCTCTAGGTTCTTGGTTATGGGTGGCCATGTCTTGTTTAAGGTTGTATGTGCCCCCTTTCTTTTTGGCTTTGCCCCTTTTGTTAATACCTTTCCCAGCTTGTGTTGGTTGAGGTGGGGCCTGTGTAGGTGCCTTAGGGGATACAAGGGTCATTAATATTGGCTACACAAGAGTCAAGGAAAATTAAAGATTTGGGGCCGAGGGTGGGAGGGGGACCCAAGTACCAAACTATGATCCCTAATGTAAGTTTATGTAGATTCAATGTAGCCATGACATGGGTACTTACTATTCCTGGAGGTAGAAATAAGAAAAGGACTTAATTTTTAAAATGAAAGAACAACACCTACATATAATATCTAAATCTAAGATCACTCAAAACTCAAATTTTAAACTTTATAATTTTTTTTAATTAAGTAGCCTTTTTTTTCATGATATCTAGATCAAAACAATTTCCAAATAATTTTTAAACTTTTATAACTTTTTAATTAAGTAGTTTGTATATTTTTCCATGACATCCAATCTTCTAATAAAAATCTCTTTTGGTCGGTGTTAACCAAAGACTTTGCATAATCATCTTATTAGTCCCCGTCAAAGGCCTGCGACTATAGCAATCGTTTTTGTGTTTACCAAAAATTTCTCGCTTTTTTCCATAGTTTAACTTTGTTGAGAGCGATTCAATTTTATTTCTTGTCTTTTGATTAGTCCTTCGAAAAAAGATCTTATTGTTGGGCCGACGACAAGAATTTAATAAGAAATATAATTATGCATTTGTAGCGGATGGTTGGAACAGATGCATGTACGAGTGTAAAAGTTCCGAGACAATATCATTTTTCGAAGCTTGCCACTATGTCAGTTGTTGAATGGGCACATTGAAAGATGTGGGCCAGAAAATATGCAAATGTATTAATTATACAATATATAGATGTATTTTAATAAATATATATAGATTATTCACTTCCGATTCTTCTTTAAATTTAGTACAATCCATAAATTTTGAAGGTATTTATGTGTACTGTATGACATGATTTTGTGTGGGGGATTTTATGGATTGCAAGTTTTTAACTGATTTCTTTTGTTCTAATGAATTGTTGAGTTCTTTGTGTTTGATCAAGATATAGTGACCTACAAGTTAGAAATACAAGGTTCTTCGAAACTTGCAAGTGCAGCAATTAGCGACTTGCAAGACATGAATTTGGGATTCTACAAATCTATGCCAAAGGGTAAGAAATCATGTGTATCTACTATGTTGCTTTGAACCAATTTGCTTGCATATTAATTTATGTCTTATTAGAAAAGTGAGAGTATTTTCTCTCGTGCATAGTGAATTTACCTATGTTTTGTTACTGGATAGAATGGTGGGTTGCAATTCTTTTTGGATGTGTTGTATATGCGAAAGAGAATTGGGAGTTGATTACTATTTTATCTTTTTAGAAGCAAGTTAAGACAGTAAGGGGATGTTGTTGAAACTGTGTATGTTGAAAATAGTCACACGTGTACAGAAAAAAACCCTCATGCATAGTGTATTTACTTATGGTCTGCTACTGGCTGGAATGGTGGACTTATGGCTTGTGAGTTGCAGGGCTTCTGGTGTTGGGATTATGAAAATCTATGTCAGAGGGAAATAAATCATGTGCATTGCATGTTATATGTCAAGGAAGATTAGAAACTGATTCTTGTTTTGCATTCTTGAAATTAATTTAAGTCAACCGAGGGCTATTTTTAGATATTGCATGGGTCAGGAAGAATCAAAGATGTTTTGGGCTTGTATTGTTCTTTTTATTTTGCAATTTCTTAATGCTACAGAGACAGCCTAAAGAAGTAAAAAAAATTCCCATGAGTTATGTTTACAAAGTATCAACAATAAGAAGGCAAGGGTTTTTGGCGTAAAATAGGATACCTTGGTTCTTGGAGGTTACCAATAAAGGTACCATTGTATTCTATTAGTGTTGGCATATTCAACCTTCCGCAAGGGAAGGAGGTCTCACCCAAAGTGCAGCCAAGACTTATGTGTGATAAAGTGAGTCAATGTGGACACACCATCAGATCTAGTGCAATACAACACAATTCCATACTTAAATGTGGAGATATCATAGCATTAGAATTATTAACCCAATAAAGGCATTGAATTTTCCATGTTGTGCAGCATAAAGATAAACACATACATCACAGAAGCTTGTTAAACATTATCGCAACTAGAAACTACACAAAACAAAATAGATTGTGCATGAGAGATCATGCATTCATCCATATAATAACAAATTTTAGGATGACTGAATAATGCATTATGTATTATCATATCAAAAACTAGCGTACATGGATTATTTCCTTCATATCAAGACTTATACAACATAACCAAATACAAAAGAAGAACAAGAATCGAGCAACAACGCTCTAACAACTCTCAATGATAATGACAGATCTCAGAATTATCTCATCCACTTAACAATTAGACAACAATAGAAACAATAACATATAAGCCAACAGGTCTTGACCATAATGTTTGACTCATCTCGAGTCAAACTACTGGATCATTCCCTTGGCACTCTATAAATGGAGGTCCCAACTCCAGCAGAATGGAAAGGGTATGTGCATGGAACTAATCGTAGTGTGTGAACTGATCCTACCATTTCCTCACCAAAATCAAGGCTCTGACAAAAAATTCTTTTGCGACATTGACATCATGCTCATCAGGCTTAGTAGACAACACAGTATTCCACTATGTGTCAACAATGTTGGCCAACTACTACAATGAAACATACTCAACTTGGATTGTAGGCCTGAACTACCGAAGTGTTGTCTTTAGAACTCTATTAACCTCATCCATGGAATCCAACCTGTCATCCTCAGCTTGTATCAAGACAAACTTAGTCGCTTGCTTGATAGGGTCAGGAATGGCATGGACTTCTCCATGCATTTTCTTAAGCCTAGTGTGTATCTCTTTGACAGGGTTATTGCGTTGGTCCAACAAGCCAACCCAATCTGTGACCATATCGAAGCATCGATGACATTCCTCAGTCCCAGCATGAAGTGAGGACTTGACAATGGTGCCCTCCTTGACTGCATGTGTAAGCTTCTGGAGGAGCTCTTTAGGTTTCTTCTTTTCCTTTAATTTGAACGTAGCTACCTCCTATTGCAGGGTATCTATCTTGGCCACCAAGTAGGACCATGCACTAGCAATGAGGTCAAATCTATCAGGTGGTGCAACCAGAGTGATATATTTTGGCAGCTTAGGAAGGACTTGTCGAAAAGAAGGCTATACTTGAGCAAACTTATTGATGACGTCTGCAATAGTGGATTCAACTTGTACCCACAATTCTTGGTCATATGCTTTGGCTGCAATGGCTTCATTGACAACCTCTCTCAAAGGTTTCACTTGTTTTGTGAGGGATTGATTGGTATGCTCGAATGTTGTGATCCTCTGCTCTAACTGGTCGGTGGAATCCAGAATAAGGTGTCCAATCTATGGTGTAGCCCATGTGGACAACTCTCCACTCATGGAAATAGAGTCCAAAGGTGGTCGTGAAGCAAGAGATTGGCCGCTTGTGATAGAACGCTTAGAAAATTTGGGGGTACTAGCATCATCAAGGGTAGGTGAGTGAGATCTGAGGCTTCATGAAATCATGTCCATGACCTCCAACGAAAGTGTTGGAAGCACCTCTATTTTCTCCAAGATATCTCTCCATTGTTGAGGGTCATGTAGCAAAGGCGAAATTTGTTCCTTGAAAGAAGTAGTGATATGCGCTAACTGAGTTTCATCCTGGGAATTTAGTTGGTCTTGTGGAGTGTTCTCATCCATTGGAATATGGGTTTTAGGCCTTGTCTCTAGTTGTGGATCAGAAGCCATTTCGAGGGTCATGTGCAAGGGGATTGGGACTTCCAAGATCCGATGAGAAGTGGAGGGGAATGGACGAGTGGTATCGATAGTTGTGGTGAGATGGGGAGTAGAGTATGATGAAACTGTGTCACACTAGTTATGGACAGGGGATGTTGCTGTCATGTGCACATCGTTGGTGTTCCCACCGTTTTGTGGAGTGGTGGCTTCCTCGACGATAGTGGTAGATTAGAGCTGCATTGGAGGGTCATCAATAATATGGATGATGGGAGGTGTGGATGCTGAAGTGAATGGGGTCGAAAGTCTAGGGCACATTTCGGGTGGGGTGGTATGAAATTGAGGGGGGTTGGTATGCGATGGAAGTGGAGTGGTGTGATCTTGAGGTGGGATGGAGGAAAGGGGGCTTCTTTAGTGATGACAATATCATCTGGGAGTTGGGATGGGGATTTGGTATGAAACTTCTTTTGAGGAAAAACCGAAGTCGGGACTTCCTGTAATTGCTTACCTAATATTGTGGTGTCATCAGGAATAGATGAGAATGGAATATGAACTGTGCCACTCAACAACGCTTCCTCTTTGACCTCATCTGCCTCTTCCTCTAAGTTGGATGGTGTCTGGTTCTTCTTGGTGGAACTAGTCCTGACACTAGAAGTCTATGCAAGAGTTGACCTTTGGGAAATTGTGGGCATCACATAAGAGACACTCGTCTTCTTATTTTCGACATTGACCCCGGGCCACGAGGTGACTTCCTTATCAAACATGACCTCATCCAAGTAAAATGGTAATAGATGCATATAAAAAAAAAGATGGAGCCGCCCCCAGAGGCCGCACAAATGTATGATCCTAGCTCATCCTGAACCATATATTTTGGGTATGCCTATTAAGTAGTGCTTATGAGATCCGCAATTGTGTTGTGGCAATGAGGTCATTGTACCATTATGCAAAGGAGACATTGTAAGCGGCCTCATTGGTGGATGCAGGGTGAAATGCTAGGGGTCAAAAATCTTGGTGATATGACCATCGACATTGAGAGTGATACTACACCCCCTTGGCGGCTACCACTTCCACATGGCGAAGGTGATGAGAAAGTAGCCATAGATAAAATATATGGCTCAGTCATGTGCATCTGCACAAGCTTGGAATAGCTTGGTGAGCAGGTTTTTGAACCAATTCAGAGGTGCACCATTCTTACTGAACTCTGCCACTGCGATGGGGTCTAGGGTACACTAACCCTTCATGTACTTTCGTATCTCCTTCCTGCCAATCAGGTAGAAATCCATGCAGACATGTTCGTCCTTAAACGGTGCAATGTGCACTCCTCAACCTCTGTGGCGTGTACCATATTTTTCATATAGGCTCAATTCTCCCTTATTCTTATCGTACTTCCTAGAGCCTTGGAATTATTTAGTGACATCTTGGCCCTACATGGACAACCCGATGAGCATATGGATGTCCTCCACATGGATTGGGTAGGCTTGGTCTAACCAGATGGTACTGTTGTGTACTCTTCTAATTGGAAACTTAGTGCATTGTCACAGAGACATAGATACGTAGGTTGCAAAGACACAACAAATTGGAGTCTCGTAGGGGAATGTAGTCAGGCTTCCACTACCACTAGAACTCTTCATTGGAAAATGTAGTGAAATCCATGAATGATTGGTAGCCATGTGTGGGAATTCTACAACATTTGTAAAATGGAGGTTGACCAACCTGGTTTGTTCAACCTTCCCATGCAGATCACCTTGAACAGTGACCCGTGGATCAATAAACTTCGTTGGAACAATGGTTCAAAGGCCCTCTCGACCAGTTGTGGGAACCATTGGAATAGGTTGACATTGGTAAACCAAGAACACCGGGGAGAAAATTCATGGATGTGGTCTTATGGGGTGCTCAAGAGGATCTAGGACTAACTCTACAATGAGCACGATGATCAAACAAAAATGTGTATCTATTGGCCAAAGGAATGTTTATAAGAAATATGAAGAAGGTGACGTGATGACTATGCATTGCATGCTACATGGTGGCAATAGTGGGCATTAACATAGACTAAATCCATCGAACGCGTAAAAATCCATGACATGATTGGGGCAACTAAATGCATAAACAGAATGTTGGTAACGAGACATCAAATCAACTCGAGAAAGGAATGAGTAGGTGCATGGTTAGTCGGAAAAAGGAAGGACAATTGTTAATATTTAATTAACTATGACATGTAGACACGCGATGAAAAATAAAAAGGTACCAATGACTTTTAATGACCCACGTGATGACACAAGGGCATGTAATTCAAAATTCGACACCATTAAGTATGAGACAATGTGATTGAGACTTCCCCAACCACAAAGGTGATATTTGAGCTTGATGACTTGGAAATAAAACTAATAGAACCAGAAAAACTCAAGGATACATGAGTGTAGATCATTTCACTGTCTTATTAACATAACCAGAAAAACAAAGACAGAAATGGAAAACAGAGATAGAAATAGAAACCCTACCTACAAAACTTAGTTTTGGAGACAGGAGCGTACCAAAACCTTATTTATGAGGAAAAAAAGGTAGGGATTCATGGGTGCGCCATTCACCCAATCGGTTGGAAGAATTCCATCGAGTTGCGTAATTTGACAGCTCCAGTGTCACGGATTTTCACAACTATGAAGAGACCAAGCCAGTGCATCTATAGCTTCCCCAGATGTTTATGATACTTGTTGTCATATAATAGCACAAGTTCACCTTACGCAAATGATTTACACTTTATATGTCGATCATTCTAGGCCTTTTGTTGGGATTTCTCCACAGACTGATGAAAGTATGCTAAGAATCTAGCTTCCTCAAGTACCATCAATTCCTCAACCCGCTTAGGAAGGGATTCATCCTATGTCATCTCAGTAGCTTGCGCAATGAATAAACTTGGGGTGATAAACTCAACTAGCACAACTACTTCTCTGTCATATACCAATTGAAGAGTATATCAGTTTAATCACTTCGTGGTAGTCCAGTAATCCCATAACACAGCTCGAACTCACTCATCAAAGTCATCCTTATTTGTTCAGTAGACTTTAATCAACCCCTTCTACAAGATTTTATTAAATGATTCCATGATTCCATTAGATCGTAGATGGTATGGATTTCTCTTATGATGTTGAATAAAAAATTATCTTGTAAGGGTCATGATAGTATCATTGATAAAGTGGGATCCTTGATCATTGATCAAGCTCCGAGGACACCCAAACTTGGTAATGACATTCTAAAAAATAAACTGTGTTGTGGTGGTTGTAGACAAATCCTGAACAAGCTTCGCTTCAGCCCATCGATTCAGGTAATCAATTGTAGTAATTATGTATCTTTCCTTGGAGTGCCTGGCAAGGGGATTTATCGGATTGATTAAATCAACAACCTATTTTTCAAATGCTTGTAGTGCTCGGACCAAGTGTAGAGGTAACTCATCACAACGAGAGGGCTTCCCCACTCTCTGACATACGTCATAAGCCCAAGCATATTCCTTAGCATCTTTAAACACTTTAGGCCACCATAACCCTGCTTGTAAGATCTTCCTAGAA
>JASDQU010736697.1:5155-21690 GCA_032191745.1 Picea mariana | reverse complement strand
TTATTTTTCGCAACTTCAAGGGGTGAGAATAAGAACTATTAACATCATATGACTTAGTGTCATGCACAACTCTAATTCCTTTTGATTCTTTAAAGGTAAAATTCCTAAGATCTTCTAGGCCTTTGGGGTCTCTTGGGTCTTCATCAATTTTACCTCAATTCAAAGGTATTCATGAAGGAGAGGGGTAAAGGCTAATATGAAAGAGGTAATCATGTTCATAAAATATGGTGGGATGATGTATAGGATTAATTTCATCAGTAAAAAATCATTTTCTTAATTTGTTGCAAAGATAGATTGATTTCAGGGGACTTACCTGAGAATAAGAAGTCTTGGCAGAACTAGCTTTGAAGGATTTCCTAGCAAGCATTTTGGCATCAAGCCTCCTCATGTACATACAAAGCGGTTGGAATTTGTCCCAAAGAGTGAATAAACTAATGTAACCAAAATTGAGAAGGCAGTTGTGGAAATTCCCATGATTGAATACAATGTGCAACATGCTCCCTTGGATTAGAAAACCCATCGTATGCTACCAAAACTGAGGTCTAATTGGTTGTTTTCCAATCCTTATTCGATTGAGTTAATAATGACGGGGGAATAAAGAAATATTGAATGGCACGCTTTACTTTGTCCCAGGAAGATAAAGTATCCTTATCGGTGGCCCACCATCTAGTTGAAGATTATCTTAATGCAACATCCAATACAAGATTTATTTTCTTTGACACAACTTTATACTCTAAATCAACAAGAAAAATGCATAAATCTGAAGTGTTGTCCTAAATAGGATAGTCTATAACTTCTACTCCAACCCACCTGGAAACTCTGATAGTCGTGCAATGCCGTGAAAAGTTATCATATCTTCCATGTTTTCATTTGTCAAAAGCTACCTTTGAATCCTCACCCACAGATTGAATACTCCACCAGATTACGGAGCCGTCGACAATTGGGTTAATATATTCGACACACTTTCCTACAATTAGAGTATAGAGGTGATCCAAGGAATCCTCTTCCATATTCCCCTCTACTGGATCTGTGTAGAGAGGACCTTGGTAGGGGTCTAGTGGTCGGGTTACTTTCATACCATCTGCTTCAAAAGTCATGATTTCCTTTTTAAGATTAATGATAGTGAAATTTTCATAAGCCCAGTCAATGCCCAATAGAGTTGGGTAAGGGTCCTTCTCCCCCGTGATTTCTATAATCTCAAATTATACCATTGTCTTTACTCCAACTAATTCCACTTCAACATTCTACAACATCCCAACATGATAGATACAATATTGATTGGCCATCTGGAACTGAATGAGAGAATAGATGAGCTTAGGATTACAATGGCCTCCAAGTCTTCTTTTGTAGTATGTTGACGTCAGACCCCAAATCTAACATAACATCACTAATATCATAGCCATCGATGTGAGTATCTAGTCTGAATTCCCTTCCAGATCTATGCTTCCTCTTTTATATTATACTTGTATTTCTCTCTGGAAGATGAGCAATGATCAACTCTTCTAGGCTCCCTTTAATCTCTAAAGTCCCCTTGAGTGTGTTTTGTAACTCCTTGATGGGTTGTTCGTCATCCAAAATGTCAGAAAATAATTGGAGCCACAAATCAATATGCTATGGGGGTCTCACGGGAGGATCTTTCTGTGCCACAAAATTTTGCGCGAGTTTAGGTTGAAGCTCGCAACTTGACTCTACAAGCGTTGATATTGCAGGATTAGAAATCTGTCAGAATATCTTGATAATGTCCTTATAGAATTATTTTTTCACCACGGATCATATTTAACATCTTCCAGTACTACCTTGTGGATATTACTTTGAGTCAGGTCATCAACATCGACACTAGTCATTGCTCCTCATAGAGTAATAATATTAATATTGGGTGCCTTTTCTTTAGTGACACATCGAGGCTAATACTTTATCAAGTTGGTACCTCGATGCCTTGCATGATATTCCCACATCGTGATCAACTCAGGGCAATCCTTGGTGGTATGGGTGTTGTTTCTACAATGGGCACACCAAGGACGTCTCAGAAGAGTACAATCTCTAGCGAGATGTCCTTTCTCATCGCAATTATAACACTGAGTTGGTCCTCTCCCATTGTTTCTCCCACCTTTGAAACCTCCTCCACATCGACGTCCTCCTCCAAATCCATGAAGAGATTCATCGACCTTGAATACAGATCGATCCAGTCTGTCTGCAAGAGCATCCAGAGTGTGACACTTCTTGGTGGTGTGAGTAGGTGACCCACAAAATTCACATTAAATTATGTTCGAGACAGGGGTATATGTCTGTAAGATGGGGCAATGCCAAGGGGAATGCCTGTGACTTCAGAAAAATTCATAGTATTTGTTATTTTGATTTTTTTGATGATTTGGAAAGGCATGGTATTGCATAGGGCCATGAAGTGGTGCAGTAGCTGTGACTTGTGAAACCCCTCCAGATGGTCCTACTGGTGGAGGTGTCATTGGTTGTGGAGGTGTTCTTACACCCCTCAGTCTAGGACATTTTGTTTCTATATGACCCTCAATGTAGCAACCATTACACCAAAAACGTGGGCGACCTACTCCAAGAATGGTCAATTCTTGAATATTGTCAGTTAGTGCATAAATTTGGCCTTGCAGTTGTGTAATATTATATTCATTGGGTGGTATTGTCACCCACAAGTTGGGAGGATATACCGCCATTGCCTCTATTTTCATAGCATGTTCCAAGGCTTCCCCCAAAGTGGCTATCCTCTGTTGGGTTAACAAGATTCAGGTTAATGGTAAAAGTCCCTGAATAAAGCATTCCCATTGATGGTCTTCGTGGATAGGGTTTGCTAATTTTCCTATCTCATATTTGAACATTTGGTTATACTCCCAATAATATTCCCCATCTATGTTTAACCTCTCACAACTTAGAGAGGGTTTGTTGTTCTGACTGGGGTGAACATAATTCTACTATGAACCACTGTTTGACTTGAGCAAGAGTGAAAGCCTATCCTTGAGGATATCCTGGTTCAATGGATTTCATATACCATTTCAAAGCATGACCCTTTAACGTGGTTTGGAACTCAACTAGTTCTTTGTCATCTAAAGTTCCATGAGACCTCTAGATGGCCTCACAAAGGAAACAATGTTGTTCAACATACTCATCCCCTTTACCCTAAAATTCTAGGTATCAGATGAGGGAACCGGTGTGTTGATGCATCGTGGAAGGACTTGGGGACCATATTAAGATAAATCCTAAAGCTTTTGGTTGTGATAAAAACAAAAAACTTTCCACACTACTACTATTGCTACCACTCGAACTGGTTGGACTAGGATAAGGATAAATGAACGAAATTGTGGGAGAGTTGATTGTAGAATTTACCAGATTTGTATATTTCCCTGAGGGACTGAGCAATCCAAGGCTCGTTCTTGTGCCTTCAGGATGGGATTCTTTAAACTGGGGGGTTGCATTAGGAGGTCATATCATATCAGTTTCTTTTTGGGGTTTCACATCTCTGGGCGCTGCAGGACCTGATTGTCTTGCAACTCCTCCAAAGGTTACAACTGATTCTTTTTCCTCTAAGGTGACACCTATATTGAATATTTCTTCCAAATCTTCTTCTTCTTGTCCACTTTCTTCCAAACTTCCACCTTTCTCTCTAAACCTCTCCTTCAACCATGGACTGTCCAGCCTTCCACGTGTCTACAACTACCTCAACTTCTCTAAATATCTTTTATGATTCTTCTCAAAGTTGATCTCCTTCCACGGCTGATCAGGCCTCTTCATCAACTTTTGCATTCATTTTTTCCACCTCTTTTCGATCACTACAACCCTTTTTTGAGCCCCCTCATCTCTCGCGCTCTTCTCATGACAAACCCCCATACCTCAATAAATTCCATATCCTAACTCATGAACCCTTGCTTGAATCACCCACACCTCATGTGAAAGTTTTTTACGCTACCATTTTAGTCAAAGGAGTCGAAAACATTCCCTCTTTTGCCAACAAGATTTTAATCCACAACGGGATTTCTCATAGAAATCTCCCTCGGGCTCCTTATTTGAATATGGCTTTTGCTTTTGAGAAATACTGGTGGTTCTCTAGGGAAAATTCAATGATATATCCCTCCATGGTATTTTGTACCCAGAAATACACAGCTCAAGAAATCTGGTGATCCAGCTTGTGAAGAGCAGCTAGATGCTCAACAATCCAATTAAATATTTTCTTGACGTGATATTTAAATTATGTTGTTTCTTGCAATTGGCCGAGCCACTGATAGACCTCTTCCGAGAATCATATCTAGAATA
Source organism: Picea mariana (assembly GCA_032191745.1). Lineage (NCBI taxonomy): Eukaryota > Viridiplantae > Streptophyta > Pinopsida > Pinales > Pinaceae > Picea > Picea mariana. The sequence continues at coordinate 17,418 of JASDQU010736697.1, read as the reverse complement.
TTCCGTACCAGTCACTTGGAGGTTTTGAATAAAAAACAGCATCCTTCAGAACCCTTAGAATTTTCTATCGTAGCTCAGCTTCTTGAAATATAATTTTGTCACACCTTCTTTCCCACCAATTTGTAATGCCATATTTAAAAATATGATATTGTATCCTCTAAATACTCACTTAAAAGACATTTCCTGGAAACAAAACCATTTTTTGGCACAAAATTGGAGACCAGGGTTCTCGAAGGTTACCATCAAAGGTACCATTGTAGTCTAGTAGCACTATCATATTCAACCTTCCGCAAGGGAAGGATTCCTCACCCGAAGCGCAACTGAGACTTATGTGTGATAAAGTGTGTCAATGTGGACACGCCATCAGATCTAGCGCAATAAAACATAGTTCCATACTTAAATGTGGAGATATCATAGCATTAGAAGTCTTAACCCAGTAAAGGCATCAAATAGTCCATGTTGCACAACTTAAAGATAAACACATACATCACATAAGCTTGTTAAACAATATTGCAACTAGCAACTACACAAAATAGGACAGATTGCGCAAGAGAGAGATCATCCATTCATCAATATATTAAAAAAAATTAGGATTCCTGAATAATCCAGTATGTATTATCATATCACATACTAGTGTACATGGAGTATTTCCTTCATATCAAAACTTATACAACAAAACCAATGACTAAAGAAGAATACGAATCGAGAAACAATAGTCTAACAACTCTCAATGATAATTCCATATCTCATCATTAGATCGTCCACTTGATAATTAGACAATAAAAGTAACAATAACATCTAAGCAACAACAATAGCGAGAATCATCCCTTTCCCATTACATTTTCCCCAATTTGTATCATACCCTTGGTTACTTCTTGATTCTGCTTCTATGATTTCTTGATTATGTTTCTATTGATTTCTCGCTTTGTCTTTTCCTGTGCTCAAATATTCTATACCTTTTCGATTCCTCCTCCAGCTGGAATCTGATATGTATTCATTGCTATCATGTTGGCAGCTAGCTTTCTGCCACTTATATTTCTCACTGATGTATTATACTATTCCACAAAACTTTAATATTTCCGCAAAACTGGGCGGTCTTCAAAATGGAGGGCCCAACCAGGGTCCCCATGTATTACCTTTCTTTTGACCAATTTTCTAGGATATTCACTTATGTTTCTTGGACATATGCAATTGGTTTGTGTTATTTTTGTCTAATAATGTATGTTTTATACATAGTGCATGTGTTTTGTTTTATTAGAGTTTGGTCTGTTGTTTTATTTAACCCTTTTGCTAGTCATCGTATGAAAAAATGCATGTGTTGATAGTTCTCTTTCATTTTCATTTATATTTGAAGATGTTGATAGTTGCATTTTTCAGAAGATATGTCTTAATGTTAGGAAGTTGATGTAATTCTTGCAAGAAATAGGATCCTAGTTCATATTGATATGTTGCAATGTGTCTATATCTTTTTTGTCTAGACAAATCAATAAATGATGTATTGACCCATTCCACAATTAAATGGAAGAGTAAAATGAAATGCAAGGGGAGCGTGGAATGCATCAAACAAAGAGTGTGCAATTGGTATATAAAAAAATCATCCAATCTAAAAAGATGATTTCTCTATAGTAGTTGGTCAATATAGCGATGTGAAATGCGTTGCTACTTACGTGCGGAGACTTTTTCTTTGATGATTTTTCCACATCCCACATAGTTGTATCTTTCGTGCTTTATACAGATTTTTGCTTGACACGGTGAAATTTTGGTCTATTTTCAATTCCTGTGTGGAGAATTGATACAAATTCTTCGACATCCCTGCATTATGGTGCTTTCACACGTTGGCACTTGCAATAGTTATGGACCATGTATTTTTCCCATGTTGTCCTAAGGCTTTTTCTATGAACATATGCTAACACTCAGTGCAGTTATTTTTTCCGCATGTCCGCTCTGTTCATAGGCATATCGCTAGTGAAACTAGGAATTGTGTATTTTCCAATACTTGTGAGGTGAATTTTGTCAGGAAATTCAAGACACTTCCACACTAATCCTAGCATAAGAGAAGAATAATTTAATCAAGAACGCAAATGAAAACAAGCAATCACACAGTACACTAAGATTTTAACTTGGAAACCCTTAACCGAGAAAACCAACAGTCCTTTGAGCGTTTTTCTCTCTTGTTGTCTTATTAATTCAGAATAAAAGGTTACATGTCTAACCTTGGTCCACATCTAAGACACAATCGACATCATACCCTCTTGCACATCCAAGAAAAACCCTATATCCAATTCAACTTATATAAGCATGACCAACAACCTACACTTACACATGCATTAACTTGCAAAAGTGCATTCTATGAACACCTAACAACAACAGCCCTTACAGCCTTAAAACACGCCTCTTTATAGGATTTACAATAGTAAAAACTCTAAATATTGGTGCCCAATAAATGGTTATAGATCCATGCATATCATGGCTACAAATCCCGCAAATCTCGGGATTCTCTTATAGTCGACTCTAAGTTGGGTTTACTAGTCAACTACCAGTCAACCTTCATTTGGTCTCTAGTCGTTTGTCTCACGGGTGCACTTTGAACTCTTTTTGGTTGACTTACCATCGATATCTTCGACTTTGACTTACTGTCAATCTACCTCAACTTCGACATGTTGTCGATCCACCTCGACTTTGACCATCAGTCGATTTACCTTGACTAGACCTTCATTGCAAAGAATATAACAACCCAAAATTCTCCCACTTGTCTTCATTGATGAAATAGGAGATTCCTGAACTTTTGCTCACGGACCCGGGGCAGCAATGCCCATTGCCTCTCTACACCAAGAGAACTTCACAACACTCACAGACTTGGTCAATGAGTCTGTTATGTTTTCCAACGTGTCTATGTTCTCCAGTAGCACCTTGTTACTTTCCACCATGTCTCCTATGAAATGATATTGTACATCAATGTGCTTAGTATTTGAATGATAACCATGGTTCTTTGCCAGAAATATTGTGATTTTACTGTCGCAACTTACCTTCATAGCTCTCTTCCCAAATCCAATTCCTCAACACAATCTTTGAAGCCATAACTTTTCTTTGCTTCCATGAGTGGTCGTCGTGTATTCAGTTTCTATTGTCAATAAGGCTATGACCACATGTCGCTTGCTCATCCAGTTTATTGCTCCACCAAACATCTTGAATACATATCCACTAGTCAACCCCCTTCGATCCATATATCCAACCCAATTAGCGTCGACAAAGCCATGTACATCCAGTTTACCACTGTCACCTCCAGGTTTTCCTTGGTAGCATATAGCATAGTCCTTTATGCCACAAAAATACCTGAATACTCTCTTGACAACTGTCCATTTCTCCTTTCCATGTGTCGACATGTACTTTCTCAACGCTCCCACTGCATGGGAAATTTTTGGTTAAGTGCAAACCATCACATACATCAAACTACTAATGACACTTGCATAGGGAACATGTGCCATGTCCTCTATTTCTTTTTGTGTCGTTGGACATTGTTCAACAATAAGCCTTGTTTTCATTGGAATTGGCACCTCCACCAATTTGCAATCATGTATATTGAATCATTTCAAAATTGTTTCAATATACTTCGTTTGATTCAACCAAATCTTTCTAGTGGCTCGATCTCTCTTAATCTCCATTCCCATAATGAAGTTAGTTGCACTGATATCCTTTATGTTGAACTTGGAGGATAACTACTTCTTCACCTCCTTTATTGCATCCATGTTGTTTTCGATCAACAACGTGTCATCGACATACAAAGCTACATATATGAAGTGCCCACCTTCTTCCTTGGAATATATACAGTGATCATCTTTGCTTCTCACAAATCCCAAACTAAGGATGTAAGTGCCAAACTTCTGGTACCACATCCTTGGCAATTGCTTTCAACCATAAAGGGATATTTTGAGTTTGCACACCAACTCTTTCTTTCCCTTTACTACAAATCCTTCAGGTTGTTTCATCTAGATTTCTTCTTCCAGGTCCTCATGTAGGAACGTTGTCTTCACATCCATCTATTCTATCTCCAGATCGAATGTTGCAGCTAGAGACATTAGTATTTTAATGGAAGTTAATTTTGAAATAGGGGAAAAATCTCACCAAAGTTGACTCCCTCGACTTGGGAATATCCTTTCGCTGCCAGTCGGGCTTTGAACTTCTCGACTTGACCTGCGGCATTTATATTCTTCTTGAATACCCACTTGCTACCAAAGATATTTCTTCCACTAGGTAACTTGACTAAATCCCATGTCTCATTCTTGTACAAGGATTACATCTCTTCGACCATAGCGTCCTTCCATAGTTTACCCTCTATCGAGTCGACTTCCTCACCGATCGACTTGGGGTGATCATCAATGAGATTTAACATAAATTTGGAATGGAAGTCAGGTGGACTATACCTTTCTACTAGTTTTATTATTCTTTCTAAACTCCTTAGCACCGGAGTCAATTTTTCCACCTCTTCCTCACATCCATTTGACTCATCTGAATAATCTTCTTCTTTCCTCAGTTAAAACCACACCATATTAAGATAGTTCTATGTCTGAACAAATTCATCAGGCTCGGATTTACCTATGAATTCTCTGAAGGCCACAGCTCAATTGTACACTATTCTACTTGATGCAGGATCCCAGAGCTTATATCCTTTCATCCCTTCCTTATACCTAGTGAAAATACATTTGATTGCCTTATTGTCCAAGTTGCTCCTCTTTTCCTTGGGGACATGCACAAATGCATCACAGCGAAATACTTTGAAATGTGCCATCGAAGGCTTCTTACCAAAACATACCTCATTTGAAGTCATTTCGACTAGCACCGATGGAGACATATTCACTAGATATCTTACAGTCTCGACAGCCTCCGCCCAGAATTCTTGTGTGAGCCCAGCACCACTAAGCATGCTCCTTGCCTTATCCATCAACGTTATGTTCATTCTCTCAGAAACTCCATTTTGTTGTGGGGTAAATGGTGTGGTATTTTGGCGTCCTATGCCACACTGCTTCCAGAACTGATCAAATTCCTTTCCACAGAATTCATCACCATTGTCAGCCCTCATCACTTTAATCCTCTTCTTTGTGTGGTTTTCCAAAAGAGATTTAAACTCTTTAAATCTCTCTAAAACCCTTGATTTATTCCTCAAGAAATATATCCATGTCTTCCTCAAAAAACCATCTATGAAAAAGACATAATATAGGGATCTAAAAAGTGAAGGAACTTGGATCATGCCAAACACATCACTATGCACCAGTTCTAGAATCCCATTTTCCCTTGTCCCTCCAGATGGGAACCTCACCCGACTTTGTTTCTGATATATACAATGTTCACAAAATTCAAATTCTAAATCACATTCAGGAAAACCTTCGACCATACATTTGCTTTGCATAGCTCGAAGTACTTTTTCTCCAATGTGTCCCATCCTCTCATGCTATAGCCTGGTCGGGTCGATTTCATCATGTCTTGTCGAGTCGGTTTGAACCGACTTGGCTCAAGTCGAGTCGTGTTGTGTCGACATCGAGTTAAGTTGAGTTGCAGTCAAGTCAATTTAAGGAGAAATAATTATGTTGCATCCAATCAAGTCGACATTCCCTTACAACCTGTATAGGGTACCAATTTGAACTTATTTCATTAAGACCATCGCACCTCTGACCATCTTACATGAATCCTTCTGAAACAGAGTATGCACACCTGCAACACTCATCTTGCTAACAGATATTGGGTTTCTTTCCAAACCTGGAATTTGTAGCACACCTGGAAGGGTTATTTTCCTCCCATCCTGCAATTTCATTCAGACTCTTCCACGTTCGACAATTCTAGTTGTCGAGTCACCCCCTAAAAACACATCACCCCCATCATATTGTTCACATTCACAAAACCATTCTTTATGTGGTGTCATATGATAGGATGATCCTGAGTCGATCAACCAAGAATATTGATCTGATTATGTATTTGTCGACGCCAGGTACACATCACCTCCCTTTTTTGAGTTCATCTTTCTCTCAGTCGATTGCTTCTCATCGGATCAAACATTGACTTTTGTTTCCTTCGACTTACAGTCATTTTTATAATGCCCAGCTTTACTGCATTTCTAGCATCTTCATGTCGACTAAATTGGGGATTTAGATCTACCCTTCGAATTGAACTTTCTATCAGAGAACCTTCCTTTATCTCTATCTACTGGTCAACATCTCACTACCAGATCATCTTTGGTCAATCTTTCCATATTCTTCCTTCTCATTTCTTTCGAAAGTAGAGAAACAACCATGTCCTCTAGCACTAGTGTGGTTGTATTAATCCCAATAGCCATGACTAAACTATCCCAGGAGTCTAGAAAAGAACATAATAGGCTGATACACTTCTCCTCATTAGTGATATTGATATCCACAAATGATAACTGGCTTAACATGGTGCTAAGCACATTTAAATGATCAGTCACCAAACTACCATAACTCATCCTCAAAAGATACAATCTCTTTATGAGAAACAACTTATTGAGAAACAACTTATTTACCAGAGATTTTGACTGGTATAATCTTCCCAGCTTGTCCCACAGTTTCTTGACCAAATCTTCACCTGAGACATTCAACAACACCAAATCTGCAAGTCAAATCCATATAATACTTATTGCTTTTCTTTCATGTTTCTCCCATTCTTCCGTCGACATGCATGTCAGCTGGGTACCTAGACAGACCACTATCCATTGTTCTCGATCCACAAGAAGATCTTCCATTTTAAGCTTCCAAAGCTCAAAATTATGGCCATTGAATCATTTTATCTCTATTCTGGAACCTCTTGCCATTCTTTTTCACGATCTTTAAAACAATTTATGACTTATGACTCTTATTGTACCTAGGGTTTAGTTCTCAAATTCAATATTGGAAAATCAAGATCTGATATACTCGCCAAAGCATTACACCACTATGATAACTAACTTGTCAGGGTAGATGTAAGATCTGATACCACATGTCAGAAAATGCAAGACACTTCCACACTAATCCTTGCATAAGAGAAGAAGAATTTAATCAACAACACAATTGAAAACAAGCAATCACACAGTACACTAAGATTTTACCCTGGAAACCCTTAACCGAGAAAACCAACATTCCTTTGAGTGTTCTTCTCTCTTCTTGTCTTATTCATTCATAATAAAAGGTTACATGTCTAACCTTGGTTCACACCTAAGACACAATCAACATCATACCGTCTTGCCCAGGAAAGAAAAACCATGTAGCCAATTTGGCCTACATATGCATGACCAACAACCTACACTTACACAAGCATTAACCTGCAAAAGTGCATTATATGATCACCTACCAATAACATCCTTTACGACCTTACAACATGCCTCTTCATAGGCCTTACAACAGAAAAAACCCTAAATATTGGTGCCCAAAAATGATTACAAATCCATGCATATCATTGGCTACAAATCCTGCAAATCTCAGGATTATGTTACAATCGACTCCAAGTCGGGTTTACCAGTCGACTACTAGTCGACCTTCATTCAATCTCTAGTCGATCATCTCATGGCCACACTTCGACCTCTTATTGGTTGACTTGTCGTCGATATCTTCAACTTCGACTTTACTCGGTTGACTTCCTCAACCTTCGAATTATTGTCAATCTACCTCGACTTCGACCTGCTATCGATCCACCTCGACTTCGATCGTCAATCAATTTACCTTGACTAGACTTTCATTGCAAAGAATATAACAAACTAACAAATTTATACCATTTATTTTAGTTCACTTGGAAAGCCCTACAATTCCAATAGTTGGGTTTTGTGAATTAAAGCAATTCACCTAAGTAGTGTATTGATATTTAGAAAATATCCTAGCCAAAAAGCCTTTTTTACGGAGGATTTTTTTTCCAGGTTGTCAGAAGGATTTTTCTATGAAAATATGTCTAGACTCAGTGCATTTATGTGTTGCACACCTCCTCATTTCACAGAGGTATATCGCTAGCATAGGCAACACTTGTGTATTTTTAACACTTGTTCATCGTATGCAAAAATGTATGTGTCGATAGTTTTCTTTCATTTTCATTTATATTGAAGATGCAGATAGCCAGATTTTCAAAAGATATGTCTTAATGTCAGAAATATGATGCATTTCTTGCAAGAAATGTATGTGTTGATATTTTTCTTTAATTTTCTTTTACATTTGATGATTCAGATAGTTTCATTTTCAAAATATATGTCTTAATGTCAGGAATCTGATGCAATTCTTGCAAGAAATATGATCCTAGTTTATAGTGATATGATTGCAATGCATCTATATTTTTGTTGTCTAGACAAAGAAAGGAATGATGTATTGATGCACTTCGTAAATCAATGGAAGAGTAATGGAAATGAAAAGGGGAGGTGGAATGCATCAAGCAAATAATGTGCAAGAGCGTATGAAAAAATGCATCTAATCTAAAAATACGATTTATTTGTAGTAGATGGTCAATATTGCATTGTGAAATGTGTTACTACTTATATAGAGAGGCTTTTGCTTTGACCATTTGTGCGCCCTTCGCATAGATATATCTTCCATGATTTGCATAGGTTTTTACCTGGCATAGTGAAAATTTGGTCTATTTTCAATTCCTATGCGAAAAAAGGATACTAATTGTCCAGGATCCTTGCATTGTGGTGCTTTCACATGTTGGCACTTGCAATAGTTATGCATTATGGATTGTGGCAATGCATGTGGTTTCCATGGTGGTTGGGTCATTTATGGCAGGTTAAGTTGATCACATTTATGAGGAGAGGGCATAGATTTAGAACTAGTGCAAAGCAAATGTCCCGCTTTTCTATGTGTTGGACAATGGTTTCTATTTATGATTGGGCATATTTCGAAGGTGATTCATGTGTGTAGAAAGGACATTTTAGTAGATACAAGACTTGCATTTTTCCTTGAAGCAATTGGAGTTGAGCAATGTATTTATGTTTGAAATATTTCCTAGCCAGAAGTATTTTTTTATGAGAGATTTTTCCCAGGTTGTCTAAAGGATTTTGCTATGGACATATGTCTGCACTCAGTGTAATTATGTATTTTGCACCTTCACTCTCCGCAGAGGAATATGGATAGCGCAATCATCACTTGTGTATTTTCAATGCTTGTGAAGTGAATTTATACCATTTATCGTAGTGCACTTGCACAGGTCCATAATTTGAATAGTTGGGCACTGTGAATCAAAGCAATTCACCTTGGTAATGTATTGATATTTGGAAAATCTCCTAGCCAAAAAGCCTTTTTTATAGGGGCATTTTTTTAGGTTGTTGGAAAGATTTTTCTATGGACATATGTCTGTAGTCGGTGAAGTTATGTATTGTGCACCTGCATACTTTGCAGAGGCATATGGCTAGCATAAGAAACACTTGTGTGTTTTCAATTCTTGTGTGGAGAATTTATGTGAGTTATCATCGTGCAGTTTCATACTTCTGCAATTGTGTGAAGGGTTTTGATACGACCATGTATTTGGAGTCTGCATAGGTATTTGTTGTGTGCATTTGCATTGGGTGTAGCTATGTTGCGAGCATAGGAAAGACTTGGTCTATTTTCAAGCATTGTGCAGGGGATCCATGCCATTGAGTCTCATGAGCTCTTGTGCTTTTGCATGTCCACATTTGCAATAGTTATGCACTTTTTTGTGACAATATAGGTAATTTGGGGGAAGTTTGAGTCACTTTTGGAGCATTGATTTTTCTCATATTTAGAAGGAAAGGGCAGGGATTTAGGACTGATGCAAAGTAAATGTCTTAATTTTCAATGTATTGGGTGGTAGTTTCTATTTATGGTTACTTGTGTTCCAGAGGTTGCTCATGTTTCTAGAAGATACACCTTAGTTAAATACACACGATGCACTTGGTCTTGAAGCAATCTAAGCTCTCTTATTTATTTATGTTTTGAAAATTTTGTGTTGGAATGCCTTAATACCTATCATTTTTTCAGGTTGTGTGGATGCTTTTGTTGATGTGATATTGTGATGCTCTCCATGGGAATGTGCTTTGCAAAGTGATCACTTAGTCTATTTTCAATCCTCATGCAGAGAATCCATGATTTCAACCCTTGCACCAATATTTCACATTGCTTATGGTCTGACATTGTCGTGCTTAGATGCATCGACACTTCTACATTCGACATAGTTATACTTGGTCTATTTAAGTCAATCTATTTTTAAGCCTTGTGCAGAGAAATGACACAGGTCAACCTCTCGTATTGTTGTACTTCTGCACCTGCACATTTCAAATAGTTCCACATCGGTGATTGTGGCAAGCGACATAATTTGCAAGAAAGATCAATAATTTATAGTAAATTGATTTGCTTCAATTTAGGAGGAAAGGGCAAGCATCTAGAAGCAATGCGAAGAAAATGTGTTGCTAATTTTTGGACTTCTCAATGGTTGTTGATTATGGTTATTATTATTCAAAAGGTAGTTGATATATGTGTAAAAGACATTTTAGTGAATTTACATCCTTTTCTTGGCCTTGGGGAAATCTCAGCTCTTTGATCTATTTATCTTTGGACAACTTGCTAGTCAAAAGAATTTTTACTTGGCCACTTTTGACGTTGGACGGAAGGTTTTTCTATGGCCATATCTTCACCCTCCTCACAGTGAAAACTTGGTCTATTTTCAATACATGTGCAAAGAATTCATAGCATATGGCCTTCTGCACTTGAGCAGTGCCCTGACAATAGTTATTGGAGACACTGAAAGTATTCACGTAGTAACTTGTTGTTAAGCCCTAAATAATGGCTCATTACCCCTTAATTGGGGAATATTACATTAGTAATGTTATTTTATTTATGTTGGCTTTAGTCCATTAGTTGTAATTATACCTCCTAGTCTCCTATATATACCAAGGAGACATTTTCATTTGGAATCATCTTGTAATTGTACATTTATGTGGGCATAAGGAGGTTTCCCCCTCGAAGAGGCTTATTATCTGAATTCCTCTCTTTTTCAAGGCATTGATTACTTATTCTGAGGTTTTTCTATGCTATATTGATATTTGGTTCTTAACATATGGTATCAGAGCTCAAGGTCTTGGGGTTTCGCTGCTACATCTGAGACACCTTGGAATTTTAGCTATAACTTTTTTTCTACAAAATTTCAGAAGGAATGACTTGGAGGATATTTATTAGACAGACCAAGGTACATTGGGTTAAAATTTCATCTCTTGAGGCCTTATACTTTTGTAGATACAGCCTGTGCAAGATAGGGTTCTGGAATCATCCTGAAATGAGTCATTGCAGAATTTTTGCTATAAAAAAATTTGTGTAACGTTTTAGACCCTAAAATCTGAAGGCTATTCACAAAAATTAGTAAGGTATATGTGGTAAAACATTCAACTTATGAGTCATCTTACATTTGTAGATACACTCTGTGGAAGATAGGGTATCTGAATAGTCCTATTGACTAGTCTCAAGAAGGTGTTCCAGGTAAAACAATCATAACATATTCCTAGAGTATCCAAATTGAGTGAGACTAGTTGCATTGGATAGTGGACAGTCTGTAGTATTTATGGTATGAGTTTCATAATTTTATATCAATTATTTTGTGTGGGGAACGCTATACAAGTGAGATCTCTTAGAAAGGCCAAAAATCAACAAGTTGTGGGGAAGTTACCATAAATTCCACTTGGCACATCCAATTTTGATCAGACATGTGGCATTGCAGAGAAGAAATATCAGATAAATAAAAAGAATAAAGTTTCATACCCAAAAGGGCCGAAACTTTGGAGATACAGCAGAAGAAAGATTGTCTAGCAGAACCACCTCAAAATCAAGGTTCAAAAGTGATACTTGGCCAACATGCCACCCAAAAAGGGAACTTCTACACCTAATAAGCCTCCAGAAAGTCCTACTTGGACTCTTGATGAAGGTGAAGAAATGCGTAGGGACATAAATGAATTACAAAAGAAGACAGTGACAAAATATGAACTACAAGGGATGATGGATTCAACTGAAGCTAAATTGGAGGCAACAATGGATACTAAGATGGATGGTTTAAAAAGGGAGAGCATGGAAGGAATGAAAAATTTCCTAATAGAGAGGACACCTGAAAGTGAAAATGTGTCCCATGAAATTCATGATGAGGACACAAGGAATATGAATCAAGAATGGAGAAACTCCAACTTTGGGTTGAAGACCGACCACGTTCCTAAGATCGATATGGGGAAGTTTGATGGCAAGGACCCAATCACATGGATACTTCAGATGGAGCAATTCTTTGATCTACATAATGTGCCACATACA
>JASDQU010736696.1:305436-373485 GCA_032191745.1 Picea mariana | reverse complement strand
ATTTTTTGGCCAATTGGGGATGTCAGAATACAGAGCGTTCTATTGATGCTTGCCCACGACAAGCAATCTGGGAAGTGGAGTTACAAACATTGCAAATGATTGTCCAAAAAGATCTTCAAACCCAACCATGAGCTACTGTCAAGTTATATCAAAAGAAGTACCACTCAATTGCGCAATTTATCAACAGCTTGAACATGGATCAGCAGCAGGACAACTAGTAAATGCATTGTACAGGATAAAAAGACAATTTCAATTTTGGCAAGCTTTCAAAGCCCTTAGACAGTTAACAGACCTGATCTTCTATGGACAGGTTGAGGCCAAATAAAATATCTAAATGTAGCCTGTTCTACATAAATGAATAGAAAATCGAAAGGTACCACCTAATTTACAAAAAAAAAAAAAAAAGGTGGTGGGTTGTTGGTTTATGTTATTTTCTTTAATGAAGTGAAGAGTTAAGTTTTGGGAATGTCCCTTTCCTTGCCCTCTAAATAGGCAGGCTTCTCCTTCAATCTTCTTTAGTATTTTCGTATTTTCAAGAGTTCATAGGGTTTCAGTATTTTCGAGAGTTCATAAGTTTCAGGAGAGTTCATAGGGTTTCAAGAGCACTTGAGGGGTATGAGTTCAATCTGCTGGGGTCCGAGCATTTTGAGAGGCTTAATTCCTCTATTTGAATATTTGTAAACTTGAGTTCATTTGTAGCAATAAATCTAATGATCTAAAGTTAACTTATTTGTGCAGATTTTTTCAATAGATATACATATATTTAAAACTTTGATATAGCAATAAATCTTTGTGCAGATTTTTTCAATAGATATACATATATTTAAAACTTTGATATAGCAATAAATCTATTGATCTAGCAAAAAGGTGTGATTTTCTTTTCCTTAATAAAAACTTTGAAAAACAGTAGCTGCAACACATTCATAGTAATTTCTTTCACACCAACAACATTGTCGTGCTTTGATACTACAATGATGGAAGAAGTGTCCTGGGACACACAAATTATATTTAATCAAGGAAATGAAATTACATAAATAATGCAAGAGTTTACAATGTCAACATTACTCTAGCATGAGAACAGAGCTTTAAATAAACTCATTTTACTAGTTTCTTAAACTAATTTTGTTATAAACATCTTATCATATAATAGTGTGAGTATCACAAGTGTTCATGTACAATAAATAAAGATTCTAACAACTTTCTACTATTCTTTTCTAGATGTATGTTTTTTTTCCTAAAAAAAACATAAATTTATTCATCCGAAAAAAAAAAAAAAATTCTATAAATGCATAAGCATTACTCATTCATAAGAGGCAGAATGACTACGAAGGATTCCAAAAATATATCAGCCACGACAAAGGATGATATCCCAAAAACATATATGCAGAAATACTGTAGTCTGAAATGTAAAAAGTCTGATGTAAGTTCAGTGAGCTCAGCAGAGAAGGATGGAAGATAGCCTGAGAGCTATGTAGAGAGACAACATTGTAGAGTGACCAAAACCAACTGAAGAGAGACACATCCAAATTAGTGACGTAGAGGTCAGAAAACAACAAAAAAGTCCACTATATCTGTGCGGTAAATCATCAATGAAATTCTGATGATGATACTCAAAAACATCTTGTTCCTTGTATTCTGAGATCTTCCAATGACCATAAGGGACCTGAATTCCATCTTTTGAGCGGGAATCAACTGCAGAATTCCTTTCTCTCTAAACATGTGTTATACAAAAAGAATTAAATGACTCTAACAGTTTATAAATTTCTTCAAGAATAGGGAGTAAAAGAATATTATGGCAATGTTGAGCTTTTCTATACAATTATGTAACAACCCGCCTTGTTATGACAGCAACTCGGACAACATGTGCAAATTTTTTTTTTTTGTTTTAAAAGTGTGTGCGCGCGTAGAGGAGGGAAACCGACACGCTGGACCCTACGTTGCTACCCGACGACTAACAAGACACAACCACGAAGATCACCACAAGAAGACAAGACTCACAACAAGTAGCTGCATGCAATGAACGACCCAGGGAAGTACAACAGAATAACGCACGATCGTAACCTCTAAGGAAGGTGCAGAAGAATGACTCAACAACAACCACCATTATTACGACCAAGCCTTATCTCCTCCTTCCTTAGCATTAAGTACCAACCCGTCATTCCCTTGAATGTCCAGTAGTCGAAGAGTGGCCAATTCTTCTCTTAATTAATGTTACAAGCGGTTATTCTGCATTAGCAATGAGAACTCGCAATTAAATAAATTTCTTCAAGAATAGGGAGTAAAAGAATATTATGGCAATGTTGAGCTTTTCTAGTACAATTTATGGCATTCATAGAGTCCCCAAATAGATTTGGATTGTTTTGACATTTTTTTGCAGGACTAAAAGAAGCAATAATTATTTTTCCTTGGTCTGAGGTTCATTGTTAGATTTAAGGAACGTTGTTCAGAGAGGAAGAGGACAACCACCCCCCACAACTTTGGTTGTTGTTATTCATTTGAAAAAATCCTAAGCACAATAAAATATAATATTAAACTAATTATTTTTAGGATCATAATGTCTAACAATGGTTACTCTTTCAATTCTCTATTGTTTCTATGATGTTCTTATATCTCTACTCATTGCTTTTATTCTTTCATGTACTTCTATTCTAGGTTTTTTTCTAGTTATGAGTGTTGTTTCTCATGATGGTGTGGATGACAATATACAACAACCTTAACTATTGATTCTTCTTTCTTTGATTATTCACCTTGTAGTTCCTTTGAGGAATGATGTTTAATATATTTTTCTTCCTTTTTATGCTCTTCTTGGGGATCTCCTTCAAGGATTTTGGAGGCTCTTATTTTGATTTATTCTCGGTCCCTTTATATGATGTGTCTATAGGTATTGCAATTGCAATGAGTTTCCTTGTAATGACTTCTTCATGTTGTTTAAAAAGAGAAATGTACGGTAATGTAATTTTGTTTTTCTTAGACCACAACTTCATAAAAGAACCATAATATCCATATCATTCATATCTATAGTATCCATATCATCCATATCTATAGCATGAAAAATTGAATGCAAAACATATTTATCCATAATAAACTTCAACTCTTTAAAAAATTGAACATGTTTATAGTCAACATGTGTGCCCTAATATGCTTTACAAGAACCAACAATTTTTTAACCAAAAAAATATTGGTAAAATTAGGCTTGTTGCTAGGGTTTATAGAAATAATGGCCGTCTTTTGTTGAAGAAACCCATGAACTTACAGTATGAAATTTTCAACTAAAAATAGACCCCCCTCACTCTCTTTATCCCTCTTCATGGCATAATACCACCTATCTAAAAACAATTTTTTTTTATATTTTTCATTTTAAGGAGTAACATCTCCCCAATTTTAAATCCCATACATTACCATTTTCAACTATGTTCTATCTTTTTTTCCATTTTGACTCTCAAGTTTTTTGAGTTTTACTATTGGGAACAAGTTTCCTTCATAAGATTTTCACATGTACCCTTTCAACCAAGACCTAGGCACATGTTTCCTTCATATGATCTGAATGCTTTCCTTTTCTAGTAGAACTTAGGTATATGTTTCCTTCATATGACTCATGTGCAATCCTATAGCCTTACTCCCAAGAGAAAATCACCCCTTTTACTTGGTTTTTTTGTTTTTATTGTGTTGCTCTATTTCTTTTTGCTTGGTTGATTAAAATTTAATGTGCATTGATAATTTTTTAGGGAAAAAGCATCACTCGAGTGAGATCTTGTCACATTTTTCATTTCCTTCTATTTTTGCACCATAAAATTTCATTTCACTTTCCTTTGTTTTTTTCTTAATTGTTGGAGTTACTTGATCTTCCTCATAGTTTATTTATTTCTAAAAATTGCAAAGAAGAAAATAACAAAAGTAGAAGAGAGTTTCAATTTCCAGGCATTTTTCTTTTAAGCTTCCAATTTCAAGCATTTATTCCATGTAATTCACACTTCAAGCACACGCATTTCACACCATATTAGGAAACATACCCTAAAATTAACCTGCAAAATAAAAACAACTTATTTTTATCTTTTAGTCTAGAACACCAATAATAGACTAGGTGAGGGCCTTTAGTTTTAGGCATAGTGGTGGTTTTAAACTTCTCCAAGACTCATTAAAATTGGATAAATGTGGTAGTCTTTCTATAATATGTTTCTTATGGAATTTATAATGTTTAATGTTGTGACCATTAATTACAATATTGGTCATTTTGACGGTGTGAAGATATAGAGATTTCTTAGACATTTTTTGGGTGGTAAATCATCCAAAACCTTGTAGTGGATCTTATTTAGTAATGTATGACCAAAGAAAACCACATTTGGTGCTCCACACATTAGATGATAGTACTTTTTGCACACTTCCTAAGCAACAACAATGTTCTTTGACAAGGGGTACTAGCAAAGATGTTTTGGAAACATAACCCAAATGTCTATCGAATACATGTTAAATCCTCTGGGAGAATCTCGTTAGAGTTCTGAAAATTCATAATTCTTTAAGATGTATTTTTCTACCTATACTTGGAAGGTATGATCATTGTTTCCAACCCACTCCAATTGGACCCAATTTTATCTCCACAAATACAATACTTCTTCATGCATCTAAGAACTCACTCTTCTTTGGATACCTTACTATGTCATGAATATTGTGCAAGTCCTCTTCTAGGACAATGCAAATCTTAGCCAACCATTTCCTTTCTTATTTCTCTCTTCTTCTCCTAGAACGAACCACCATCTTACCCCACCCTTACAAGAATTTAGTAGTTCTTTTAATATTTTTTTCCCACCACAAAACCCAACCACTATCTCCCTAAGGTCTAGGCATCAAATTCCATACCTAGAAAACTAGCACCTAGTAACCTATGGATTCAAGGTGTGAGACATTCAAATTGAAAGAAAGTAAAGTGTTGAGGCATGCCACCTCCCCAAGCTTCATAATGGATGAAATAAGGAAATGGTGCAAACTTGTATATTGTGATAGGGAACCTACACTATGCCTATTGTCATGAGAAAATGATATCCCCTCC
Source organism: Picea mariana (assembly GCA_032191745.1). Lineage (NCBI taxonomy): Eukaryota > Viridiplantae > Streptophyta > Pinopsida > Pinales > Pinaceae > Picea > Picea mariana. The sequence goes on along the minus strand of JASDQU010736696.1, from coordinate 368,441 downwards.
TTCAGGGAATAAATCTTGTCCAACCTCACCTAAATTCTATCAACTATTCTCCTCCTATTGGACAAAGTGAACCAACCCCCAAAATCCAAGTGTTATAAACATGAACATCTCTAATTATGAACATCTTTCTATTTTCCAACAATAATAAAGGGAAATCCACCTTCTTTATCACCCTCCCATTTGACCCCATTAATTAAAATCACTAAGCAATATCCAACATGCATTTGGGATATAATTAGTAAGCCAATCCCATGGGTAGACATCATCACCAAGAAGACATGGAGAATATATGGAGGAAAACTTGATCAACCTACTCATACACATGCAAGTAATCCACACACACCCGTTATATGGATCCAAACTTGAAGAGGCAATCATTGATCCCAACCAATGAACAATACTAAGAACAAGAACAACACCTTTAGGGCCTTCATCATGATTAGTACTCTTAAAAGGTCCATTCTAGCAAAAGGACATCCTCACACAGATCAAAAGTAGAGGTCTTAACCTCCTATAAGCATTAAACATCGAGTATATTAGCAAAAACCATATCCCACACTATCATCTTTTGCATGCCACGTGTCACAACATCAGAAACCTTGTTTTAAACATGACTCTACATTAAAACGTGAAGGGGTAGGGTAGTAAACCCTAGAGGGTAGACTAGGCAGTCAAAATCACTATGTAGATGGGGTCTCTTGTCCCATAAACAAAGGGGTCTCTATGTCATTTTTACATTTTGCTAGGGTGTAACCTTAAATTAGATTACTATTATTATTACTAAAATTTATCCATAAAAATTAAGTTAAAATCACTATGTAGATGGGGTCTCTTGTCCCATAAACAAAGGGGTCTCTATGTCATTTTTACATTTTGCTAGGGTGTAACCTTAAATTAGATTACTATTATTATTACTAAAATTTATCCATAAAAATTAAGTTAAAACATCCGTATGAAATTTTAGTTGTGATCATGTCATCTATTATTAATTGTTTTGACAATATTTACTAGATTTGCAAAAATATTCATCTATCCATGAATAATATTTTGTGTTGATAGATAAATTTAGGTTAGTTGCACTTTATAATATAACTTTTTTTCATTTATCACATATAAATAAGAAGATGAAAACTTGAATATTTAATAATATTAGTACTCTTTGAGAATATGGAACATTTTTATGAATTTTTAATTGTGATCAAGTCATCTATTATTAAATTTGGATTAGTTGTACTCTATAGTAAAACTTTCTTTCATTTATCACATTTAAATAAATAAAATGGAAATTCTGTAATATTTAATAATATTGTTATTTGGAAACTTGAATCTCTAATAATAATAATAATATTTTTTAATATCATAAATCTATTTTTTTAATCTTATCACTTTTAAAATATTGAATAAACGCTTTTGTAAATGAAATGTAACTTAATCAATTTATAAAAAAAAAATATACAAGTAAACTTGAATTTGTAATATAAAAAAATATACAAATAAACTTGAATTTGTAATATAGAAGGGTAAATTAGACTTTGATTTGGTTATTTGATAGGTGTTTTGATGAAATGTAACCTTTGGGCATGTCAATTTCACAGAACAGTAAGATGATGGAAGCTCTTTTATTGTTATTCAGATTCTGATGCCTGTGATCATCATCAGCAAAAAAGGTGAGTGAACTGCAATTTCAATGTTTTTTTTTTTTTTGATGAGCTCTGTAGACAGCCATATCGATGGTGAATTCCGTGGCTTCTATTTTGTCTTTTATGTATAGCGATGCGTACAGATATGCCGAGAAAGGTAGACAGCGATATCAACGTTGGAATTAGCTGTTGGAGGTTCGGGTTTGCTTTGGTTATGCGATGTGAATGCGATGGTGATCCAGAATTCCTGTCACTGGTACTTATTTCTGACCAAAGAATGACAGTTCAGATTTCACAACCACCATCTTTATCACACATTATAATAGTAATACTGTGTAGTTTAGCTGTAAGTTGAAGGTTTTTCACGTTAAAAAATGGTTGGTTTATGCGGTTGTAAGTTGAAGGCTTTTCATATTAATGGTGGAATTAGTTGTTAGGGTTTGTTTTGGTTCTGCAATGTGAATGAGATGGTGATCCAGAATTTATGTCACTGTTACTTATTTCTGAATTAAAAAAATGACGGTTCAGATTTGAAAATGAATTTTTTTATCACACATTATAATAATAAAAGATGTTGGTTAGCTGTTTTATGAAATGGTTTTTTCGTTTGAATTCGGCTATATAAATTTACATGAATTACTATTTTTTGTTGTTTAGAATTCAGAAACAGAAATGGATTCAGCATGTTGAAAAATTTCCAAGGGTATTCTGATTGCACAGAAAAAATCACTTAAATCTAAGAATCCAACAATTTCTGACCGCGTGATGAGTAAATATCCCCTGAAAAAATCTTCATTTCATTTGGTAGAATCTTTAGCCTATGCCATAATCAAAGTTGTGTAGCTGTAAATTGGAGGTTTTTCACATTAAAAAATGATTGGTTGTTGGTTTCTGTAGGTTTTTCCCATTAAAAAATGGTTGGTTGTTGGTTTCTGTAGTAGCTGTAAGTTGAAATTTTCACTAATGTATGGTTTAGCTGTAAATTGAAGGTTTTTGGCATTAAAAATGGTTGATTGTTGGTTTATGTATCTGTAAGTTGAAATTTTCACTAATGTGTAGTTTATCTGTAAATTGAAGGTTTTTTCACATTAAAAATGGTTGGTTGGTTTATGTAGCTGTAAGTTGAAGTTTCTTAATAGATATACATATATTTAAAACCTTGATATAGCAATAAATTTAATGATCGAAATATTTTTTTTTTCAAAAAGTTGTGATTTTCTTTTCCTTAATAAAAACTTTGAACACCAGCAGTTGTAGCTACAACACAGTTTTCCAAGAGCTTTTAACATCCTAATCTCCATCACACCAACAACAATAACATCGTGCTCTGATACTACAATGATGGTAGAAGTGTAGTCAGACACACAAATTATATTAATCAAGGAAATGAAATTACATAAATAATGCAAGAGGTTACAATGTCAACATTTCTCTCCCATGAGAACAGAGCTTTAAATAAACTCATCTTACTAATTTCCTAAACTAATTTTGTTACGAGCATCTTATCACATAATAATGTAAGTATTACAAATATTCATATATAATAAATGAAGATTCTAACAACTTTCTAATTATAGATACCATCTATCTATAAATACTTTTTTCATAGTTTTCATTAACTTTCTAATTATAAATATCACCTATCTAAAAATACTTTTTTTAATTATAAATACCACTTATCTAAAAATATTTTTTTTTAATTATAAATACCACCTATACAAATTTTAAGGAGTAACATCTCCCCAATTTTAAATGATTTTCACCATGTATTGGCATCATCCCCTACATTACCATTTTCAACTATGTTCTATCTTTTTTCCATTTGACTCTCATGGTTTTCAAGTTTTACTATTGGGAACAGGTTTCTTTCATAATATTTGCACATGTATCCTTTCAACCAAGACCTAGGCAGATGTTTCCTTGATCTGAATGCTTTCCTTTTCTAGTAGAACCTAGATACATGTTTCCTTCATATGATTCATGTGCAATCTTATAGTCTCACTCTCAAGAGAAAATCACATGTATCCTTCCAACCAAGACCTAGGTAGATGTTTCCTTCATATGATCTAAATGCTTTCCTTTTCTATTAGTACCTAGGTACATGTTTATGCTTTCCTTTTCTAGTAGAACCTAGGTACATGTTTCCTTCATATGACTCATGTGCAATCCTATAGTCTTACTCCCAAGAGAAAATCACCCTTTTTACTTGGTTTTTTGTTTTTATTGTGTTGTTCTATTTCTTTTTGTTTGGTTAGTAAAATTTAATATGCATTGATAAAATTTTTAGGGAAAAAGTGTCACTGGGAGTGAGATCTTATCACATTTTTCATTGCCTTCTCTTTTTGGGCCATAAACTTTCATTTCACTTTCTTTATTTATTTCTTACTTGTTGGAGTTACTTGATATTCCTCAGAGTTTATTTATTTCTAAAAATTGCAAAGAAGAAAATAACAAAAAGTAGAAGAGAGTTTCAATTTCCAAGCATTTTTCTTTTAAGCTTCCAATTTCAATCATTTATTCCATGTAATCCACACTTCAAGCACACACATTTCACACCATATTAGGAAACATATCCCAAAATTAACCTGCAAAATAAAAACAACTTATTTTTATCTTTTAGTCTAGAACACCAAAAATAAACTAGGTTAGGGCCTTAGGTTTTAGGCATAGTGGTGGTTTTAAACTTCTCCAAGACCCATTAAAATTGGATAAATGTGGTAGTATTTCTATAATATGTTTCTTACGGAATTTATAATGTTTAATGTTGTGACCATTAATTACAATATTGGCCATTTTGACGGTGTGGGGATATAGAGATTTCTTAGACATTTTTTGGGTGGTAAATCATCCAAAACCTTGTAGTGGATCTTATTTAGTAATGTGTGACCAAATAAAACCACATTTGGTGCTCCACACATTAGATGGTTGTACTTTTTGCACGCTTCCTAAGCAACAACAATGTTCTTTGACAAGGGGTACTAGCAAAGATATTTTGGAAACATAACCCAAATGTCTATCGAATATATGTTAAATCCTCTAGGAGAATCCCGTTAGAGTTATGCAAATTCATAATTCTTTAAGATGTATTTTTCTACCAATACTTGGAAGGTATGATCACCCTTTCCAACCCACTCCAATTGGACCCAATTTTATCTCCACAAACACAATACTTCTTCATGCATCTAAGAACTCACTCTTCTTTAGATACCTCACTATGTCATGAATATTGTGCAAGTCCTCTTATAGGATGATGCAAATCTTAGCCAACCTTTTCCTTTCTTATTTCTCTCTTCTTCTCCTAGAACGAACCACCATCTTACCCCACTCTTAAAGGAATTTAGTAGTTCTTTTAATAGTTTTTTCCCACCACAAAACCCAACCACTATCTCCCTAAGGTCTAGGCATCAAATTCCATGCCTCAAAAATTAGCACCTAGTAGCTGATCTAGGTGGATATCGGTGGCCACCCACCTTTTCCAACTGGCTCAAAACAGTTTTCTGACAATTTTGGCAATTTACTATTTTTAGCAGTCTTAACTTTCGGGGCCATTTTGAGAACCTAAATGAAGTATTTTCAGGATAGAGCTTCTCAATGATAGCCAAAGGCATGATTGAGCCCCCAAAATGTATCTCCTCGACAATACCTTTTCAACGGGCTATCATACGCCTAAAACGGAGATCGTATGCAAAAGTTACGACCCTCGGAAGTTGATGTACTAATTTACCTAGACGGGGCCCACATGACTTTTGGCGCTTCATCTCCTAGTTTTAGGTTTTTGGATGTCTAGGGTTTTTAGAATTCCTGTTTATTGTAAAAATGCCTTCAGAGCCTCATTGTAAGGATGTTCTTGTGAATGAGTGCAGCCCTCACATCTCTTCTCAGAGATAAGCCGCCATCATTCCAGCAAGCTTGTTTTCGCTGCATTTTACAGTTTCAACTTATTTCCTTATTGAATAGAAAACCGGTTTGACTGTATCTCTGTTATTTTGTGTTAAGCACCTATTAATAATCTGTAGTCATTTTGCTCTGCTCATAAAATCTGGATCAGTGGTATCAGAGTGGTCTGCTCCTTGTCGTCTTAATGCATGTCCCCAATGAGGTCGGAGTTCAAATAGTTGGGTCTCAAGCTTGTTTCTCTTGAGGACAAAAGATCTTGCATGCCCAAGCCACCTATCATGGCAGGAGAAAAGAAAGATGACGGGATAGAAGATCCTTTCAAACTGTTGATTGAGGAATCCCTCATGCAACAAAGGAACGAGATGATGGATAGTTTCACGCAAATCCTTCAGCGGCTACCAACAGACAATGCATATTCTTTGAGCGGAGGCACCACCCCCTTCAAGGTACAAATAAACTTTGATATTCCTATATTTGAAGGTCAGATAGACGCAAATGATGTAGACAAGTGGTTGAATCTACTAGAAGGGTAATTTTCTGTCCATAACTTTTTGAATAGAGAAAAGATTACTTTTGCACTTCTCAAAGCCATTCCCCGTGTCTAAGATTGGTGGGAAACTTTCTGTGAGCAAAAGGAAACATGGGAACCCTCATTATTTATAGTCACTACCACTTGGGATTCCTTCACGGATGTTATTAAGGAACAATACTACCTTGTCAGAAGTTATGACGACTTGTATACCAAATGGACCACACTGTGGCAAGAAAGAGACCAAGTAGTGCCAGATTTCACAAATATCTTTCATACCTTGCGCACCAAGATGGGTATCAAAGATTCAGAGCGACATATAGCGCTCAAGTATCACAACACTCTGCATAGGTACATCCAGACCGAAATGGAATTTTTGGACATCTCATCCTTGGGTGTAGCCTACCGATATGCCATCAAAATTGAGCAAAAGCTCAAACAAAAGATGCGGAAATTTGGGCCCGGGAACCCCTCACAACAAAATCCATGAAAGGGTGACCCCAACCCACAGAACAAAGGGCAGAGAAAATATGGACAGTATCAAGACAACCAATCCAAGACGCAAGCAAAGAAGGACACCGGAAAGACAAAGAAATATACTAGGAAGTGGTGCAAATTCCATAAGAGCCCTTGGCATAACACTATTGACTGTCGCTCAAAGCAGTCACTGGTGGCCGAAGTGAAATCCTATGAATCAGATGCAGGTTCAGAATCTAAGCCAGAACTAGAAAGGGGACGATAGATCATTGACGTGGAACCCAGTGCCACCGTTGCCACCACCAAGCTCCAGCCTGGTGAACCAGACGAGCCAGAAGAAGGATAACACCTCTTCCATTCATAGATGTGGGTAAAAGGCACCCCGTTGCACTTCATCATGGATAGCAATAGCCAGAAGAATCTCATCTCAGCAGAGGTCGTCAAGCGGCTGGCCCTACCGACAACACCACACCCACAACCCTACACCATTGGATGGCTCCGCCAAGGAAGTGATCTCTGCGTCAACCAATAGTGTCGATTGTCATACGGCATCAAGCCCTTCAAAGACGAGGTATTGTGTGATGTTTCTCCTCTTGAAGTTTGTGATGTTCTTTTGGGCCAACCTTATTTATGGAAACGTCATGTTGTATATGAGTCTAGGCCTCGTAGTGTTATTATTACTTTGAACAAGAAATTGTACAGGATACTCGAGGCAGTCCCACCTAGTGTTATTTCATTGATCTCTGCTAAGCAATGCGGGAAGGTCATCTCTCAGACGGGGAAGTTTGTCTTCTTCATGATTTGCTCTCAGAATAAGCGAAAAATCATAGCCACATTCAGGGTCTCTGCGACAGACCTCTCCACACAGCAAAAGCAAGTAGATAAGGTTGTGGAAGAATACTCAGATATCTTCTCCTCACCTACCAGGGTACCTCTACACTGCCAGGTCAAGCATCCCATCGATCTGACCACTGATGCACCACTGCCCAATGGGACAGTCTATCACTGCTCTCTGTTAGAGAATGAGGAGATCAAGCGACATTCATCCCTGCTCATCACCTTGCAGGAGCCCAATCGTGCTGGTACAAAAGAAAGATGGAACCTGGTGACTATGCATTGATTACCAGGCTCTAAATAAAATCATAGTCAGAAACCGATACCCAATTCCCCGAATCGACGACCCTTGACCAACTCATAGGGGACAAATACTTCAATAAGATTGATCTGAAGTCTAGCTACCACCAGGTCCTGATAGAACAAATAGATGTATGGAAAACCACCTTCAACTCCAAGGAAGGCCTTTTTGAATGGTTGGTCATGCCCTTTGGTTTGACAAATGCTCCAGCCACATTCATGAGGATAATGGACGATATCCTATGACCATTCACCAATACTTTTGTAGTGGTGTATCTGGATGACATTGTCATTTACAGCAAGACCTGGGCCGACCACTTGCAGCATATTCAACAGGTTCTACACACCCTGCGGCAGCACGAGCTATATGCCAACCTGGAAAAATGCTCCTTCGGCATGGACAAGGTCCATTACCTAGGCTACATAATTGATCAGCATGGCGTACATGTGGATCCAGCCAAGATCCAATTCATCCATGACTAACCAGCGCCAACAACACTCACTGAGCTTCAGAGCTTCTTGGGCCTTGCCAATTTCTTCCACAGGTTCATGTTGGGATTCCCCCATATTGCATGGGCCCTCAGTCAAATAACCAGAGGTGGTGGTAAGGCGAAATTTGTGTGGGGAAGGTCCCAACAACAAGCATTCAACGATTTGAAGCTGCACTTGTACTCAGCCCCAATACTTTCACCACCAGACCTGCAAGGTCCCTTTGAGATCAAGACAGATGCTTCAGACTATGCGGTGGGCGTTGTTCTCACTCAGCATAGCCACCCCGTGGCCTATCATAGTGAGACACTATCAGATGTTGTCTGTAAGTACCCTACTTACGATAAAGAAATGTACTCCATTATGCAAGCCTGCCACTAGTGGAGACATTACATTCTTGGGAAGGAGACAATCATCCACATTGATCATAAGCCACTGCAATTCATGCAGACACAAGGAAAATCGTAGAATGATTGTCATCAAAAGTGGTCCACATACTTGCAGCAATTCCACCTCAACATCAAGTATAAAACAGGAAGCACCAATCACGACGTTGATTGCCTCAGGAGATCGCCATTCGCGGCACTCACCACGGTGCTAGACTCTTGCGTCCATGAGACCTCTAGATGGCCCTAACTCTATGAGATAGACCTGGACTTTGCGACCACCTACCAAATGTTGGGTGCAAACGCAGTTGTCGATCATTTTCATCTTCAGGATGGGTTTTTGTGTCGTCTGGGCCATATTTCTATTCTATCAAGCGAGTGAGCGAACATGATCTAGGAAGCCCACTACAGTCGGGTGGCAGGACACTTCGACGTCGAAAAGACAGTGACGATGCTACAGAAACATTTCTACTAGCCGAAACTTCGACATGAAGTCAGCAAGTATATCAAGTCCTGCACTACTTGTGTTATTGCCAAACCGACCACTAAGAAATAGGGCCTGTACACCTCTCTTCCTACTCCTAACAGGCCATGGGAATCCATCTCAATGGACTACATGTCGGGCCTCCCATCCACCAAGTGGGGAAATGACTATGTTTTTGTGGTTGTTGATCGCTTTTCTAAGATGGCAATTCTAGTTTCCTGCAAGAAGAAAATCACAACAAAGGCCAATGCTAAGATCTTTTTTGAATGAGTATGGGTACATTTTGGAATCCCGTAAACCATTATCTCAAATCGAGACAGTCGATTTCTCAGCACATTATGGTCGAGCCTTTGGTCACTGTTGTACACCAAGCTCACCAAATCCACGGCCTTCCACCCCCAGACAGATGGCCAAACCGAGGTCATAAATCGAATGATTTTGCATATCCTTCGCATGTATAATTCAAAGAACCCTCGCACATGAGATGAGAGCCTTCCCTATGTCCAACATAGCTACAACTGAGCCCTGCATAGCTCAACCGGCCACATCCCCTTTCAGGTGGGGTTTGGATTCCAACCATTGGGTCCCATAGATGTTGTACTTCCCCTTGCGGTCACCTTGACCGACTCATCTCCTGCTCCAACTGAAGCTGACAAAGCCACCCGGTGCATTGAACGGATCTGGCACATCTGCCAATAGGTTTAGGATATCCTATAGAAGTCCAATGACAAGTACAAGCAACGCCATGATCAACATTGGGTGCCACACAAGTTTCAGGTGGGTGACAAAGTTTGGTTGTACTTGCAGAAAGAACGCCTTACAGGACCCCATCAGAAGCTTTTCACACTCCATTGTGGGTCGTACACCATCACCAAGGCCGTGGGGAATAATTATTTTGAGCTCAACATTCCTCCTTTCCTTGGCCTGCACCCAATGTTCAACATGGATCTCCTTCTCCCTTATTTTCCACCATTATTTGACACCTCAGATGTAGCAGAGCAGCTGACACCAACATAGCTCAACCCCTACAGCATACAACATGCATCCAATGATCATATTGTGGACACACAGATCAAGTGCACTCGACAGCAAAGGATCCAGCTTTATCAAGTCGCCAAATCAGGGCAGCTCCTGCACCAAGGCAAGTGGCTCACCCGGGGACAAATTCAGCAGAAATTTCCTCATCTAATGGGGGAACTCAACTCAATGGAGACCATTTATTCCTAAGGAGGGAGGATTGATCCATGTGGATATTGGTGGCCACCCACCTTCTCCAACTAGCTCAAAACAGTTTTCTAACAATTTTGGCAATTTACTATTTTTAACAGTTTTAACTTCACGAGCCATTTTGAGGGCCTAAATGAAGGTTTTTCTGGATCGATCATCTAAATAAAACCCAAACACAAGATTGAGCCCCCAAAATAAATCTCCTCGACGATACCTTTCCAACGGGCTATCATACGCCTAAAACAGAGGTCGTATGCAAAAGTTACGACCCCGAGAAGTTGATGTACTAACTTACCCAGATGAGGCCCACATGACTTTTGGTGCTTCATCTCCTAGGGTTAGGTTTTTGAACCTCTAGGGTTTTTGGCATTCCTGTTTATTATAAAAAGGCCTTCAGAGCCTCATTGTAAGGATCTTCTTGTGAATGAATGCAGTCGTCACATCTCTTCTCAGAGATAAGCCACCACCATTCCAGCAATCTTGTTTTCACTGCATTTTACAGTTTCAGCTTATTTCCTTATTAAATAGAAAACTAGTTTTACTGTATCTTTGTTATTTTGTGTTAAGCATCTGTTAATAATCTGTAGTCATTTTGTTTTGCTCATAAAATATGGATCAGTAGCCTATGGATTCAAGGTGTGAGATATTCAAATTGAAAGAAAGTAAAGTGCACAGGCAGGCCACCTCCCTAAGCTTCATAATGGATGAAATAAGGAAATGGTGCAAACTTGTATACTCTGATAGGGAACCTACACTGTGCCTATTATCATGAGAAAATGATATCGCCTCCTTCAGGGAATAAATCTTGTCCAACCTCACCTAAATTCTATCAACTACTCTCCTCCTATTAGACAAAGTGAACGAACCCCCAAAATCCAAGTGTTATCATCTCTAATTCACATAAAAACTTTGAAACCTGGGCTTGCTTCAATTATGAACATCTTTCTATTTTCCAACAATCATAGAGGGAAATCCACCTTATTTGTCACCCTCCCATTTGACCCTATTAATTAAAATCACTAAGCAATATCCAACATGCATTTGGGATAGAATTAGTAAGCCAATCCCATGGGTAGACATCATCACCAAGAAGACATGGAGAATATATGGAGGAAAAGTTGATCAACCTACTAGACAAAGTGAACGAACCCCCAAAATCCAAGTGTTATCATCTCTAATTGATATAAAAACTTTGAAACCTGGGCTTGCTTCAATTATGAACATCTTTCTATTTTCCAACAATCATAGAGGGAAACCCACCTTATTTGTCACCCTCCCATTTGACCCTATTAATCAAAATCACTAAGCAATATCCAACATGCATTTGGGATAGAATTAGTAAGCCAATCCCATGGGTAGACATCATCACCAAGAAGACATGGAGAATATATGGAGGAAAAGTTGATCAACCTACTAGACAAAGTGAACGAACCCCCAAAATCCAAGTGTTATCATCTCTAATTCATATAAAAACTTTGAAACCTGGGCTTGCTTCAATTATGAACATATTTGTATTTTCCAACAATCATAGAGGGAAATCCACCTTATTTGTCACCCTCCCATTTGACCCTATTAATCAAAATCACTAAGCAATATCCAACATGCATTTGGGATAGAATTAGTAAGCCAATCCCATGGGTAGACATCATCACCAAGAAGACATGGATCCAAACTTGAAGAGGCAATCATTGATCCCCAACCAAGGAACATTCCTAAGAACAAGAACAACACCTTTAGGGCCTTCATCGTGAATAGTACTCTTAAAAGGTCCATTCTCGAAAAAGGACATCCTCACATGAAGATCAAAAGCAGAGGTATTAACCTCCTATAAGCATTAAACATCGAGTATAATAGCAAAAACCATACCCTGGACAATTATCTTTTGCATGCCACGTGTCACACCATCAGAAACCCAAGGTAACACCTATGTTTTAAACATGACTTTACATTAAAACGTGAGGGGGTAGGGTAGTAAACCCTAGAGGGTAGACTACTCAGTCAAAATCACTATGTAGATGGGGTCTCTTGGCCCATAAACAAAGGGGTCTCTATGTCATTTTTACATTTTGCTAAACCTAAAATTAGATTACTATTATTATTACTAAAATTTATCCATAAAACTTAAGTTAATTTAGTTGCGATCATGTCATCTATTATTAATTGTTTTGACAATATTTACTGGATTTGCAAAAATATTCATCTATCCATGAATAATATTGTGTTGATAATTAAATTTGGGTTAATTGTACTTTATAGTAGAACTTTCTTTAATTTATCACATTTAAATAAGAAGATGGAAACTTGAATATTTAATAATATTATTATTCTTGGAGAACATGAAACATTTCTATGAATTTTTAGTTGTGATCAAGTCATTTATTATTAAATTTGGGTTAGTTGTACTTTATAGTAGAACTTTTTCTCATTTATCACATTTAAATAAAAAAGTGGAAACATAAATATTTAATAATATTGTTATTCTTTGATAACATGGAGACTTGAATCTCTAATAATAGTATTATTTTTTAATATCATAATTTTTTTTTTTTTTTTAAGATCGTCACTTTTAAAATATTGAATAAATGTTTTTGGAAATGAAATATAACTTAACCAATTTATTATAAAAAGCATATACAAGTAAACATGAATTTATAATATGCAAGGGTACATTAGCCTTTGATTTGGTTATTTGATAGTTGTTTTGATGAAATGTAACCTTTGGGCATGTCAATTTCACAGAACAGTAAGATGATGGAAGGTTTTTTATTGTTCTTCACAGCATGTCACTTTTAAAATATTGAATAAAGGTTTTTGGAAATGAAATGTAAATCAATTTATTAAAAAGAATATAAAAGTAAACTTGAATTTATATTTATAATATAGAAGGTTACATTAGACTTTGATTTGGTAATTTGATAGTAGTTTTGATGAAATGTAACCTTTGGGCATGTCCATTTCACAGAACAGTAAGATGATGGAAGCTCTTTTATTGTATTGTATTTTTATTTTTTTTTCCAAAAAAAATTACTCAAATTTATATAGTGTATAAATTCTTTTACATAAAATTGCAACAGCCAGTTTTGGGCAGCGAGCACTTGCAATGTGGATCTGTAGAAGAGCACTTGCAATGTGGATCTGTAGAAGTCTAATTTCGGCAAAGACAAAAAGGATCCAGGAGGATCAAAACTGAAAAATACATTCAAGACTTACAAAGACAGCCAATGCAGATTCAGGAAGTTTCAGTTCTGTTGTAATGACAACCAGCAGCTATCATTCAAAAACATTAATGGTAGTAATGGGACTCTCGATTCCTCTATCACTGTGATAGACCGAGAGCCTCCCAATCACTTCAGTTAGTGCTCTCTTTGAGAGAGCGTCAGCAGCACTGTTGTGAGAGCTGGGGACGTGGCGATAGTTGATGTCGGTGAAACAATGAGTGAGATCTCTCACTTTTCGCATCCAACTTTCTAAATGAGTGGAGTGGAGCTGACTCTTTTTTGATATCCAATCTATAATAACAGGCGAGTCGCCCTGGATGTGAATATGATCGATAGACCATAAGGCAGCGAGAGTGAGCGTGGCCCATAAGCCCATCAGTTCTGCCTTTGTATTCGTCCCGGCTCCACAGTTGACTCTATGCCTGTGATCATCATCAGCAAAAAGGTCTCTTTAGACAGCCATATCGATGGTGAATTTCGTGGCTTCTATTTTGTCTTCTATGTACAGCGATGCGTACAGCTATTCCGAGAAAGGTAGACAGCGATATCAACGTTGGAATTAGCTGTTGAAGGTTCGGGTTTGCTTTGGTGAATGCGATGGTGATCCAGAATTAATGTCATTGGTACTTATTTTTGACCAAAGAAAGACAGTTCAGATTTCACAACCACCATCTTTATCACACATTATAATAATAATACTGTGTAGTTGAGCTATAAGTTGAAGGTTTTTCACGTTAAAAAATGGTTGGTTGTTGGTTTGTGCACTAGTAAGTTCACGGCTTTTCATATCAATGGTGGAATTAGCTGTTAGGTTTTGTTTTGGTTTTGCAATGTGAATGAGATGGTGATCCAGAATTTATGTCACTGTTACTTATTTCTGAGTAAAGGATGACCGTTCAGATTTCACAACGACCTTCTGTATCACACATTGTAATAATAAAATGTGTTGTGTAGCTGAAGGTTTTTCACATTAAAAACTGGTTGGTTGTTGGTTTATGCAGTTGTAAGGTGAAGGCTTTTCATATCAATGGTGGAATTAGCTGTTAGGGTTTGTTTTGGTTCTGCAATGTGAATGTGAGATGGTGATCCAGAATTTATGTCACTGGTACTTATTTCTGACGAAAGAATGACAGTCCAGATGACATTCCTTATCACACATTATAATAATAAAGTGTGTGGTGTAGCTGTAACTTGAAGGTTTTTCATATTAAAAATGGTTGGTTGTTGGTTTCTGTAGCTGTAAGTTGAAATTTTCACTAATGTGCGGTTTAGCTGTAAATTGAAGGTTTTCTCATTAAAAATGGTTGGTTGTTGGTTTATGTATCTGTAAGTTGAATTTTTCACTAATGTGTAGTTTACCTATAAATTGAGGTTTTTCACATTAAAAATGGTTGGTTGTTGGTTTATGTAGCTCCAAGTTGAAATTTTCACTAATGTGTAGTTTAGCTGTAAATGGAAGGTTTTTCACATTAAAAATGGTTAGTTGTTGGTTTCTGTAGCTGTAAGCTTAGCTGTAAGTTGAAGGTTTTTAATATATAAAAATGGTTGGTTAGGTTTTTCACATTAAAAATGGTTGGTTGTTGGTTTATGTAGCTCCAAGTTGAAATTTTCACTAATGTGTAGTTTAGCTGTAAATGGAAGGTTTTTCACATTAAAAATGGTTAGTTGTTGGTTTCTGTAGCTGTAAGCTTAGCTGTAAGTTGAAGGTTTTTAATATATAAAAATGGTTGGTTGTTGGTTTATGTTATCTGCTTTAATGAACTGAAGAGTTAAGTTTGGGGAATGTCCCTTTCCTTGCCCTCTAAATAGGCAGGCTGCTCCTTCAATCTTTATGACTCCAGGACGTCTAAATAGACAGGCTGCAGAAGGCCGGCTTGCAGTTACCAGTGGGCGAATCGGCAGGTTCCTTGAGGCTGGAAAGTATGCAGAGTGTGTCGTAGTACAGGAAGAAATCATCTGGGCAAGGCAGACATACTCAAGGGAATTAAATAAGAAGGTGACCAAAATAGTTGACAGGTTGACTTTCAAGGAACAACTTCCATCTTTATTGCTAATGCTTGGTCGTTTTAAAGAAAATGAGGCAACATATCGGTCTCTACTTGCTGAAAACTCTGAAAATTATAGATGTCATGAAACACTACAAAAGTGTCTAGGTCCAAGCATTTTCACCTCAGCAGGTTAATAAGTTAACTTTTTGTGCAGATTTCTTCAATAAATCTACATAGATTTAAAAACTTGAGCATAGCAATAAATCTATGAGCAAAAAGTTTTGATTTTCTTTTCTTTAATAAAAACTTTGAAAAAGTGACATATTGATCAATATGAAAAAGTACATACCTTTATAAAACATGACTTTGTATTAAAACATGAGGGCTTAGGGTAGTTTATCTTGGTAGATTAGGTACTCAAAATCACTATGTAAAAGGGGTCTATTGCCTTATAAACAAAGGAATCTCTATATCAAAATGATCTTTGATATGTAGCAACAAAATGTGTAGTCATCGGATAGATCTTTCCAACGGGCTATCGTGCATGTAGTAATTGGATAGATCTTTCCAACGGGCTATCGTGCGTCTAAAACGTAGATCGTATGCAAAAGTTACGATCCTGAGAAGTTGATATACTAACTTACTCAAACGGGGCCCACATGACTTTTGGCGCTTCAATCTCCTAGGGTTGGGTTTTTTGGATATCTAGGGTTTTTTACATTCTTGTTTATTGTAAAAACGCCTTTGGAGCCTCATTGTAATCATCTTCTTGCAAATGAGCGCAGTCCTCACATCGCTTCTCAGAGATAAGCCGTCACCATTCTAGCAAGCTTGTTTCCGCTGCATTTTACAGTTTTAGCTTATTTCCTTATTGAATAGAAAGAAATTTTACTGTATATATGTATATCTATTATTCTGTATTAAGCATCTTTTGATAATAATCTGTATTCATTTTGTTCTGCAAATATATTCCAGATCACTTAAGTTAAAACATTTTATGAACTTTTAGCTGTCATCAAATCATTTATTATTAAATGCTTTGATAATATTTATTGGATTTCTAAAAGTATTTGTCTATCTATAAATAATATTTTGTATTGATAGTTATATTTAGGTTAGTTGTATTTTATAGTAGAATTTTCTTTCATTTATCACATTTAAATGAGAAGATAGAAACTTGAATATTTAAGAATATTGATGATAATGATGATGATTAAGGTCCACTTAGACCGAATTGGTTATCTAACCTAAGAGGGTAATGGGTTACTTGCAATTCTTTAGAATTTTGTTTTTGTGCTTAAAAAACATTAAGAGAAAATTTCCAAGATCACCATAGTTTTGTTGAGTTAAAATGTTAGGAAAGTTGGTATTGTGACAAATATTTTGAAATTGAGATCTGATCTAGTTATAGGTTGGACAGCCTATGAGAAAGTATTTTTCATCTTCAACCCTCTTAGTGTCACAAAGGTGACACGCTCTATCATCCCAGGGCGTTTTAGGAACTGACCAACACCCAGTTTCACTATGGAGCTCATGAGAATTGGTTCTTATCTTAGCAATGCTTATTTTTTTCTTTACGCTTTTTAGAACATAGAGACAATTTTGATCTTCTAGATTAGGGTTTATTACCTCCTTATAATACCTTAATTTTATTTTTTCCTCTAAGTGTTTATCACACCACATCTTCTCCTTAAATTTTGATTTAACAATATTTTTAATAGTATCGTTATTATGGTAAATGGCCTCTTCCATAATTCTCCAATGACTTAGTGTTACACCTCAAAATTACTCACTTCAATTGTGTCACAAGTGTCGTCATTACAAGTGTTGTAAGTGTCGCATCTTGTCCGCAAGTGTCGCATTTTGACCACAAGTGTTGCAAGTGTCACAAACATCATATTGTCATCTTGCCTATGTCGTGCCTCTAACGACATCACAATGACACTTAAGACACCCCAAAGACTAGTTTTGAAGAAGAGAGAACACTTGACAGGGAGTACAAACCTTTTTCCACTGAAAGAACCACTAAAAAATGGATTTTGGAGAGGAACGCTCCCCTACCCACTGTCTGGGAGTGCTGGCGCTCCTTGGACCTCTTTGGGGGAGTGTTTGAGCACCCTGTGCACCTTTTTGGGGGAGTGCTACCCTTTTTTGAGCAAGTTTTGGGTTTGTTCAGACAAATCAGGGAAGAATCCCTCAATTTCTGAAGGTGGTTGGATTCGAAAAGATGGTCAATGCATGATCTTAGGGAAGATCATCAATTAAAGGAGAGGAATTCTCAACTTATCCCAAAGATCTCTCAAGTGGTTGGGCCTCTCCAAGGTTATATAAGGAGGCCTTCTCATGGTGAAAGGGAGATGGAGATTTAGAATTACATCAAACTTATGATCTCATGAGTGAGATGTCATCAAAGCAATCAATGGAGATTACTTGAGCAAAGGGGTTGGACAAGGAGAACTGGAAGAAGCTGCTGCTTCATCCAAAGGATTGTAAATACTTTTACTTGTTCTCATTAATAATCAATGCTTGGCCTGTTTCTTTCAAATTTATGTTCATTCCACATGAGTTTGTCTACAGTAGATGGATCTATGTTTGAGCTAATATCAGTAGAGTAGGAAGTCTTTTGTACCTTTGTTTGTTTTACAGGACCTATCAGGGAGCTCAGGATCGAAGCTCAGCCAGGACTTTGCAAGGACAAACATCGCTAATAAGGTACATATCTTTCTCCTTCTCTTTCATTTATTAGCTTAATTAGATCTAAAAGGAAGTCAGTGCCCATGTTAAGCACTTTTCTGTCTTGGCCTTAGGAGTCTAGAGACCAAGAGGGAATCCACTTGTCCATAGGGGGATTCACCTACAACAGAAATTGGCGACTCCATTGGGGATAGAACTCTGATATTTGTTTCCTTTCCCAGATCTTGTTTTACCCCTTTTCCCACTCATTTGACCTTCTCCATGATGTGTCTCTAATCCTTAGTTGTGATTGTTGGCTCTTGGATCCATCTTACACTCTGAATTCTTGCATTTTCTCTGAGTTTTTTGGATTTATGGGCAAAAGTTTGATTTCTGAGAGGCCATTGCTCCCCTTCCCTTACCACCAGGGCATTGGCACTCCCCTGTAGCCTTACACAGTGTGTTGGAGTGCTCTGTGTCCCCTTTTGGGGGAGCTCTACCCCTTTTTCTGCAAAAATCTTCTTGGGAGTAGTTTTTTCTCAGTCTTTTTTTGTTGATTCTTCTACTCAGGGTTTATGCTATCTTAGTGTGTCCTTGTTTAGCCTCCAAATATTTGATTTCTAAGGATTAATCATCTTTTGTTTGGATTTTTTGACATTTTTCCTTACATTGCAATAACTCTTTGTCCTTCACGATTTGGAGTCAATTTGTCATTTTCTTCTCGTTTATCTGAGTGAGTGAAAACTTTGTAAGGAGTTTCAAAGGTCTTTTGTACTTTTCTTTCTGATCTTTGAGTCATCTTGTCCAAGCTCTTTCTCCTTCTTTTTGAGTTTTTGGCTTTCTGTTTCTTGTTTGATCCCAACAAGGGTGTCTTTTGGTTTATGTGAAGTTTGCTTCCAGATTGCTTAAATTCCACAACTCTTGAAGTCGGATTAGCATAGGAAGCTTTACACCTACTGGTTATCAATCACATATAAACATTTTAGCATTACATTGGATTCCTTATTAAGGACTGTTTCATGAGGTCATTGCATCTTAGTGTTTGACAGTGAAAGGAAAATCCTTCTCCTTCCCTTAATTAGACATCCATTGAAAGAAAAGATTACTTATCATTTCTTATGCATGTTTTGGGAACTGAGTCATAATATCATCAATTTTCACTCTCATACACCTCTAAGTAAACAATATCCACTAAAATCAATGCTTAACTAAAATTTATCAGACTTTTTACATCTTTGTTAGCAAACCTACATTAGTTTAAGGTGTAGGGTTTTGGAATAGGTTGAAAGGATAACTTTCCAAAGCTATCAAACAAACTTGGCATCTTGCGATAGGGAGAGAAAATCCAATTGTCGTATAGGGTTTCTGGGATCCCCCTCTCACACAGGGGTTACACACGAGGTTGCATTCGGGTGAGTTACAGAGATTATCCCTCCGTGGTTCAATTGTTTGTAGTGGTCAGATCATATATTGGGGGTCACTTGAGGGTATACCCACAATTATGTGTGGGAGCCTCTCGAGTTGATTTCAAACTTGTTGTCCTGCCCATACGTTCGGATTGGACTGTTGACTATACCTGCCCAGGGGCTGACTGTGAATTGGTGACCTTAGTAGCCATAATCTTTTAGCGTCTTACACGAGGTGACAATGAAGGGAAGTCTCATTGTACCTAGAACAGACGTTGGTAAAACTCACTCAGGCTCCTTGGAGGGTAAATCCACATTTACTGCGTGGAAGCTTGCACCAAGGTGTAAGTCCATTAAGCAGGTCGTCAACATAACTGATCCACCCACTCTATCCCTGCCCCTTCCTATTTTGGTCTCACGGCATTGGATTTCATCACCAACTAGTGGTTTCATTGTAGGAAGGTTTGATTGATTGTTTGCTTCTCGGATTCATAGCGTGTGTTGTTTGTATTACTTAGTGGACCTTAGGTCGAGTTAGTGTTAATGGAATCAAATCCCGAGAGTACCAATGGAGGGACCCCTTGTCCTGGAGAACCTTACACCTTTCCTTCTTTTGGAAACTTTGGTCCTCCATACATTGCCACATTGAGTCTTCTGGGACTCACCATCGGATTACCGGTTTGGTTGTTCCCCACTCTGGTGATCTCAAATCCTCCAAATGTTTTTACTACACATAATACTTTAGATGTCAGTACACCACCCACACATCAACCTCATGTCGAATTTTCTCCTTCTTCACCCATTAATTCTCCTTCCCTTTCTCCTTCTTCTCCTAGTGAAAGCTCTAAAGCAAGTAGCCAGGTTGATCAGAAGAAGAAGAAACAGAAAGAGAAGAAGAAGAAGAGACTGAAAAGGACCAAGGCTATAACAACATCAGATGTTGGATCCAAGTAGCCAGCTACTATTAATAGTACTGGGAGTGTTGATAAGGTCAACAAGATTAAAATGAAGAATCCAAAACCCAAATTCCCTTATAGTCTTTGTCAGGGTGACCACTTTTTGAGGGATTGCCCTAGTATTCCCAAGGTCTTAGAAATGTGGTCCTCCATGTCATTAGCCTCTACTAGACATGCCAGTGATACCCCATCAACTAGTGACGTCAAGGTTGGTAAGAAGAAGACAACTGTCAAATTTCCTTGTATGTTATGTAAAGGTGATCATTATTCTCACCGTTGTCCTCACATGGACGAGGCTTCTTCTCTTTTGGAAAAAATTCAACTTCCAAAAGGTTATCGTAAGATTTCCCCCAACCCATCGTTAGTTGATGGACTGGTCAATCCGGTTCCATCCCCGATCAGTCTGGTTGATTAGGTGGTCAATCTAGTTTCCTTCTCGATTGAACCACAAACCCAAGTAGTTAATCCAGTTCCATCATCGATCAGCCCTACTCTTCATCAAAAGAGTGTAACCCAAGTACTCAATCTGTTTATATTCTCGGTCAACTCCACTCTCCCGTTAGAGAGTGGCAACAAAGCGGTCGATCTGTTTCCACCTGTCAACCCCATTCTCCCTTTGAAGAATGAAACCCAAGTGGTCGATTCAGTTTTGTCATCAGTCGATCCCACTCCTCCTTTGACGAGTGACAAAGTGGCTGATCCAGTCCCTTCCTCGGTCAGTCCCACCCTTCATTCGAAGAGTGCCAAAGTGATTTCTCTAGTTACATCATTGGTCAATCCTACTCTTCCTCTGAAGAGTGCTAGAGTGGTCGATCTGATCCCATCATCGGTCAATCCTACTCTCCCTCTAGAGAGTAAACCCGATACTGCCCACATTTTTCTCATTGATACATAATCTACCATGCCGAGGGGCATTCCTCATTCTCCTGCGAAACCCCCTCCAAGATATGAGGCCATCCTTTTTGATTGGGGTGCGCTAATTGGACCTCATCTTCCCTCTCACATTCCTTTTCAGATTACAGTACAGGTTTTTGGTCGATACATTCCTCAAACGATAATAGATGAAGGTGCGTCCATTAGTATTTTGTGCTCTGTCGCTTGGTACGCTTTGGGTTGTCCTCAACTTACGCCAATTACACAGAATCTGTTAGATTTTAATAGAAGAACTAATCAACCTTTAGGGACCCTTCCTTAGTTTCCGATAACTTTGGGAGGGAAAACTGTCTTTATTGATGTCATGGTAGTCCAAGACCCCTTGGATTTTGCTTTACTCCTTGGGCAAGATTATGTCTATTCCATGAAAGCTATTGTGTCCACTCTTTTTCATGTGATATCTTTCCCACATGATGGAAGAATGGTGATTATTGATCAACTTTCGTTCATCGGTCCGGACTAGAATACCTCCCTAAATGGTTCATATATGAAGATAGTATCGCCCCTGCCACATGTCCATTATGTGGCGTTGTCTCCCATGACTTCAACTTCTGATGATTTGGATCCGGTAGTTGACATGGTGATCTCTTCGGTAGGGCTATTGGAGCCTGATCTCCTTACCCCTATCATGGCCCTCTACATGTGTTCCTTCCAGAGTGATTTTCTTCCATCTAGTGAAGATCTCTTGGAAGCCATGACCGAGTTTTGTCCCTTGACATGGTGTCCTTCTAGCGCATTATTCTCTTGAAAGCCATGATCAAAAAGAGGTCATGAGCATAGTTTCTTTTCTCTGTAGCAAGCTCGTTAAAAAATGAAACAAAGGTCACGAGCATAGTTTTCCTCTCTGTAGTAAGCTCGTTAAAAAATGAAACAACAATCTGGGGATAGAACCCGGAGCCGTGAGCATAGTTCTTTTCCTGTGTCAATTTTGTTAAAAAATGAAACAGTCACCTCTCTTGAACGTTATTTTTATCCACTCTTATCCTTTTTCTCCATCTAGTAGAGAAATTGGTGACAACCTCAAAGTCGGTGAATGAATTTAATCTTGGAGGGCATGTCTCCAGCCTTTGATGATCATTCTAGAGTTAAGACACCAACTTTCAAGATGGGGGCATACCGAGCTTAGTCTTTGTTCTTTCTCGTGCTCGTAAATACAAGAGAATGCAAAAATTTTATCTCTTTTTCGGACCTGCATGGATACGAAAAAGGAACCCCCTGGAGTTTTCTTTGAGCTCTTTTCAGACTCTCTAAACATGAAAAGATTGTCGAGTGATCTTGCTCCCTTTCCACTCATTAAAAGGTTTGAAAGGGCATCTTTCGAGTGATAATTTGTCTCTTGTTTGGCCTCACAAGACTAACATTACGAAAAAGGACAACATTGGATTCATCTTTAAGTTGTTTTCAAACTCTCTAAATATGAAAAACCACCAAGTTTACCTTCTTTGGACTCGTTAAACAATCATACATTGAAGGGCCCATACAGGATCTTCTTCCAGTTTGATAAACAAAGGAAGAGGGACTTACCAAAGGTGAGTCATATTGAGGATGTGTTACCCTCCTCAATCTTGTTAAATTAAAAAGAGGTACTCATCTATCTAGATGGGGGAAAAAATTGAAAGAAGCAAGCCAAGTAGTTTTTTGAGAACATTACCAGTAACCCTTACAGTCGCCTTTGAACACAACACTTTGTCTTTGCATGCATTTCAATCCACTAAAACTCTCCACTGAGCCAATCCTCTGAGTTTATTTTACTGCTTTGGGTCACCTGACGAAATTCACAGCATCCACTGCATCCTCAAGTTTTGGTCCATGTCAAGTTTCTGTTGTTGTGCCTCAGTGTTCAAGGGAAGTATCTGCCTCAAGAGTCATCCATCACAAATATCTTGTTTCAATAACCATGTCAGTCCATGTATGTTCATTTGATATACCAATTACATCTTTGTTACTGTTTCGTGTCATTGATGGGGGATACATCAAGGCCCTCCTTCGACAAGTCTATTCCTGTCGACTTCATCACATTGTCCGGGAACTAGACTTAGACACAAGTTAGTACCTTGGGACCTGCATGCCTCAATGGAAGGCCTCCTCATGTTCGACAGTGGGTTTACATAATTGGCCTCTGATCAGATGATTCCATGGATGTTCAACTTCATCTCATCCATTCACATTCGTTGGAATGTAATAGAGTACCTTAGGGGTCATTAACATCAATGTCGATCTCCCTCGCGCTTGTTAACAGTTTACATCATTGACTGGTAATCAAGTGGTTTTTTCCATGTTCAACATCAGGACATCTATTCACATGGTTAGATTCGTACTACATCGGAATCGGTAAGAATACCCTGGGTTGATTTTTCACTCTTATGTATACTTTGCCCAGGTTACGAAGGAGTTCTTTTGAACTACGACACATATACTGTTACATAAATCCACTTTGTATTGGTCGTGGCTATGTCTTGCCATATCATATATCCACTGTGTATTCTTCTTGGCTACGATCAGTTCAGGTCATAGGAGTATATATCCACATTGTATCTTTAGTGGCTATACCATTTTGTCAATATAATTATGGATCCGCAGTGTATTTTATGGCAGCCATACCTAAAAAGTCTTTATCACTCAAGCATAGGTATGCCTGCCTTGGGTTTAAAACATGTCATAATATTTGTTTGATGGTTGTGTGCAGCTTCTTTCAGTTTCTCTACATCCATACCCTTGCTCGAAAAAGTCTACAAAGTACTTCAGTCATCATCGTCTTCTAACTTCGTACTTTGGGGGGAAATCTGTTACACCTCAAAATTACTCACTTCAATAGTGTCGCAAGTGTCGTCATTACAAGTGTTGTAAGTGTCACATATTGTCCGCAAGTGTTGCATATTGACCACAAGTGTTGCAAGTGTCACAAACATCATACTGTCATCTTGCCTATGTCGTGCCTTTAATGACATCACAAAGACACTTAAGACATCACTTGACAAGGAGTACAAACCTTTTGCCACTGAAAGAACCACCAAAAAATGGATTTTGGAGAGGAGCACTCCCCTACCCACTGTCAGGGAGTGCTGGCGCTCCTTGGGCCTCTTTTGGGGAGTGTTTGAGCACCCTGTGCACCCTTTTGGGGGAGCGCTACCCTTTTCTGAGCAAGTTTTGTGTTTGTTGAGATAAATCAGGGAAGAATCCCTCAATTCATGAAGGTGGTTGGATTCGAATAGATGATCAAGGCATGATCTTAAGGAAGATCCTCAACTAAAGGAGAGGAGTCTTCAACTTATACAGCAAAAAATAAAACTAAGTTTGAGTTGTTCATGTGTCTTTTATTGGAAACCAAAAAAGTTTGAAAATATCTAAATAAACCTGAAAAAAACTTGAGAAGTGGTGCCAAGGCCTGAACATCAAACATGGGTGCCATCCATGGGGTTTTATTCAATGTCTGAATAGCCACCAAAGTCACTGTCACTGTTTCTATAACTGGTCGAGCTGGAGCTATACGTCGATGGGTGTTTGATCGGGAGTCCCACTGTTTTGATGCTGGGAACCTTCAACGAGTTGTGCGTGTCTGGGGAAGTCATTGTACTTTTCATACCTGGATTCATCGTTGTCGTCGATCTGTGCTTGTCGAGAGTTGTCAACATGTCTCTTATACCTGGAGGTGTCATCTTAGCGCTGACGTTGGGTGTCTCGAGAGGCGTCGAGGATGCTGGAGCAGAGGGAGTGGGGAGAGACGTGGGGAAGTGGGGTGAGTGAGGTGAGATAGAAGGGCTATGAATAAAGACACTAGGGAGGCTGAGGAGGGCATAGGAGAGTAAAGTTTTGACCACCCAATAGTTGTGTCGGTGCCTGGAGGTGCGACGAGATGATGGGAGGGAGCCAAAGACCTATTCTTCCCAGTCATCAAGCAATTACCACAGGGAACCCGGAACAGAGTGATTGAATCCATCCTGGGTTACCAGGAAGGGAAGGTGAGGAGGTGAGGATGTGTGCCTGTCATGGCCACTCCATCCAAGGGTGGGGGTGGTGTGTCAGTGAATATGGATGGAGGAGAAATTGGGAGGGCAAGGCGCAAAGTCGATCCTCCACCTAGATCTAATAATAGAGGAGAGACGTCGAAGGATCACAGAGAGCTCATCTGTAAGGGAGGCAAGGTGAGAGTGAGGGGAATGAACATGGAAAACCAGAGGAAGAGCACGAATGTCACATTTGGTGCCATTATGGTTTCTAGACTATTGGAGAGTGGGAACTACAAAAGGTTACAAAGAGCGTGTGGGTGAGGGGCAGGGCCCCACTGGCGTAGTGAATTCACAATGCCTCATGGGGGGGGAACGGTAGTTAAGGAGCACGAAGGTGGGTGAGGTATCACATGTCCACTCATCATGGTGTGTGCCAAGAGAGTGGGTGTGGGCTTCCATGTGGTCACCCACATATGGGGTAATGGAATCCTTAAGTGCCATGTGGATACAAATATGTCTGAAGGAGTGAGTAAAAATCTCCTCTATGGTAAAATCCTGAAGGTCAGCATTATCCTTGAAGCTTTCATTGGAAATGTTGTCAGGGATTTTGCCTTGTGTTGGACGTGGAGGAAGGATATAGGGTCCCCAATATCTAGGATTTGAGCAAGATGTTGAAGGCCATGGTCCAAGCGACAACTGGGAGAGAATTTTGATCTCTAAGAGCCATTTTGCATGTGAGTAGCTAGAAAGATAATAAGGTGAGAGTTTCTGTAACACACCCACGATGGGGTGAGAAATAAATAAAATTTTCATTCTCCTTATAAGGACGAATCCTTTCTTTTTAATGATCTCTAATTAAGAGGTCAGGGCCTAGCCCCTTTTTCTTCGGCGACCTTCGAATAGGACCATATGCGATGACCCAATACCAAGACTACAGGCGGCTAGTTTGGCACTCTAGAACTTTGAAATTCGGGGTTTCTTAGTCACACAATCCATTTTCCCCAGTACACTAAACCCTGAAGTGAAGGATCTGGTGCCCCATGTTTCCTATCGCCAACAACTAGGATGAAATTCAACACTCTGGCCTTCGGTAGTTTTGGTGTTACTAAAACTCTCTTCTCCTAAAGTGGTCAATGTCGGGCTGACAACCTCGTAGGTATGATGGCCCATGCCTTTTCGCTCAAATCGAGACTTTGCATTTCAGGATTTTTCGAGACATCTTTCTCCATTTGTCCGGATACACAAATTCCCGAAATCCACTCGCGTCAGATCAACAATCTATAATCCTCTCGCAATCCAACGACTGTGTTCAATTTCGCGAGTTCGGACTTCGCGAGTTTCTACGACTCTTTCCTCTGAAATCCCTGACATGCGAATCAACGAAATGTTGTTCTTTCCCACTTGTCCTTCCCAGCACCAACGGCTAGGATCAATTTCGCGAGTTTTCATTTCGCAAGTTTCCATGACTCTTGCCTTCGAAATCCCTGTCATGCGAATTAGCAAAATGTTGATCTTTCACCACGTGTCCTTCCCAGCACAAACGGCTAGGATCAATTTCACGAGTTTGGATTTCACGTGTTTCCACGACTCTTTCCTTCGAAATCCCCGACATGCAAATTAGAGAAATGTTTATCTTTCGCCACATGTCCTTCCCAGCACCAACGGCTAGGATCAATTTTGCAAGTTTGGATTTTGTGAGTTTCCATGACTCTTCAATACACTTTCGAAGGGCTTAAACCCCGTGCACCTTTCCTGGATCCAACGGATGTTGGTCCTCACACTCCGATCTGACGGCCCAGATATGATCTCCTCCTACGCTTTGGATTTCTCAAATATCTAAGTGCCAAAGGCTACGACCTTTGATCCTTCGACGGACCCTAGACTTCGGGTCTCATCTACATTTATTAAAACGCTATCTCTCCTAAGCTTTTGTACTTAGAATAAGTCCACTCCGACTCACTCCTTGTACTAACCCACTCATGTCAGATCAACAGTCAAGGAGGGTCCCAATAGATCCTTGGATCTAAGGTCAGATTTCATCACTATTTGAGAAGAATGAAGGATTCGAGGCATTAACACCTGTGCTCCCTCTTCAAATCTAATGCTTGTGATAGGCCTTGGATCTTTCTTAAAGGATCTTGTCCGTTCGTCTTCCAAATGAAAGGATATTCCCTTTCAATATTTGAAGCTCGCTATCTTTATTAAACTTAGGCAACAAAATTCAACCCCTCGGAGCTTCAAGCTCCCAAGGTTTCGAAACCTTTGAAATTAACTCCTTCTTGCACATGATTCCTAGACCCAGGTCATGTGAATCTTCGGATGATTCTTGGCTAATTATCCCTACTCTCAGTCAAGATTCTGGATAAGGTCTCAGGTACGGTTCAAAGTCCCTTAGACTACTGGCCTGAATTAAGTGCCTTCCTAATTCGACGAGCTATGAATTTTGAAACAGGTTAGGTAAACTCGTGAGTCTACTATAACGGTATCCATTTCAAGGAACTTGCTCCGACTCTGGGATGTGAAGTAATTCCCTGGGAGAGGTGCTTTCAAGAAATTAAACTAGAACATAACGAGAATCAAGTAGATGGGACGATTCTCAAGGGAACGGACTTATATTCTGGACTTATTCATTCTATACATAAACCGATTATGGACATATAAGTATAAACATGCATCCATTATTTCCAATCCAAAACACAAGGCAATCACTTCTATATAGAAACCATTTATGAGCATATAAACACGAGCATGTATCCATGATTTTCAATTTAAAATGCAAGGCAATAAAACACTTATCAGAACCACAAGGTGTGATGTGACTACTGAGAGGGGTGCTCATTTCCACCCAACCATAGGCTCAGTCGCTCCCAATGGATTTATCATTGGCCACCCCTTAGCTTAGGCCACGATGCTTTGAGATTCAATCTCTTAATTTGAGATCAACGGAAGTTAGGGACAAAGGCTACTCTCCTTCCCCCTATACAGGAATAAACGAGGATGAAGGTTACTCAACTTCTCCTGACTCAATCTCTATTCCCCGTGATCATAAATCACTTTTCAATTTCAATCCTTCCTTGGACCCGAGAGCTCTGCTCCTGTCTCTGTATTCTTTGTCGGTCTGCCCCCTGTCCACCACGCTTCATTACTTACCTTCCTTGGCAAGATTGAGTGTGTCTCGAATCCCCTAGTCCGTGGTTAGGTATGGAAGACTTACTAATGGGAATTCTACCCCATCCCTCACTAACTATTGAGGAGGCCTTCCCACCTACCAACCTGACAAGAATTCATTCCTGGTCAGAGGGTTGTTCTGATCTGAGCAAATTAATTATAGCATGGTACTGGTTCGGTGGAGGTTAATGCAACCTTTTCGGGTTCCCTCCACCACCTTCTCATTAGAAATCGTGGTCTCTCTCTTAGCACATCCCCTCTTTCAGCAATCATGCAATACGTAACATTTTCTATTAAAATAATCATAATTTACATTCATCGACCTTATACACAAGGTCCATCAAATCAAACATTCACACTTTTAAGTTTTCCATAGTTCCTCGGCCCATATAGTTATATTTACAGACTAGGGGAAATAGGGTGTTGCAATTCCCTCCCCCTTAAAGGAATCATCGTTCTCAATGTTCTATCTATCAACATGATATGTATGTACTGAAGTAAACAAAATCAGATATGTCTGTCTCATGGCATCTTCCATTTCCCAGGTAGCCTCATCTGGGCCAAAGTGTTTCCATTGCACCTTGACCTATGCAATGGTTTGGTTCCTGAGTGAGGTTTCCTTCCTGTCTAGTATGCATTGGGGTTCTAGCAGGAATTCTCCCTCTGGTTCCACCTAGATCACAAACCAGTCAAATATATGATTAATATCATGTACATATTTCTTTAATAATGAAACATGGAAAAAAGTATGTGCCTTTACAGTGGGAGTAAATGCTAGCCTATAGGCTACGGGTCCCACTCTATCTAAGATTTCAAAGGGTCCACAATACTGAGGTGCTAATTTGGCACAGGGTCGCATTCTCAAGGAACTCTTCCTGGGTGTAACTCTGAGATAGACATGGTCTCCGGTCATGAAGTATATGGGAGTTCTCTTTCTGTCGGCGTAAATTTTCTGTCTATCCTGAGAAATCTTCAGATTTTGTCTTATCTGAACCACTTGTTGTTCCATTTCTTTCAGCATGTCAGGTTCAATTGTAATTATGTCCATTGGATTGCTCCAACTGATTGGAATCTTGCACTGTCTACCATAGAGGACTTCAAAGGGTCTCATCTTCAAGGATTCTTGATACCGTTGTTGTAGGAAAACTCTAACAATGGTAGGTAGTCTTCCCACTTCTTAGGATGATGCATTACACGCATCCTTAGCATGTCCTCTACTATTAAATTCTATAAGTGGATAAGCATTGCTCATTCATAAGAGGGAGAATGAGTACGAAGGATTCCAAAAATATATCATCCAGGACAAAGGAGGATATCCCAAAAACATATATGCAGAAATACTGTAGTCTGAAATGTAAAAAGTCTGATGTAAGTTCAACGATCTCAGTAGAGAAGGATGGAAGATAGCCTGGGAAATATGTATAGAGACAACATTGTAGAGTGACCAAAACCAACTGAAGAGAGACACATCCAAATTAGAGATGTAGAACTCAGAAGCCAACAAAAAATTCCACTATATTTGTGCAACAATGGGTAAATCATCAATGAAAGTCTGATGATGATACTCAAAAACATCTTGTTCCCTGTATTCTGATATCTTCCAATGACCATAAGGGACCTGAATTCTATCTTTTGAGTGGGAATCAACTGCATAATTCTTTTCTCTCTAAACATGTGTTATACAAAAATAATTAAATGAATCTAAAAGTCTATAAATTTCTTCAAGAAGATGGAGTAAAAGAATATTATGGCAATGTTGATCTTTTTGAGTCCAATTTATGGCATTCATAGAGTCCCCAAAGATTTGGATGGTTTTGGCATTTTTTTCCCCGACGAAAAGAAGTAATAGTTTGAGTGCCATCAACTATGCATAATTATTTTTCCTTGGTCTCAGGCTCATTGTTAGCTTGAAGGAATGTTGTTCAAAGAGGAATATGAAAACCACCCCCCCACAGATTTGGTTGTTGTTGTTCATTTCAAAAAATCCTAAGCACAATAAAATATAATATTAAACTAAGTACTTTTAGGATAACGGCATAAACGGCTCATCAAACAGAGTTACGGATTGAAAGATATTCACGGTCAAAGTTTGGTCAACCTAGCCCGGTCAGCAGGGGATGAGTCAGCATTTTTACTGCTGACATCAGCATCAGTAAGGATGATATTAGCATATGTACAACATATGTGGAACATGCAGGAGGAGACAAGTGTCATGCTGACGTTAGCATGGTGATGTGGCAACACCAAAGGCTGCCATGTGTCACTCATTTTTGGATTTTTTGGGTCGATCCATGGACCAATGAAAAAGCGCCACATGGTAGTCCGTATAGCCATGTGGTAGACCATACGGTGACGTGGTAGGCTAACAAGGAAAGTTGATGTGGTAGTTGAGGTGACAGGTTGATGTGGTAGGTGACTGTACAGGTGGTTGGCATGGCCCAATGGTTGGTTTCCATGTGGCCCATTCATGGGCTGCCATGTGGCAGTGGGAAAATTCCCAATGATGGCTCGAGAACCAAATTTCAAAAAATAAAAGGGCGGGTCTACCAAATCTGGCAGAACCCCACCAGATTTGGAGGCCCAACAGTCCAATCTAAACCACCTCCAAAGTTGGTGAAACCACTATATTCATTTATATATATAAGTTATAACAAATACCTAAAAGGGGAGGCCCGCGGGCTCGACCTCGAGACCTCCCCCATTGTATACATCTTAACTATAGCTCTACCAACCAATAAGCCAAATGGCCCCATTGTTAAAATCGCCCACAATTCTTATTTAAAAATTGAAATCTGTCAGTGCACAGGGGGGAGAGGCGCGACAGTACGCTTGGGCACAGTTTTTGAGGAATATTTTGGGAATTAATTATAGGTTGCAGGGAACGAAAACCGAGACAAAATTTCTCTTGGGCCTGGGAATGCTAGAGTCGAATTAGGGCATGGAGACAATCTTTTTTGGGTAATTCAACACCACAAATTCAATGGTGTTGTCCGTTTTCTGATCTGACCAAAGCTTCTGCAACTTAATTCCAGAATGAGGTATACTTATGTATTTTTCCAAATTCTTTTGTTGAGTTAATAAAAAGGCCTACCCATTTGAGAGCAGGACCCAGAGATGTAGTCCACCTGGGATGAACTCTGTTATCAAGTTTTTGTGTTCATATTTTATGCTTATGTCTCTTCATTATTGAGCTTTTCCTTCTTTAATGGCACACTTTAATTTATGCTCATTTAACACATTTTTTTATAAGTCACTTTGATGAAACGATCCTGGATCATGTTGGTATCAGAGCAGTCATCTTTGACGTGAATTGTTGAGTGTGAATGATTACTAGGGCCAAGCATAAAAAGGGTGAAGGAACTCTTAAGACTTTCAATCCTGAAGTTGGTCGTGCATCTCGAAGGAAGAATATGGTAGAAGAGGACAAGCATGATGAACAGGAGAAAAACTTCCATATGGTCTTTTATCGCATGTCAGAAATGGTCAAATGAATGTATGGAGACTACAAGAAGAGGATGAAGAAGAAGGAGAATAAAAAGTAAGCACAAGTTGATGATGATGCTTTAGTAAATCAAGGGGCTGGAGGAGACGCTCCTAATCCTCCATCTTCACCATCAATTTCTAGTTCTTCTTCCTTTGAGCACTCTCATCATTCTCATCATTCTAGCCATAAAGATTCTTTTAAGAAACCATTATTAAAGCTTGATGTAAAATTTTCTTTACCTATGTTTAATGGAGATGTTAATCCTGAAAAGATAGATAGTTGGATATGACAAGTTGAAGTATATTGTCGTGTTCAACAGATTGATGAAGAGGAAGTTAAAGTGCAACTGGCTTCTCTTCGATTGGAAGGCACCACTCTCGTATGGTGGGAGAGAAAATTTTAGGACAGAAGTAAGTGTGGTAATCTTCTTTCCTCATGGTCGGAATTTAAATCAATGATAAGGAAACAATTTTATCCATTGGGTTATTTACATAAAGAAATGATGGAATGGCAAAATTTAAGACAAAGTAAAGGTCAAACTGTACAAAGTTTCACAGAAGAATTTAGGAAGAAAGCTCTTGCATTAAACATTCCTTTGGATTCTTATGAAACTTTAGTGCAGTATATTGGTGCACTTCATAGTTATATTCTTCATACTTTTCTATTGTTTAACATCACCAGTCTTGATGAAGTTTGTGTGCAAGCCACTCACCTTGAGAACAAGGGAAAGCATGTTCAAGAAGATCCCACAAAGAAACCTTCCAATCTCCCACATAATCCATTTAATAAGTTTAAAATGAAGGACAAGAAGACTGCCATGGTAAAGAGAGAAGAAGGAAATCCATCTTGCACTCATTGAAAACAAAGTGGTGATGATGATGAAGATTGTTGGAAACTACATCCAGAGAAGAGAATGAAACAGTTCGGTGGAAAGGGGAATACAAAAACCGTTTCTACAATGCAACAAGATCTTGGTTCCGATTTAGGAGATGAAGGAAAGATCACAACGATTGGAGTACAAGGTAAAGATTCCCTTCATGCTAGTTCAAATTCCAATAATGAATCTCATGTTGATGAACAAAGGAGGAATGAATTATTTCATATAAGAGTTGTATCTAAAAACACTAAGATAGATACATTATTTTATCTGGGTTCCCAAGTAAACTTGATATTTGAAGCACTTGTCAAAAATATGGGTCTTGAAATAAAACCACATCCAAAGCCTTATCCTCTTGGTTGGGTATGTGATAAAGAAAAACTTAATGTCGCCAAACAATTTAGGGTTATATTTGCTATTTCTTCAAAGTTGATTGATGAAGTGGATTTGGATGTTGTATCACTTGATATATGTGGTATTGTGTTGGGAAGTCCTTATATTTATGATAGAAAAACAATCTTCTTTCGTCATGAGAACAGATACCACCTTACTAAGGGGGGAGTGGAATATATTGTTAGAGCTCATAGGATGAGAGTAAACACAACACTTGTTAGTGCGGGACAAATGAAGAGACTCATAAACACTAATAAGAGATATGTACTCATGGTCGTAAGGGAGAAAGATGTAAGAACATCCGACCCTTTCCAAGGATACGATCCTTCTCATAAGAAAGAATTAATTGATATTGTTTCTAAGTATGATGATATTTTCCAGGAACCATATGGATTACCTCCTAAGAGGGAAATCCAACATGAAATACATCTTTAGCATGATTCTCCTCTTCCTAATGTGGGCATGTACATGATGTTAGTTGTAGAGATGATAGATATCAAGAAGAAGCTACAAGGTTTATTATATCAAGGAGTCCTTAGGCCCATCTCATCTCCTTGTGGTTCTTTGATCGTGATGGTGCCAAAGAAAGATGGCACATGGTGAATGTGTGTCAATTACCAGGCCTTAAATAAAATCATGGTGAAAAATCAATACACTCATCCTCGTGTTAACACAAGGAGTCACCCCTTGACTGCAAAGGGGTAATCCTTGCACTTCATGATTCACTTCAAACGGGTATGGTAAATGGAAAATTTTAAAAGGTGGAATGGCCTCTTAAAACTCTTGAAAGTAATTTTAAGTCAGGTAGAACCTCACATATTTGGAAAATTGTGGAAAGGAATGAGTTGCATGGATTACACTGTAATATTAGGAAGTGGAAAGTGTAACAAAGGAGATTATAGTTACATAAGAATCTTAAAATATCTTAAGCAACTCCTACAACCAGGAAATAGCCTACATACTGACTATGTTTTCGATACAAACTATAGAACAAAAATTGAAAAGCATGCATAAAGTATTCAATGCCTCAGTCATGAACCTTCACTCACATGCTATTAAAACTACTAGAAAATGATGTACAAAAAACCAGAACATACATAACAACCATCTGGATCCTCCAAAGGGTTCTCACTATTAAACTCCAGTTACTGCAAATGGATGAATACAAAAATAACAGAAGAAGAAACATACCATGCATTAAACATTTCTTGAATCACAAGATCCTTCTACATAAAGTAAAACTGAGTATTTTATTAATGTCAATCTTCTGGTTGAACCAACCAACCCTTATAAAGTTTTTCAATTCAAAATATATAGGGAGAGGCCCCAACGCCACCTCCAAAGAAATGTAACATCTTAATTACATCATTAATCATTTAGTTACATCCCAAGAGAAACATATGCATAACTAGAGATATGCTTCCTCCACTATCTAACTAACTAGACAGATGTTAAGTAGGAAGAGAAAATTGATCATGATGAAGATTATGCATGTGCTTGAGGTACACCGAATCTTGGGTTGGGTTGTCCCTGCCATGAACCATCTTTTTAGGACCACCTGTTTCTTCATCATCTAACCACCAATCACCCAAAACCATTAACTAACTACCTTCCATGTGACCATAACTTTAGGAGGCTCAATCATATTTTAACCAGCTCAAAAAGGTTATAAAAAACTATCAAAATAGCTTCAATGTTGTCATTGTTGGAATTTCTGGTAGAATTCTATTATAAAACCGTTTATCCTGATGCTACCAAAAATTCTGGTAGAATTCCAATATAAAATTGTTTATCCCGACGCTGCCGAAAATTCCGATAGCATTTTGTTTCTTTCAAAATTATGCATTAATACCTTAGAAAATATGTGCATATGTTATACTAAAAAAGAGTTGAGATAGTTAAGACATAGGTAAGGCATCTAGAGTAGGAAAAACTAGTTTTTGGGAAAATAACTTTCTTTACTTCTCCTCCAAGTGAGCTGCCACTTCAACAATCTAATCCAAGCATGTTCTTCTTTCTGATGCAATTTGAGACCTGGTAACTCTGGAAGTTGGCTCTGTTGTAGTGGTACCTTTTCTTGTAGGAGTTCTCTGAACTTTCCTCCTCCTTGATGTTTGACTATGCTCACCCTTAAAAGGCTTACACTTCACGTTTCTCTTATGGCCACTGGATTTTGCAATAGAAGGGGTTACATTCTGTAGCTCTTCAGATTTCTTTTCCACATCTATGACCTCAGTCTTCAATGTTGGGGTTTTCAAATCCTTTACATTAAGCCTGAATTTGTTGTTGGGTCTAGTCTGTCTTCTTCTTATTAGTCTTGTATAACCTACATTTTTTGCTATTTCTTCATATGACAGGGTATTTTCTACTGAAAGTACTATCCAATTTTCTCCCTGTTATTTAGCTTGCTATATTTCTTGAGTTGTAGGTGAATCAGGCTCTTCTGGAAGCACTCGTTCCTTCTTTTTTCTAGTCTATGCTTTTGGGAAAGGAGGACTAAAGGGTATGATTTTCAAGGATTTAGGCTCCTTGGGTGTAGATCTTTCACCCTTATCTGTTTCTTCTTTAGTCTTATAGGGGAAGTCTTTTCTTTATCCTTAATAGGGGAAGTATTTTCTTTAGCCTCTTTCACCCTAGTTTTCTTATATACAATGATATTTTTAGCTTTCCTCCTAGTCCTCTTACCAGCAGATGAAGATGCAGGTTCTTCTTCTTTCCCTTTCTGTTTAGGGGATTGAGAAGGCTCCTAGTGTTGTAATGGCTCATGGTGTTGTTATGGCCCCTGAGAATGAGATAATTCTTGAATAGGTGCAGCTGGACCTGCTTTGTAGAAGAGGAAATTATCCCTGATCTGGTTTCTTTTCTTCAACTCTTCTATGACCAACACCTTGATTATTCCTTGGTGATAAACACTATAGTCAGATGTTGTAGGGTGTTCCTGAATCCGAGATGACATATTGGTGAGGATTTTGAGAAAGAAAAAGGGTAAGTTCAACATCTTCATCCCTGCAAGGTGGAAAAGGAATCTCATATGGTATAAGAAAACCACTATGAACCTCCTCTCACAGGTAAGATATATCTTTATCATCCTAAGAGATTCAATCCATTCCTCTTTCAAGAGGATTCTAGGGATTCATTTTGCAGAATTGGGATATCTACAGTCATCTTTGAGCAAGATGTTGAGATCACCTCCTAAAATAACTTGTCCCTTGAACCATTTTTCACCTTCCTGTGGTAGCTTAAAAATATTTGCAATTGAGATCTCTGTAACCTGTAGCTTAAGGCCAAATACAACAGTTTCATGTCCATTAAAATATTGGGCAAACTGCTTGGAAACCTACTAGTTTTCTCCTCCAAACTGGTACAGAAAGGATACCACCCTACTTCCACAAAAAGATGACTAACTCAGGGCTTCACATCTAAAAAATCTGCACCCTTGGGTTCTATCCCATTAATGTCACCTCCCTTAGTCATTAAAAACAATAAATAGTTGTTTGTTGCATAGATGAGTTGTCAAACAGAGAGGGATTTACCTTACAGGTTTTCTCGTGCTGGAAAACCAAATGTCTTTTGAATTGGATCTTTTCACCAAGTTGCTCGCTGTGCAACAACTGATTCACCAGCATTCATAGGCTCGATAACTACAATTTTCCCTTGTTCTCCCAACTGAGGATTAGAGAAACAAGTGGTTGAGTCTAAGTGTTGGATGTGTTAGCACATACCATGTTGTGAATTTCTTGAAAACACCAAAAATTTTGGCAACATGCTATGCAATGGGTTTAATAGACCATTTTACACAATGAGTAGTGACCTCAAATTCAAACTTAAGACGTGGAAGATCTTTTGATCGGGGACAGTGAAACCTAGGATAGAAACACATCAAACATGAAGCCTAACTCTAATGCTCATGATGACACCCAAACCCTAAACGTGATGTAGACACACATCAAACATGAAGCCTAACTCTAACGCTCATGATGACACCCAAACCCTAAACGTGATGTAAAAATCCATTTGAACGAAGATCCATGCCAAACACTCATATTACATGATGTGTTCTATAACAGGTGTAACATTGATGATGACTGACATGAAAACTAACGGACAAACCGAAAGAAAATGCATGTGTGTTTTTCAGGGTATGATTCCAAAAATTTCGGTAGTGCCATTGTTTTATGAAAAACAGAGTATGCTTCCAAAAATTTCGGTAGTGCCAATTTCCATAACTTAGAGTTCACAACGCCTTTGAGTTAATTATGTCGTTGCAGATGTTTGTGTTGACATCAGTCTCCAACTAGGATGGGGGCCTCCCTGTGAGGCTTCCAAGAACTTTAGCAGTTTCAGTCGCCTTAACCATTGGGCTATGGAGTCATCTATGTAACCAACCTCTAAACACTGTCAAAAACTTCCACTTATTCAAGAAACTGAAAGGCTTTCTAGAAACTGAAGGAAATCAATGCTCGGGAAGTGAGCTTATTACCTATTCTACCATACCCTAACCAGATCAACAAGTTGCTCAAGTAAAGGCAAATTTCCACAGTAACCATTCAAGCAACTTCATGACTGAAGGAATCCCATCTATACCACTGATCAATAGAAAATAACAGAGGTCTGAAAACAAATATAGAAATTCCTTCAGAGAAACATGCTTATCCATGAATACTGGTGAAATAATGAAAACTAGAATTTTCAGACAATCTGAAACATATGACTCCATATAAGCTGCAATTGGATCCTCGAGACCATGGTTGGAAACTTGTTGATTAAGAAAAGGAAACTACTCATACATATATTCATCTTTGTTTGAAAATAAACAACCTTCTGGTTCCCTTGAGATCAAATCTTGATCATCAACAATTGCAGTCTCTTTGATTTCAACATGATGATCACAAGATAATGATACAGCAGGGTTTAAATCACACTGATAAATATGATCATCCAAGAACATATAACTATCTATGCAATCATTCGTTATAATATGTTCAACATGCTTTGAGAACTGATCATAAGCTAGACATGCATCCTTGTCCATAGAAAAATCTGCAATTGTTGAAGAATATGATTATGAATTTGAATCATACTTACATCCTTGTTGTTGTTCTAGATCTGATTCATACTCACTATCTTCTTGTTGTTCATTAAGTGCATGCATATTTTCAAAATATATTCGATCTTGAATCTTCTTGCTAGCATGGATGTTCTCCTCGACTTCTTCATCATCTTCAAATAAGTGTCTTAAGGATGAAGATTTCCTTTCTCTAAGGATAAGTACAAGCTTTGAATGTTGATCCATCTCATAGTATACCATGGTAGTAGTCTCGGTAGTCCAGATATCCAAAGGAATACTATGATAAACATTGTATAACATCCTATTGAAGACAAGAAAAATTTCTTCCTCTCCTCTCCTCAAAGTATAAAAATCAGTGAGGTATTGGTCAAAACACTTGTTCTCACCCCAATGCTTTATAAAAGTATTGGACAATTTGATCCAAGAACCAATGGAATCATCTCTCAAACTCTTAAACCATACTGTAACATCTCTAAACAAATATTTGGAGAACAGCCTCGTAGTAACATCATCATGAACTATCTAAAACTGATCAACATAATTTTCAAAGGCCCCCAAATTCCTCTCAGTTGTAACATGATCCTCTCCAGAAAACCAAGGAAGATACTCAAGGAAATCAAGAGGATAAGGATGAAGGTGATATGTCATCCTTAAAGGTTTAAACATCTTGTCTTTGATTCTAGTTTGAAATCTAGTGGGATGAATATGAGGTTTAACAATCTAATGGCAAGATTCAACTGAAATAGCAGAAGGTGGTGAGATCTCTGAAGGCTTTGAATCAACTTCATCACTCTCAAGTTTTCAAGGTTGATCAATTTCAAGAGGGATTTCAATACAAAGTTCATCCTTATGAATAGGCTAAGGTAAAGATGCAAGATAAACATCTACAATACAGCCATAAGGCAGGTCTTCTTATTCCAAGGATGGATATATAAAGGAAGGTTGATGATCATCTAAATAAACAAATCACAAGATGATCCTCTTTGTATGTAAAGAAAAATACAGGAAAGAGATGATGGAGAAGAACAAGAGTTCATGAAGAAATATCATAAACTGATACCTAGTCATCCCCTTTCCAATGGTAATCTTTTTGTCAACAGGATCCTCCCCAATGAAGTCTTTTGTTTTGGAGTCACCAGGTAGATAATTACAGTGAAATTTTGTGTCCCTCTCTTGTCTACCATCAAGAGTTGGATATATGTCATTCTCCCAGGGAAGCTATGTTCACACTCCTTCCTCGACAACAACGCCATTTAATGTTAACACAAGGAGTCACCCCTTGTTACACATGAAATTTGCACACCTAGCTACCTCTCCCTAAGTGTCATAAGTGTCTCATACACCTTGAAACCATGGAATAACCTATGCCACAATCCCTAGCAAATGTGGAGGAGGGATATATTACATGAAGGCCAAAATACCAAATGCACATGAATTATTATTAATATTCATGAAAAATAAATTAATTAAGTGTTAGAATCAAGTGAACATGAATTATTATTAATATTCATGAAAAAGAAATTAATTAAGTGTGAGAATCCACCTCACATTTGGTTTCCTATTTTTTAGGGAATGTGGAGGATCTCATGGATGGTTGAAATATTTCCTCCTTAAAATCCTTGAGAGATATTTCCTCCCCAAAATCCTTAAGAGATATTTTCTTCCTAAATATATTAGAGATCCCTTTCTTAGTGGATCTGATGAGAGATCCTCTCCTGGTGGTTAAGCCTACAAATCCTATATAATGAGGGATTTCCATGGAGAAAGAGGAGATAGAGGATTTTAGAGATACCAAACTTATGATCTCATGAGAAGTGGAGACAAGAGAATAATCAGTGAAAAGTATTGTCATTTTGATTGTGAATCATTCGAGCAAGGGGTTGGACAAGGAGAGCTTGGTGAGGCTTCTACATCCGCATCTACACTTTGTAAGCACCTTATTTTATTCTCATTAATACTTGTGCTTGGCCTGTTTCCTTCAATATTATGTACATTTGCATGAACTTGTCTCTTGGATAAATCTAACTTTAAAATAATTATGGTAGAATATGAAGTATGTTTTGTCTTTGTTGTTTATTAGATTGCAGGATTCATTAAGGGACTTGGAGATCAAGCACAACTTGGAATGAGCAAGGAAAAACTTCGTAAAAAGGAGCTCATAATTTTTTCCTCTTCTCTATTGACTAGATTATCTATGTTTAAAGGAAATTCAATGTTCAAAGCTAGCACTTTTTTGTCTTGGTCATAGGGGTCTAAGATCCAATAGGGAATTCACCTGTTCACAGGGGAATTTTTCTACAACAGAAATTGGCGACTCCACTGGGGATTGACATCAATTTGTCTTTACATGGTTTTTCTTGGCCCTTTTTTCCACCTTTTAGATCAATTTTACTGTTTTTTTATGATCCATTACGTTTCTCCCATCTTCACTAGCAATTTCACCAATTTCTATGCATTCTGGGTGAGTTTTTCTGCATTTTTTGGCTCTGTTTTTTAGGTTTTGGGAAGATCAAAGCTCCTCTGTAGGCCATATCAGAGCGCTAGCACTCCCCTACAGTGATTTACATAGTTCTGCAACGCTTTGTACCCTTGTGACAGGGAGTGTTGGTTTCCTTCTTGGAGGATTTTTGCCCTCTTCTGCTCAGATTTTTTCAGCGTTTTGTGGAAGTATTTACCTAGACTCTATATTTTGGTTTGTGAAGTTATTTAGGTTGATATTTGGTGCTTATCACTCCCTATTGTCTTTATTGGATATTGAAACTTTTTCATAAATGTGAAATTTCCCTTTCTAGCTGCTTGTTTTGTCGGGACAATTTGAGTGATTTCTCTTTCTCCCTGTCTTTTCTTGGATTCTTCTCTGCATATTCTTGTACTCCTTGAAAGTTTGTCAGTTGTTGAATCCTTGATTGAGTTCTTTTTAGAACAAGTTTCTACTTGTTTTCTTTCAGTTCTCATTTCTTTGAGTTCATTCTTTGTTTGA
This sequence comes from Picea mariana, assembly GCA_032191745.1. Classification (NCBI taxonomy): domain Eukaryota; kingdom Viridiplantae; phylum Streptophyta; class Pinopsida; order Pinales; family Pinaceae; genus Picea; species Picea mariana. The sequence goes on along the minus strand of JASDQU010736696.1, from coordinate 327,087 downwards.
AGCCCTTTTTGCTTCATGCCTTTTGCATCTGCATCTGACTCTTTCTTTTAATTGAAAGTAGTAGAGCATTAAAGGATTTGAATTTAATTTATTTATACATTAGAATCAAACAAAGAAGATATATGCATTCTTGATTTTGGGTAGTGAAACTAGCTTGCATTTGAAATATCGGAATTTCATGGTTTTTGTCATTTTTGGTCTTGAATCATGTATTGGTGTACAGTCTCTTTGACTCATTTCTTGAAGATATTGATATTGATGAGTTTAATAAAAATTTTGGGACATTATGCATTTGGGAATGATAAATGTTTTCTCCTCGTATTATATCTTTCATCGAAGTGAAATATTGGCATTCTCATTTATTTGCATTGTTTAGAGTTGGTCAAAACATCATTTAGTCCACACCATTTTCCTCTTCAGTAAACAACAGCCTTAAAAAATCAAGTGCTAAACTAAAATTTATTAGACATTTTTATATTTTTTGGTAGCAAACCTACATTAGCTTAGGGTTTATGGATTTGGAATAGGTGTGAAAGATAACTTTCCAAAGATGTAAACAAACATAGAATCTTGAGTTAGGGAGCAATGAAATCCATTTACTACATTTTGTCCTGGGAAGCCCTTCTAACACAAGAGTCAATCAGGAGGTCAGATTAGGGCCGACAGAGTTACTCACCCTACTTTGTTGGTCTTGGTGTAGCGGTTGCACGTATTATTGGGGGTCACTTGAAGGTATACCCATGATTATGTGTGGGAGCCTCTCGAGATGATTTCGGGCTAGATACCCTGCCTTTTCATGTGGATTAGAACATTGACTGTTTCCCCAGGAATCATTGTTTTAGTTGGTAACTTTAGTATCCTATCTCTTTAGGGTCTTTACAAAAGGTGACTGTGGAGGGGAAAGTCTTCACGATACCTGGAATCGACGTTGGCCAAACTCACTCGAGATCCTTGGAGGGTATAGCCATGATTATGTGTGGGATCTTGCACCAAGGTGTAATTCTGTTAAGAAGGTAGTCAACGTAACTTTTCCACCCACTCTATCTCAGCCCCTTCTTACATTATTCCCGCGACGTTGGATTTCATCACCAACTAGTGCGTTCATTGTGAGAAGGTTTTGTTTGTTTGCTTGCTTCCTAGATTATTAGCGTGTGTTGCTTATTTTCCTTAGCAGACTCTAGGTTGGATCTTTTTTTAATGGTGTCAGTTCCCAGAACTACAAATGGAGCAACCCTTTCTCTGGAGGAAACATTTTTTTTTCCTTCTTAAGGAAACGTTGGTCCTCCTTACATCTCTACTTTGAGCCTTCCAGGTCTCACAATTGGGTGACCAGTATGGTTGTTTTCCACTTCGATAATATCGAATGCAGAAAGTGCTTCAGATGTAAGCATACCACCCACACATCAACCTTATGTCAACCTTTCTTCTTCTTCACCCGTCGGGTCTCCTTCCCTTTCTCCTTCTTCGCCTAGTGAAAGCTCTAAAGCGAGTAGCCGGGTTGATAAAAAAAAGAAGAAATGGAAAGAGAAGAAGAAGAAGAACCAGAAAGGTACCAAGCCTCCAACTACATCAGATGTTGGATCTAAGAAACTAGCTATTGTTAATCATACTGGGAGTGTTGATGAGGTTGTTAATACTACAACGAAGAATTTGAAACCCAAATTCCCTTGCAGTCTTTATCAGGGTGACCACTTTCTAAGGGATTTCCCTGGTCTTCCCAAGGTCTTAGAAATGTGGTCTTCCACATCATCAACCCCTTCTGGATATGTTGGTGACACCCCATCAACTAGTGATGTTAAGGTTGGTAAGAAGAAGACAACTGTCAAATTTCCTTGCATGTTATGCGAAGGTGATCATTACTCCCACCTTTGTCCTCATATGGATGAGGCTTCTTCTCTTTTGAAAAATATTCAACTTCCAACTGGTTATCATAAGATTTCTCCCAACCCATCATTAATTGATGGAATGGTCAATTCGGTTCCATCCCCAGTCAGTCTAGTTGATCAGGTGGTCAATCTAGTTTCATCCTCAGTTGAACCACTAACTAAAGTAGTTGATCCAGTTCTGTCATTTATCAGCCCCAATTTTCATCTGAAAAGTGAAACCCAAGTGATTGATCCAATCCCTTCATCGATCAATCCCACCCTTCATCCGAAGAGTGCCAAAGTGGTTGCTTTGGTTACATCATTGGTCAATCCCACTCCTCCTCTAAAGAGTGCCAAAGTGGTCGATCTGGTTTCGCCATCCATCAACCCCATTCTCCCCTTGGAGAATAAAACCCAAGTGGTCAATCTGATCCCATCATCGGTCGATCCTACTCCCCCTCTAGACAGTAAACCCAATACTTCCCACATTTTTCTCATTGATGCAGAATCTACCGTGCTGGGGGGCATTCCTCCTTCTTCCATGAAACCCCCTCCAAGTAATGAGTCCATCCTTTTTGATTGGGTTGCGCTAACTGGACCTCGTCTTCCCTCTCATATTCCTTTCAAGATTACAGTACAGGTTTTTTGTTGGGCCATTCCTTAGACACTGATAGATGAAGGTGCATTTTTTAGTGTTTTATCCTCTATTTCTTGAAAATCTTTCAGCTATCCTCAGCTTGTACTAGTTACACAGAATCTGTTATCTTTTAATAGAAGAACCAGTCAACCTTTAAGAATCCTTCCTCAGTTTCCCGTAAATTTGGGAGGGAAACCTATCTTCATTGATGTTATGGTAGTCCAAGAACCCTTGGATTTCAATTTACTCCTTGGGCGAGATTATGTCTATGCCATGAAAGCTATTGTGTCCACTCATTTTTGTGTGATATCTTTCCCTCGCGATGGAATAATTGTGGCTACTGATCAAACTTTTATATGTTGGTCCTGACTTGATTACCAACCCAATGAACTCCCTAAACGGTTCTTATATGCAGACGGTATCGTCCCCGCCACAGGTCAATTATGTGGCATTATCTCCCATGCCTTAAACTTCTGATGAACATGAACCTCTCATTGTAAGCTTATCCTTTTGTGACTTGGATCTGGTAGTTGACATGGTGATCTCTTTGATAGGGCTAGTAGATCATGATCACCTTACTCCTATCAAGACCATCGACATGTATTCCTTCCAGAGTGATTTTCTTCCATCTAGTGAATATCTCTTGGAAACCATGATTGACATTTGTCCCTTGACATGTATTCCTTCCAGGTCATTGTCCTCTTGGAAGCCATGATCAAGTAGAGGTCTTGAGCATAGTTTTTCTTCTCTGTGGAAAGCTTGTTAAAAATGAAACAAAGTTCATGAGCATAGTTTTCCTCTCTATATCAAGCTTGTTAAAAAATGAAACAAAAATCTGGGGATTGAACCCAGAAACCTTGAGCATAGTTTTGATTCTCTGTGGCAAGATCGTTAAAAAATGAAATAGAGGTCTTGAGCATAATTCTTTTCTTGTGTCAAGATCATTAAAAAATGAAACATTCTCCTATCCTAACAAGTCGGGTCTTTTCACTAGATCTTGTAGATATTGAGTCGAGTCTTTAGCTAGATCTCGTAGATGTCGAGTCAAGTCTTTCGTTAAGTTTCGTATTTTAACCTTCATTTCATCCACCCTTATCCTTTTTCTCTATATAGTACAGAAATTGGTGACAACCTCAAAGTCGGTGAATGAAATGAAGATTCGGGGGGCATGTCTACAGCGTTTGATTATCATTCTGGAGTTAAGCCGTTATCTTTTCAAGCTGGGGGCAAAGTACTAACCATCCAGGGGTATCCCTACCTTTGGAAATTACATTTGGAATTTACAAGCATAGTTTATTTTTGTTTCAATCTTGTGTAAAAATGAAACCAATACCAAGCTTAGTATTTTTTCTTTCTTGCGCTTGTAAATACATGAGAATGTAACCGATTATACTTTTATCACTTTTTTGGACTTGTAAAGGTTATACAAAAAGGGAACCCCCTAGAGTCTCCTTTAAGCTCTTTTCAGACTCTCTAAACATGAAAATAATTTCAAGTGATGTTGCTTCCTTTCACACTCATTTAAAAAAGGTTTTGAAGGTGTGTCTCCTAAAGTGGTAGTTTATCTCCTTTTTGGACTTCAAAGACTAACATTATGGAAAAGGACAAACCTGGAGTCATCTTTAAGCTATTTTCAAACTCTCTAAACATGAAAATCAACTGAGTTTTCCTTCTCTGGACTTGTTTAAAAATTACACATTGAAGGACCCATATGGGAATGAACCCTTACTTCTTCTAGTTCGTTAAAAAAAGGAAGAGGAACTTACCAAAGGTGAGTTATATCGAGCATGTGTTATCCTCCTTGAGCTCGTAAAAATAAAAAGAGGTACTTGCCTATATGGATGGGGGAAAAATTGAAGCAAGCAAGCCAAGTCATTTTATTGGAATCATCGCAAGTCACTCTTGCAGTCGCCTTTGAACATGGCACATTGTCTTTACATACATTTTAACCTATTGAACCTATGTAGTGAACCAATCCTCTAAGTTTCTTTACTCCTTTGGGTCACCCGACGAAAGTCACAACATCCACTACATCATGTTTTGGTCCATGTCATGTTTATGTCATTTGTGCCTCAATGTTCAAGGGAAGTATCCGCCTCGAGAGTCAACCATCAAAAATTTCCATTTTCATTACCCGTTTCAGTCCATACTCATTTGATTCACCATCTTACATCTCTATGTCAGTTTCATGTCATTGATGGGGGATACATCAAGTCCCTCCTTCGACGAGTCTTTTCCTGTCGACTTTAACACATCCTCTAGGAAGTGGACTTAGAAACCATTTATTACCTTGGGACCTGCATGCCCCAATGGTGGGCCTTCTCACTTATGATAGTGGGTTTACATCATTGAACTCTGATCTGATGATTCCATGAATGTTCAACTTCAACTCATCTATTCACATTCGCTAGATTGTACTAGGGTACCTTGGGATTCGTTGACATCATTTGTGATTTCCCTCGCACTTGTTAACGGTTTACATCAATGACTGGTAAACAAGTGGTTTCTACCATGTTAAACATAAAAACATCTATTCACATGGTTAGATTCATGCCACATTGGGATCGGTAAGAAGACCCTGGGTTGAGTGATCACTCTAATATCTACTTTACCCAAGCTGTGAAAGGAGATCATTTGAGTACATTGATATATATACTATCACATAGATCCGCTTTGTATTGGTCTGTGGCTATGTTTTATCATCTCATAGATCCATTGTGTAATCCTCATGGCTACGATCAATTCATCACATGGAAGTATAGATCCACATTGTATCTTTGGTGGCTATACTGTTCAGTCAATATGATTATGGATCTGTAGTGTATTTGACGGTGGCCATACCTTGAAAGTATTTTATCACTCAAGCATAGGTATGTCTGCCTTGGGTTCGAAACATGTCATAAATTTTTTTTTATGGTTTTTTTCATCTTCTACCAGGTTCTCTGAATCCACACCCTTTCATTAACGATTTGTAAAGTATTTCGGCCATCATTCTCTCCTCTGACCTCACAATTTAGGGGGCATTCTGTTACACATGAAATTTGCACACCTAGGTACCTCTCCCTAAGTGTTGTAAGTGTCATATAAGTGTCTCATACACCTTGACACCATGGAATAACCTATGTCACAATCCCTAGTCAATGTGGGGGAGGGATATATTACATGAATGCCAAAATACCAAGTGCACATGAATTATTATTGATATTCATGAAAAAGAAATTAATTAAGTGTGAGAATCAAGTGCACATGAATTATTATTAATATTCGTGAAAAATAAATTAATTAAGTGAGAGAATCCATCTCACATTTGGTTTCCTATTTTTTAGGGAAGGTGGAGGATCTCATGGATGGTTGAAATATTTCCTCGTTAAAATCCTTGAGAGATATTTCCTCCCCAAAATCCTTAAGAGATATTTTCTCCATGGATATCTTAGAGATCCCTTTCTTAGTGGATTTGGTGAGAGATCCTCTCCATGGTGGTTAAGCCTCCAAATCCTATATAATGAGGGATTTCCATGGAGAAAGAGGAGATAGAGGAGTTTAGAGATACCAAACTTATGATCTCATGAGAAGTGGAGACAAGAGAATAATCAGTGGAAAGTATTGTCATTTTGATTGTAGATCATTTGAGCAAGGGGTTGGACAAGGAGAGCTCGGTGAGGCTACTACATCTGCATATACACTTCGTAAGCACCTTATTGTGTTCTCATTAATACATTTGTTTGGCTTGTTTCCTTCAAGATTGTGTACATTTGCATGAACTTGTCTCTTGGATAAATCTATCTTTAAACTAATCATGGTAGAATAGGAAGTATGTTTCGTCCTTTTTTTTTATTGGATTGAAGGACTTGTTAAGGGACTTGGAGATCAATCTCAACTTGGATTGAGCGAGGACAAACTTCGTAAAAAGGTACTCATAATTTCTTCCTCTTCTCTATTGACTAGCTTATCTATGTTTAAAGGAAAGTCAGTGTTCAAAGTTAGCACTTTTCCATCTTGATCAGAGGGGTCTAAGATCCAAGAGGGAATTCACCTATCCGTAGGGGAATTTTTCGACAAAACCCCTTGACTACAAAGGGGTAATCCTTACACATCATGATTCACTTCAAATAGGTTTGGTAAATGGAAAATTTTAAAAGGTGGAATGGCCTCTTAAAACGCTTGAAAATAGATTTAACTCAGATAGAACCTCACATATTTGGCTAATTGTGGTAGGGAATGAGTTGCATGTATTAAACTGTAATATTAGGAAGTGGAAAGTGTAAAAAAGAAGTCGATAGTTACCTAAGAAGTTTAAAATATCCTAAGCAACTCCTACAACTAGGAAATAGCCTACATCCAAACTCTATTTTAGATACAAACTATAGAATAGAAACTGAAAAGCATGCATAAAGTATTCAATGCCTCAGTCATGAACCTTCACTCACATCCTACTGAATTTTCTAGAAACTTATGTACAGAAAACCAGAACATACATAAGAACCATCTGGATCCTCCAAAGGGTTCTCACTATTAAACTCCAGTTACTACAAATAGATGAATAGAAAAATAACAGAAGAAGAAACATACCATGCATTAAACATTTCCTAAATCACAATATCCTTCTACATAAATTAAAACTGAGTATTTTATTAATGTCAAGCTTCTGGATGAACCAACCAACCCTTACAAAGTTTTTCAATTCAAAATGCATAGGGAGAGGCCCCAACACCACCTCCAAAAGAAATGTAACAACTTAATTACACCATTAATCATTTAGTTACATCCTAGGAAAACCATATGCATAACTAGAGATATGCTTCCTCCACTAGCTAACTAGCTAGAAAGATGTTAAGCAGGAGGAGAAAATTGATCATGCTGAAGATGATGCATGTGCTTGAGGTACACTAAATCTTGGGCTAGGTTGTTTCTGCACAGTTATATAAAAATAAATATTAATTCAACGGTCATAGTCTCTTCTTCCAAAAGGTAGGGGGCCTGAAAGTTTGTCTCGAGCTCCAGGCTAGTGATCTTCTCGGGAAGTCCAAGCACCTAGAGCCCCCACCTTGCCTCTGCACTAGGCGTCGAATAAGCATAGAGAGATGTAAAATTAAACCCACTTAAACTTTGTCCCTTTACCAATATGGGATAATTCCAAATGGAAAGTTTAATCAACACCGTCGATCACTTGAGCAGACAGTTGTTGAGTCTTTGCACCAGATAACTGTGCAATTCTCAGGCTCAGGTTATTGATCAACTTATTCTACAATTCATTTTTCTTGAACAGATCAACCACCATCTTCTTCAGTCTCTTATTCTCATATTTAACCTTCACAACATCTTCTTCAACATTATTATCCTCCCCTGCTACTGCCTCTCTGACATCCCCAATCTCTTCGTACTCCATGCCTTCACACTCTCTCTTATGTTCAATAGCTGGAATTGTCTCTGCCTCTACCTGTGAATGATCCAAAGATTTCACAAAGAGGAAAACAAGTATTGGGAACCCCACCACCATATTTGCACAAGGGTTTAGTTAGAATATGAGAATACATCCTTAGCGCAATCTCCATCAATTGATGTTATATCATCATCGATTTCTAATTATAATTCATCGTTACAATCTGTGAAAACATCTTCCATTTATGAAACTCCAGCTGGTGCAATAACATCATCACCATTACAATCACTATAATATTTTAAGCCCGATTCTCTTCAAATAAAGAACACAAATACACTTGTTGATCTGATAACACCTCATGTTCGGAGACATGAGAGACATTAGCATCATTGCAACAATGCCATCTTTCATCTTCTAGGTTCTTCACATAGGCATAATAATTCCCAAAACTCCCTTGCATCTGCACCACTATGAGTATATTTTCCAGCCTTGAGCCTTTCATCCCACTATCCATCACTTTCATTCTTAGTAGACTAGTCTCTTCTTCCTTCAATGTTAATATCAATGGCAACAACTTCCAAAGGAGATACTTCTTTAGATGCAGCTAATGTGGACTTGCATTTGAGTCTAATTACTAGTATATGCATAGATTCTACTGTAGTAAGCCCTTCACACCAGTTGCATTCTCTCAAATGCTCAGCAAGTACTCTAATAAATGATGTTGGTACTCTTTCAACAGTTCTAACATCAATGCAACATTCTGTGAAAACAGATCTTTGAATTTTAACTCAAGCAATTCAGTTTTAGCTAAAAAAATATGTGCATTGTCCTCAAGTTTAGATATGTATTAATAGCTTCAAATTCCTCCTCAATTCCTCTCATTGAGCTTATAGCAACTTATTCTATGATGGAAGTCAAGTCTCTTGTTTCTTGTAAGTTCATTTGCATCAGCTCTTGCATTGACACAAATTTCTCTCTCTTTTCTTCAAAATCATTTTTGGTTCTTCGAATCTCATCAATCAAAGAACCTCTTTATGTTTCCAACTCTTCCCATGCATTCTTTTCACTGTTTTAGGCATATCAAGATAAAGTAACCAAGCAGATGTAGAGGGAGCCCATGTAGGATGAGAAACTAGGAAACAGTACTAGATATGAAGCATGTTTTCTAGCTCATCAAGAAATTTGCAGGGAAAGATTATGTGGCTCAAATTCAAAATGCCTCATTAGTATCCCTATTCCAATCATGATTATATAGTAGAGTCAATATTGTCAATGCTATTATCATCATCACAGATCTAATGTCAAAACCAATGCCATCAATGCCAACCTGTATTTCCATATTTCCAACACTATACTCACCACTACATGTTCCATCCCATCCATGGGAAAGTATCTCCATGGATTTTGTAGGGGGTTTACCAATGTCGAAAGGGGGTCATGACTATTTGTATGTTGTAGTGGATAGGTTCATCAAGATGTGTATCTTAATGCCATGTAAAAAGCATATCACTGCTAAGTAGACTGTTATTCTCTTCTTTTAGTATGTTTGGGTTCACTTTGGGTTACCCACATCCATTATCTCGGATCGAGATACTCGATTCCTTGGGGATTTTTGGAGAAGCTTGTGGAGAATGATGGATGTCAAGTTGAAGAGGAGCACTGATTTCCATTCACAAACTGACAGACAGACAGAGGTTGTTAATCGAACAATGGTACTTTTTCTTCGAGGCTACTGTAGAAAGCATCCCAATTTATGGGATGAATAGATACCCTATGTACAACATGTTTACAGTCGAGCCTTACATTCCTCCACTCAGTGTTCTCCTTTTGAGACATGTTTTGGGTACCTACCTAAAGTTACTTTGGACTTAATGTATGGGAGAGATGTTGATTCAAATGAAGAAAGAAATGAAGACAGAGCCTGCAAGTTCATCCAGAGGATCCAACAGGTACACCAAGAAGTCAGGGAACAGTTCGAGAAAATTCAAGCATAGTATAAATATCGGCATGAAAAACAAAGGGTTGATCATCAGTTCCAGGTTGGAGACTAGGTATGGCTTCACATCAACAAGGAAATATTGAAGGGTGAAGGAAAAAAACTCGATCCCATTCCTTATGGACCCTTCACTATTTTGGAGAAAAGTGGTGTTGGATTACTGAGAGGGGGGGTGAATCAGTAATAGTGTAATTATAATTATTTTTCTCCAAATAATCCAAGTGTTATATCAATGTAGAATTATTATCCAATAATGATCAATAAGAAATGAACAATCACACACATACATAGTACACAAGTGTTTTACGTGGAAACCCAAATCGAGAGAAAACCACATAATGCTTTATCTTATATGTCTTGACTAATTACATTCATTGGAAGCACCAAATTCCTTTGTTTTCCAGCTGCAATTGGAAGGAGGCTCCAACCCCCTAGTTTCTCAGGATACAACCTGAGGGAAGCTCCAACTCCTCAATTCTCTAGCTACAACCAGAAGGAGGCTACAACCCCCTATGTTCTCCGGCCACAATCGAAAGGTGGCTACAACCACCTATCCTTGCCCCGTCCAACCGCCCTGAAGTAGAAGTAGAATGATGGAACCACTATTACACTATCACTGTGAGATATACCACTGTAAACATGTACCAGTAAACATGTACCAATAAACCTGAACCATGCATCAACATGTACCTCAACCTGTAATCAACTTGTACCATAAATAAGTGCATCAACCATGCACCAACATGTACCAAACAATTTGTAATCAACCTGTACCATAAACAAGTGAAACCAACCATGTACCAAGTATGTACCAATTATGTGTCAAGTACTCATCAACTATGACTCATCAATATGTACCAACATCATCAACTATACACCTCATGTATGTGCCAACTCATCAACTACTTGTCTCAACCATGTACCCAACTTGTACCTCAACCAAAATCCCTCATCAATTTCATCATCCAAATATGATTTGTAACTCTGTAATAGACCTGGTGTATATTATGACATACCTGCAAACCTTCCTTAACTTTAACAACAAGAGACTAGAATTTTCATCAAACATTTCTTTAGTCTCACAAGACTAGTTTTGGATTAGTCAACAACCCTAACTTGAAATAATCATAACTTTATACCTGTAATGAATAAATATCTGAAATTGATATGCAATGTTCTTTAGTGTGTTTTATGCAATTCCTCTAGGCATCACTACTTGGAACCTCTCATAAAAGGAGTTATGGAAAAAATGGCACACCTTGTTGAATTTTGGATTATTCTAGAGAGCGACCTTGTAAAGTGTTCCTCGAACGAAATATTTGCTGAATTGATCTGAAACTATTACACAAAATACTAAAGAATGTAATCTAACCAAACAAAATTTCCTACCGAATTTGGATATTTTATGAAGAAGTTATGATGTTTTTACCCGAAACACCTGTTTTTGACTAGTTTCAGGACTAGCCACAAACCCTAGTTTCCACGGAGTGTAACTCCAAAAATAAAATGACCGACAAGATGAATTTTTTACCACAAATAATATGTTTCCTCAATGGAATAGAAATTTCACAGTCTAAATCATTCTAGAACAAAAATTATTGCGAAAATGGTGAGATGACCTGAAAAAAGCATACCTTAGAAAGCATCATCAAAAGAATTTATCCTTCCTTGAATTCCAGCCTTCTTTTCTTCACTTTCCTCAGAAATTAGGCTTAGATATACTTTTGTTACCTCAGAAACCTATAGGTATTCAATATGCTCAAGTGTTTCTTAAATAGGAGAGCCTTGCCTCTTATTAATACTCTCCAAGTAGCTTCCTTAAAAACATCTTCTATGTCACTTTGCCCACTTTCCTTATTTTAGGGTTAACCCACTTCTAATTTCTCCATTAATTTATTATTGAATTAATTTATTTTTTATTCACTTTGAATTATAGTACACTCATCATCTCACTTTATTATTTACCTTTTAAAATCTCTTAAACCACTTTGACTACTTTGACCTTTTGGGGCTTCTAGATGACATATGAGGGTCCTCCAACTTCGTAAGGCCATAACTCTCAAACTGTGAGGAGTTATGTGACGTTCCACATACCACCAGAAATGGAATGACATGTAATATCCATATAGAATAGTGTTACCTGAAAATATATCAAAACTCATACCGTTATCCATCAGACAAACTTGGGTCCATTACCCAAACCTAGGTTCTCCAACTTCTCATGGCCATAACTTTCTAACCATGAGGATGTCATGTTCCACATGCCACGGGAAATGGCATGACAAACAATATCCATATAGGATAGTTTCACTAAAAAATTGACTGACATTCAACTCATTATTGCAAAAATAAGCATGGGTTCTCTAACCATACTTCTAGGATAACTCAATCTGCAAAGCATCTTCCTGTGAGGGATTTCACCATAAGGGGACCACTTTGGATTTTATCCATTTCTACTTATTATCAACCATGACAAGACAATAATGAGTCATCTTTACATCAAAAAATCATGGTTCCATTACCCAACCTTTGTGCTACGGGGCTTTCTTCAAGGGTTAACATCAATGACAACCAACCTTAATCAACAATCTCCCCCTTTGGCATTGATGGCAACACTCTGATGCAATAATGAAATCATATCACTCATGCTCCCCCTGGAACCATGCCTCTGTCCTCTACATATGATAAATCTCTCCCCCTTTGTCATCAATGGGAAAGGTATCTTTCCATCCGGGGTTGCTCCCCCTGACTAAATTGTCCTATAATGGTGCTTCCTCGTGTAAATCTAAGACATATAAGATATGCATTCAAAAAAAATTCATTTTGGAGTAGAAATAACTCCAAGTCTCTGGCAAATATATTCAAAGGATTCCCGTGGAAGTGGTTTTGTGAAGATATCTACCACTTGTTCTTTTGTGCCCACATACTCAACTCTAATGTTCTTTTCTCCAACCTACTCCCATAGAAAGTGATACTTTATTGGAATGTTCTTCATCTTGGAGTGCATCACCGGGTTCTTCGAGATACTAATGGAGCTTGTATTATCACAATATATTGGAATGGGCTCATCATACTCAACCTGTATATCTGTCAGATTTTGTTTCATCCAAAGAACCTATGTACACCATGATGTTGTTGAATTATACCATGCCTTGGCTGTAGATAAAGATACTGATGATTGTTTCTTGCTTAGCCATGATACTAAAAACTCACCCAAGTAGAACGTTTCTCCACTGGTGCTTCATCGATCATCAATACAACCTGTCCAATATGCATTTGTGTAGGCAATAAGTGATAGATCATTTCCTTTTGGATACCATAATCCAAACTCTTATGTTCCTTTGAGATATCTAAAAATCTTCTTCACTACTAACACATGTGACTCCTTTGGTGTTGCTTGAAATCATGTCACCTGTCCAACTGCCTGCATTACATCTGGTCTAGATGCTGTCACATATAGTAGGTTTTCAATCATTGACCTGTATTGGCTCTGATCTATAGACTTCGAATCATCATCTTTATTCAACTTGCAACTGGTTTGCATGGGAGTGATAACTAGTTTGCAGTCTTCCATTCTGAACCTCTTTAGCATTTCTCTAATATACTTGGTTTGAGAAATAAAGATTCATTGGTTGCTTTGACATATCTGAAGTCCCAAAAAGAAGGATAGTTCTCCAAGTAACGACATTTCAAATTCATTCTACATATCTTTTGCAAATTTATGGCTTAACCTATCATCATCAGTACCAAAAATAATATCATCAACATAAAATTCAATTAATAAAACATTACCTTCACTTACCTTTATGTAGAAGTTGTTGTCTGCACTTCCTTTTCTAAACCCTGCCTGCTGCAAATAATTATGTAGTCTAGAGTACCATGCTCTAGGAGCCCTAGACCATACAAGGCCTTCTTTAATTTACACACATAATCTGCATTCTATGACAACTGAAATCCTTCTAGTTGTTCAATGTAGACTTCTTCTTCAAGTTACCCATTAAGAAAAATTGATTTTACGTCCATATGATATACTTTAATATTTTTGGAGCATCCATAGGCTAAAAGAAACCGGATTACTTCCATTCTGGAAGTTGAGGCAAATGTCTCTTCAAAGTCAATTCCTTCAATCTGTGCATATCCTTTACATACCAATATAGCTTTGTTCCTTGTAACTTCTCCATCTTCATTTAATTTATTCCTGAAAACCCATTTTGTGTCGATCACATTCTTATTCTTTGGTCTTGGAACCAATTTCCAAGTGTCATTTTTCTCTATTTGATCCAATTCTTCATTCATGGCCTTATTCCAAAATTCATCCTTGTTGGCTTCTTCAAAATAGTTTGGTTCAATTGTAGATAAGAGTGTTAGGTGTGTTTGTTCTGGTGAAAGTATTTTTCTTCTTGTCTTAACTCCTGCATCTTTGTTTCCAATAATCTGATCTGAACGATGATTCTTATGTACTCGTTTGCTATGTGTCTTTGGAGATACTTGTTGAACTTTCTCTTCTGTTTCTGTCAGATTGTCTTCATCTTCTTCTTCTACTTCATGTTCTGCTTCTTCTTCTTCAAAAAGTTGTTCCATTGATTTCTTTTCTTCTTCCTTTGATTCTAGTCTTCCTGTTTCATCAATTGTTACATTAGATTGTAACACTTGTATGCTTTCCTTGTACTTGAGTAACTAACAAGTACTCATTTTTCCACACGAGAGTCAAACTTTCCCATTCTTCCATCTTCTCTTTTGATGTAGCATTTGCTTCCAAAAACTCTGAAGTGCTTCACATTTGTTGGTATTCCTTTCCATAGCTCCCAAGGAGTTTTATCAATGTTTTCTCTGAGAATTACTCTGTTTTGAATGTGAAATTTTGTATGCACTGCCTCTGTCCAAAATATATCTGTCAATTTGGAATCCATTAGCATTGTTCGAGCCATTTCCTGTAATGTCCTATTCTTTCTTTCAACAACTCCATTCTGTTGAAGTGTCCTAGCAATGGAGAATTGTCTTTTTATTCCATGATTGTTGCAGTAGTCCATAAATTCCTTTGAAGTGCTTTCTCCTCCATTATCAGATCTCAAGCATTTGATTCTTGAATCTATCTCATTTTCAACCATTTCCTTGTAGATCTTGAAGTTTTCAAAAGCTTATGACTTGTTCTTGAGAAAGCAAACTACAATCATTATTGTATAATGATCAATTAATAACATAAATTATCTCTCACCTTTTAAGCCCTTTGTTGTAGTTGGTCCAACTAGATCAATATGCACAATTTGCAGTGGCCTTGTTGTTGAATATTCCTTTGATTTGAACCCGGTCTTTGTTTTATTTCCTTGTTGGCAATGCTTTCATAAAATGTTGGTTGGTTTCATGATCCGGGGCATTTCTCTAACTGCTTCTTTTTGCTGACTTTGACAAGGTTATCAAAATGCATGTGACCCATTCTTTTGTGCCATAGCCAACTTTCATGTTCCTTTCCTAGAAAAAACTTTTCATTTCCAAATTGACTTAACACATGTATGTTGTTTGAAGTTCTTGCAGATGTACTGACCAATTTCCCTGAACCTTCTCTTCTTATCTCACACTTTTGTGAATCGAAAGTAACTTTATGACCTTGGTCACACATTTGACTCACACTTAGAAGATTATGTTTCATATCTTCTACCAATAAACATTTTGTGCCTTTTTATTCTTGTTCCCAATTCGGACTGTGCCTTCTCCAATGATTTTGGTTGAATTATCATTTCCGAAGGAGACTGATTCATTTCTTTCTTTTCGCAATGTAAGAAATGTGTCTCTATCACCTGTCATGTGTTTTAAGCACCCACTATCAACATACCAACCGTGTTTCTTCTGCTTAGCTTGTAGAGCGACTGTGAATTCTCCATTGCTATATTGAACTTTCTTTCTTATCCATGTCATTTTCTAAGGTTCGTGTATGTGACTGTTGTTATTTTGTTGAGGTTCTTTAGGATGAACCATCATTCTGCAATTTTTGGCCACGTGTCCAAAATTGTTACATTTGTAACATTCTACTTCGGTGCTCAAAGATTCAAACCTGTTGTAACTTCTTCTTTGTGTTTCATTAGGTCTTCTTGAGTAACCCCTTTGTGTATGACTCTCAAAGTTGTTGTTGTTCATGTTGTTAGCTCTTCAATTCACAGCTTTATGTCCAAAATTATTACATGCATAACATAAACCAAAAAATATTGTTTGATACCTGGGAATTGAAGATCTTCTGAAAGAAGGTTCTCTTATGAATCCTTCTTCTTATTGAGGCTTATCTGTCTATTGTTCATTCTAAAATCTGAATCTTTTCAGTGGAGGAGTGTCCCTTTAATCTTCCTTGTACATCTTCCTATCCCCTTTGATTATTTCTGCATAGCTTTTTGGATTTGTTTCTTGCTCTGTTGTTTTGGAGCTTGATCCATTTTTTGTTTGATTGTATCCAAGTCCAGACTTGTCAAGATGATATTTTTGACTGTTGATAATGTCATCCGGAAATTTTGAGCTATTCTGCATATTTTTCTTTTTAATATCCTTTCTTAGTGTGACAATCTCTGCTTTCAAGTTTCCAAAGATCTTGTCCTTTTATTCTAGTTGTTCTTTGAGTGTTTCTCCATTTCTTTTATATTACTCTATTTGAACCTTCAATCTTGTGATCATTTGTTCTAGTCCTCGAGTTTCCTTTTTCTTGTCTAGTTCTGCTTTTAGTTTCTTGTTTCTCTTCTTTTCTCTTCTGATAACTTCTATGGCACACATTAATTATTCTCGATAGTCAACTTACGTCTCTTCAATTTTGTCTTAAAATTCTTCATATCCTTCTTCGACTTCTTCATATTCTTCTTCGGAGTCTTCTTTGTCAGAATCTTTTACTACCATGAATACAACTCTTTCTGTCTCACTGTCACTGATTTCATCTTCATCTAATGACGAGATGTCTTCTTTGATGCATAAGATTTTCTTGAAATCTTTCTTTGTAGTTCTTTTGCCTTTATATGTGTGTTTACCTTTTGAGTAACCTTCATCATTTCTCTTTTTTTTATGAGGACATTTGTTAGCAAAATGACCAATACCATGACAATTAAAACAAATTAAAGGAAGCTTACCTCTATACCTACTATTGGTTCCCTTTTTCAGTATTTTGACGAAATTGGCCACTTCTTCATCATCTTTCGAGACGTCGATGTTGTTGTTATATTCTTCTTGTTCCTTTTTCTTTTTCTTTGAACTTTTGGATTCTTTGAAGGATGCTTCTTTTACATCCGGATTTTCCTGTTCAATTCTCATTTCATATGCTGTGAAGATTCCATGTAGTTTGTCCATGCTTATTGAGTTCATATCTGATCTTTCTTCTAGTGTTGATATCTTAGGGTTGAATCTCATAGGAAGAGATCTTAGTGCCTTTTGAAAAATTACAGATTCTTCGATTTCTTCTCCCAATCCTATGATTGCATTCACTGTTTTGTCAAATATTAAGAAGTAGGCTGCAATATTCTCATCTTCCTTCATTTTTAGTTGTTCGAACTAACCTCTGTAAGTTTGAATTTGTAATGATCCCAAGCCAAATTATTTCTTGGAATCACTAACTACTAATAATTTATTGAGTTATTAAGTGCATACAAGATTCATCAACACATGGAGATCACAATATATTCAAGATGTAAAAGCACAAGCAAAGATCTGACCTTCTTATTATGAGCAATGTAAGATCAATACAATAGATGGCCGATCTGGCATAAACCTCAAATGGTCATACAAGCAATAGATATGAGCTGCTACAAAATGCTACCGACAAAACAAAATAAGCCTCCAAAGGCTGGATATACAATGAAGACTGAATCAAGCAGATCTGAGCCGTACTAATGCTCAACCTCCAAGTTGGAAAGTGCCACGTCCTGCTAGAATGCTGAAGCCCTCAATAATTCTTCCCTACTACCAAAAGTGTCCAGTCATCCCGAGAAATATGCCAAATGATAGATCGGGCAACTGTAAGGACAACCCAGATGTCCAAATTCCCAAATCCACTCTCAAACCTCGTAGATCTGAATTCCTTCATTGAATGGTGTGCCCCACTGGATGACTGAAACCCTAGTTGGTTCGGCCCTGATGAAGGAGGCCTCCAAATGCTCTGAAACTCTCCAAGAATATAGATCGAGCTATGAGAATCTCGTGGTAGAAGTTTCAAACTCAGATCTCAAGAAGATCTCCCTAGATCTGAGTTTTACTGAATCACAGGACGTCCCCTATGGCTCCAAGACATCCCAATCTGCAGACAAATGTAGAATGATGATAACCCTCTAGAAAATCCCTCAAACTGATGGTCCTGCCCTGACAAACAAAACCCAACTATTAGAATGGCCCTAGGCCCTCAGGATAAGCTGGATCGAACCTCCCTCTAGATGATGGTGCGCCCTTGCTAGAAACACAAGAATAGTATGGCCTGCTACCTTCTGAAGTGCTAGATGGAGATGGTTTGAGACTAGAATGGTGTGGATGAGTCTTTCATCCCCAAGACCAAGCTGCGGAACAAGGTGAGTGGATATTTCACCACTGAGTTTCTCACAAGGGTTTGTACAGCAAAAGCCCCAAACTAAATGCTCAAGAGCAATAGCAAATGCTAATCCAAAACCAGAATGAGTAATAGGTGCACCCCAGCCTCTTACTTATACTTTTCCTTCTAATTCTCTGTTGAGTTAGGTTAACTCCCAGGTTTAATCTTCTATTCTTTTGTTGAGTTATCTTTTACTCCTTTATCCTTTTCCTTTCTTAAGTCAACTTAAAAATATAACTTTTAACTTCTTGACTTCCCCCCCTCAGTGTGAGACTATGACCTAGTGGGGGTGCCCAGGCCACTGAGTCTCCTCATCATCTCTCTAAGATGTGGGGGACATTACAGTCTCCCCTGCTTGAAATTGTTTGTCCTCAAGAAATTCCAAACCTACTTCTTTAACCATGTGCTCCTGCTCCCAAGTGGCATCCTCAATGGGTAAATCCTTCCACCTGATCAAGTACTCCTTGATGCCTCGATTTCGAAGCCTCTTCTCTCTAACTTCTAACACCTCCTCTGGAATCAAAACAAGCTATCCCTCCTCATCCATGGGAGGTAATGCCTCAATAGGCCTGACGTGTTGACCGAGGGCTTTCTTAAGGCACGAGACATGGAAGACATTGTGAATTTTTATACCCTATGGAAGCTCGATCTCATAAGCTACTGCCCCTATCCTCTTGCTGACTCTGTAAGGTCCAAAGAAATATGGTTGCAGTTTCTTCGCTCCACTTCTTTTAATGGAGGCCTGCCTGCATGGTTGCAACCTCAAATAGACTAAATCGCCAACCTCAAAGGTACGATCAACTCTGTGCTTATCTGCTTGGACCTTTTGCTGGTTTTGTGCCCTCTGTAAATAATCCTTCAATTCCCTGAGAATTTCTTGGCTTTGCTGTATCCAATCCTGTACCATCGGAGCCTGCTGTCACCAAATGCAATCTCCACAAATGATAAAGGATCATAGCTATATAAAGCTATGAAAGGTGACATGCCAATGGACATATGTTGGGTGGTGTTGTAGAAATATTCTCCCAAAAGTAACCATCTGACCCATGCTTTCTGTTGTCCTGCTACGTAGTTTCTGAGGTAACCTTCCACCCATTTGTTGACTATCTCAGTCTGACCATCCATCTGAGGGTGATAGATAGTACTAGGGGTCAATGTCGTACCCACTAATCGAAACAACTCCTGCCAAAAAATACTCATGAATCTACTATCCCTGTCACTGATGATGGTTTTGGATAAGCCGTGTAGTCTGAACACCTCTCTGAAAAATAATTCAGCCACCTGTGCTGCACTGAAGTCTGTGGCGATGGGAAAAAAGTGTGCAAACTTCATCAACCTGTCTACCACCACGAAAATGCAATCTTTCCCCTGTGCTCTGGGCAACCCAATGATGAAATCCATGGATATACTTTCCCACTTGGGCTCTGGAATAGGTAGGGGTTGCAACAGTCCTGCAGGGTGCGTGTGTTCATCCTTGTTTTCTTGGCATGTAGTGCATTCCTTGACATGCTTCATCACATCTTCCTTGAGGCCTTTCCATGAAAACCTCTCTCTCACCTGCCTATACGTCTTATTGATGCCCTGATGCCCTACTACTAGTCAGTTATGACATGCATGCAGAATCTTATCTTTGAGAGCTGATCCAGGAACTAAAAAGATCTGGCCTTTGTAATAGATGAGGTCATTTATGAACCTGAAGTTGTCATCCTATATTTTCCCATCCAACAGTTGACAAGAAAACTGATCCTTTTCATATTCCACTATCAAGTGTCACTTCCAGTCGACTGACATACCAGACATGGCAAAAATTGATGGCCTTCTAGATAATGCATCGGCCACTGCGTTGTTCTTCCCTTTAACGAATTCAATGTCAAAGTTGTAGGCTTGTATTTTGCTTACCCATTTTTGTTGTCTTTCATCCAAATCCTTCTGCTCCAATAGATATTTAAGACTGTTATGGTCTGATTTGACCACAAACCTTGCACCTACCAAATATTGCTTGAATTTGGCTAGAGCATGCATGATAGCCATCATTTCTTTGTCGTAAATGTTGTAAAGTAGTTCAGGATCCCTGAGTTTCTGGCTTTCATAGGCAAGGGGGTGCCTGTTCTACATCAACATGGCCCCTATACCTTCCCCCAAGGCATCACACTCCAAAGTGAAGGGTATGTCGAAATCAGGAAGAGCTAGAACTGGGCAGGTGCTCATGACCTCTTTCCTTTTCTCCATCGTGAATTGGGTCTCATCATTCCATTTGAAGGACCCCTTTTTGGTCAGGTCAGTCAAGGGTGCGCACAGTTGAGAAAAACCTTTGACAAATTTCCTATACTATGTGCATAGGCCCAGGAATCCCCTCAGTTCTATGAGTGTTTTCGGAGTAGGCCATTCCCTAATGGTTGTTATTTTCTCCTGGTGTACATGTACCCCTTTTTCCCCTATGATGTGTCCCAAGTAAAGAACTTATGTCATTCCAAACTCACACTTGGATTCCTTGGCGTATAGTGACTGTTCTTCCATGATTGATAGGATTTGGTCCACATGTCGAAGGTGCTCCTCCCAGGTCTTGTTGTAAATGAGCAAGTCATCAAAGAATACCAACAAGTGTTTCCTCAACTGTTTGTTGAACACATGGTTCATGCAAGACTGAAATGTGGCTGGGGCATTGGTTAACTCAAAGGGCATCACCAAAAACTAGTAATGGCCATAGTGACACCTAAAGGTTGTTTTTGAGATGTCCTCCTCCCTCATCTTGATTTGATGGTAGCCCGAGCGAAGATCAATTTTTGTGAAATATATAGCTCCATGCAGCTCATCCAACAACTCATCAATCCTGGGTATGGGGTACCTGTTTTTGATCGTCTTTTTATTCAAAGCCCAAAAGTCAATGCACATTCTCATCATTCCATCCTTCTTCTTCACCAAGACTACTGATGAAGCAAATGGGCTTGAACTCGGTCTGATGTGTCCCATGTCTAGAATCTCCTTGATGGCCTTCTCTATCTCGTCTTTATACTTCTTGGGATGAATATAGGGTGTGGTGATAACAGGATTATCCCCTACTTCTAGCTCAATGATGTGCTCAAACCCCCTGTCTGGTGGCACACCTGGAGGAATCGGCCCAAACACTTTCTGGTGCTTGTCAAGGATTCTTTTGATCTCTGGTGTGTAATGCACCTTTCCCTTCTCATCCACCCATGTTGAGACCTTACATTCCGCTGCGTATACAAT